>ONZH01005283.1:0-33149 GCA_900303285.1 Rhinella marina
GGGTGGTTCACCTGCTACCTCAATCTAACTTGGTCACTTGTTTGTGTCACCACGCTGTCACCACGCTGTGTCAGGCTTATGTCTGCATTGTGGGGCGGGGGATAGGACAGCAGTGCCAGCATGGGCAGTGGTGTCACCTGCAGGCGGTGATGGACTTTCGTTGCACCTAGTTTGGTGCTTTACTAACATGTGATGGGCATGAGCCTTGCCCATCTTGGTCTGGGTCAGCACAATTGTCTTGAGGGTCACCACCAGGCTGTTGCCCAGAATTTGGCATAATGGTACGATTAGGCAGCCTCATAGGCATCCATGCATGCTGCCCCTGCTGTTTCCTGTCCATTTCCGTGGTGTTTCCATCGTTTTCTGAGGTTTCCAGGTTTTCACGCAACCTTCCCTATGCAGAGCTCTGGTCCCCTGCAAAAAAATGCTCAAGTCTCCCATTGACTTCAATGGGGTTCATTATTCGTAACGAGCACCCAAGCATCCGGAAAAATTCGACTCGAATAACGAGCACCCGAGCATTTTAGTGCTTGCTCATCTCTAGTAGACTTCAATACTGATATACCTACTTCCAGGAAAGTGTTCTTTACTGTGGGAGGATGTTGTGTAGAGGCTTTTCATAACCATAGCAATGATTCACCGATGATCCACCACTCTTGTCTTCCATGGACATCCAGGCATTTTTTATTTCAGCTAATTTTTTTTACCAGAATGTACCAAAATGTTGATGTGGCCAATCCTAACATTTCCACTATCTCTCTGATAGATTTCTTCTTTTTTAAGCCTAATGATGGTCTGTTTCACTTCCATGGAGAGCTCCTTTGACTGCATGTTGTGGGTTCACAACAATAGCTTCCAACTGTAAATGCCAAACCTGGAATCAACTCCAGACCTTTTACCTGCTTAATTGGTGATGGATTAACAAGGGAATATCCCATGTAACCCATTAAATAGCTTTTGAGATACTTGTTCAATTAACCTTTGGTCCCTTGAAAAAGAGGCAGCTACATATTAAAGAGATTTCATTTCTAAACCCTTGCTCTAATTAAAATGTGAATATCCTGTTCATTTGTTAAAACTGAGAAAAAAAATAATGTCAAGATTGTCAGTGAAGGTGTAAAGCAGGGCAGACAGAAGAAATTGTTTCCTCCTATAAAATCTATAAAATTGAACTTTGTTCAAAGTTCTTTGTCTGTTTTAAACCTAACAACACACTGAGGCAGCAATTCTCCCAGATTCTCCCAAAATACAGTGTCAAAACACAAGATGAGAAATATTGGGGGAGATTTATCAAACTGGTGTAAAGTAGAACTGGTTTAGTTAATCATGGCAACCAATCAGATTCTACCGTTCATTTTCCAAAGGAGCTGTGACGAATGAAAGTTGGAATCTGATTGGTAGCTATGGGCAACTAAGCCAGTTCTACTTTACGCCAGTTTGATAAATTACCCCCATTGTGTATGCAGTCCGGTACAGTGATGAGTACCAGGAATTGGATATTGGGGAAGCAATACAGCAGCTACACCAGTATACGGTCCAGCACAGAAGAGCTAATACATCCTTCGACAAAGCTATGTACCTACATCTTATAGACAAAGGATAATCATTTCATGACTAATGGGTTTGCATCTTAGACAAAGAGGAGGACTGGTTCAGAGGAGTGAAATGCATATAATTTATTTTTCCATTGAAATAGCCCTATAAAGACTTGTTTTTTTGCAGGACTTTTTAGAGTACATTTAAAGTTTAACTTTTTTTTCTGGATGACAGCTTGAAAATACACCTCATATCTACCATTGTTTTTGTGTATTTTATTATTATTATTTTTTTTTTAACTTCATCACTTTATTGTATGGGTTCTTACAGGTCCAGTAATATCAATTATGTATATTCATTTATTTTTACATACAGATGCATCTATTGTTAACGGTATATTAGACTACCAGATTTTATGCCCAATGATCGGTAATGAGTGCTTCTATGGACACTCTGTACTGATTATCTGGCAGTCTAAGGCTAGGGCTACACGGCGACACTGGCTACGACAGGTGTCACGCGACCAGTGTCGCCATGTAGCCCTAGCCTAACACTGCCTCTAAATGCCTGATGAGCAAGCATTTACTTGTTTATCAGCCTGCTGAAATATCTGGATTTGCCGGTAGCAGATTGCACTGTCTAATAGCGATCTGCCGCTGGCACTCCTCTGTCCTGCATAGAGATGAGCAATGGCATAAAGACCGCTTCACCTATGTTGTGGAGGACATCGTTGCATGTAATAGCAGCTGTGTAATCTGCTAGCTATATGCCGATTGTCGGGAGGGAATGTTTCCCTCCCGACAATCGCAAGCACCATCTGGGTGTCTAATACACCCTTTTTTCAGTCTGATACACTTTCTGCCTCAAATACACTCTTTTAAAAGCTTTTCAATGGCTTTTGTTCATGAAGACATAACGCACTACACTGGCTCACAGACACAGATTAAGAATGGATGTATCTATTCGTAAAGAGTGTTTTCAAGTGAAAAAAATAAATTTGGGAAGATTTTTTAACTTGATTTTTCAAATTTTTCAAATTTATTTTCAGTTTTTCCTTTGTTTCAGTAGGGCACTTGAGTGCGACCTTCTGATTGTTCAAATAAAACACTGTAGTGTCTTTTCTGTTACAGTAAAACCTGTCATAATGCCTATTCAGACTTGCCAAGGGTAGGGCATGATAGGACTTGTTACATGTCAGACATGGGGCCCATTGTCAGGACTTAGGCTGCCATTGCATACTCTCAACACTGCACAATTACATCACAAGTGTAGTGGGATTGACAGAGGAAGCCCCTTCTCTCTCTTTCTGTGGAATCCTCTACCTATGAAATCAGGCTAAATCATAACATACACTGTTTTAGCGCTCCCTAAAAACACATCTTTTTAGGGTGGCCTATCACCTCCTCTGATCTAACTGTTCTCCATACGTAGCCCATTTATCATTACCTGAACCTGATCCTCCACCAAACTTCTCCACCACACCCAGAAGCACTTCAAATATGGGCTGCTGACCAGCTCATTCGACTTTATATCTGCTCTCCTATTCTCCCAAGATGACTTCTACCTTCTGTGTCACCCCTATCTCCTCATAGATTGTAAGCTCTTCTGAGCAGGGCCCTCATTCCTCTTGTTGTAATAATTGACTTGTCTGTTGCTATGTTATTTATGACTGTTTGTATATGAACCCCTGAACTGTAAAGCACTGCGGAATATTTTGGCACTATATGAATAAAGATTATTATTATTATTATTATTATTATTATTATTATTATTATTATGATATACTAGCAGAAGGACCCGGCTTTGCCCTAGTATAGTTCATCTATTTCATTTAATTTTTGCGTGTGTCATTAAAAGATATTACCATTGATCTCTACAGCACCTTGCCTCCTTAACAGTGACCTCCACAGCTTCCACCCCTTAACGCTGACCCCCCTACAGTGCCCTGTCTCCTTAAAATGGGAACTCCATAGCAGTAAGCCCCTTTAACAGTGAGTTCCACAGCACCTCACCCCTTGACAGTGACCTCCACAGGGGCCCCTAACCCTTAACAGTGACCAATACAGCACCAACTCCTTAACACTGACCATAGGTTACAGTCCCCTTAACTGACCTCCACAATTCCTGGCCCCCTTGACAAAGACCTCCACAATGACCTCACTGTACCCCAATCCCTTAACAGTGACCTCACAGTACCCTGATGCCTTAACAGTTAACTCACAATACCCCACTGCCCCTTGAATAGTGGCCTCGACAGTCCCCTCCTCCCTTAACAGTGACCTCCACAATGCCCGCCCCTTTAAAAGTGGCCTACACAGCAGCCTGCCTCCTTAACAGTAACATCCATAGTGCCCTCCCCTTTAACTGTGACCTCCACAGCAGCCTGCACATAGGGTGGCCAGAGGTTCGGCTTTCAGACTCCCTGTCCTCTGACCGGCAGAGGGCCTGGACGGACACAATGATGTCCTTTTGAACAGCTCACTCTCAATCATCAGCACTGTGCTGTCTGAACGTGAGCTGCAGAGAGAAAGTCACCCTCCCTCCCACCCCTGCAGCTCACAGAGGGCAGCTGTGGAGTGGGAGGGGGCGTGGCCTGACCAGGTTGGTGGCGTGGCTTAGCAAAACCTGGGGCGGGGTTTTTAAGTCCTTCTTTTGAGGGTGTCCTGAACTACAGGTCGATGCCATGGTAATTTATGAGGAAACACAGTGGGTAGCAGTGGAAGAAAACATATTTTATTACTACTGAATGGTAAATATGTGAAATTTACATTATATGAGGTAATGATTGATGATGAATTAGTCTAAAACATAAGTTATATTTTTGGTAACCGGAATACCCCTTTAACAATGTCATCCACAGTGCTCTGCCCCTTTAAAGCTGACCTACAGCAGTGAAGAAAAATGGCTGGGTTGTTATGGAAACCTTTTGTCAAACTGTGTTTATGTGAAAAGTATGGGCCTGCAAGCTTCTATTGGATGATAAGGGTCATGTGACCAGGCTTCTATTGGCTAGTGCATTTTTTGGGAATATCTAAGGAACAGTACATCTTGGAGAGCTGAGACCCGTTTTAAAACCTTCCTGGACAGCTGGTGTACCTGTGTGCTTGATAATCTGCTAATCTGTCCACTGGGTTCTCCATGTTCTCATTTGCATCTGAAGATCTGACTGCAAGTACATAACCGCTTAGAAATTAATGGGACCTCAGAAACAGCTGTCTCCAATGTTTCCATTGAGAAATCTGGTATACCCGTACATCACGGTGGCTGAGGGAATGTATGGAGCGGGCTGCTGCAGGAGCAGCAGACATCCGGCCACAATGATGGGGAATGGCGATCCCACCAAACTCTGTCATTTAACCCCTCAGATGCCGTGATCAACACCAATCACAGCATCTGTGAAGTAAGACAGAGGGTTTGAGGCTCCCTCTGCCCTTCCGATCAAAGCGTCCGCAGTGAAGCTGTGGGTCTCCGATCAGTTAACATGGTAGCCTGGATGTTCTTGAAGTTTCTCATGGCTGCCATTGTATCCTCCCTGTGCACTGTGCATGAGGCACAGGTCAGTATGGAGCCTGACAAGATGCTATTCACCCTAATAGATGCCTATTAGGGTGAGTAAGACAAGGGATCAAAAGATCACAGGTTCAAGCCCCCAGAGGGGTTAAAAGTTATCACTGTAAATGTGAAAAAAAAAGTTTAAATCATCCCACTTTTCCAACTTTACATGTAAAAATATATAAACAAGGTCATTTTGCAGGTCATGAAAGAAGAAGAAGAAGGAAGACACCGGCTGCGCGATCAAGTGGACAAGGTGAGTTTTTTTTATTATTTTTAACCCCTAGAAGGCCATTTTATTTAGCATTCTGCCTTAAGAATGCTATTATTTTCTGTTATAACCATGTGCATCTTGCATAAAAAAGAATAATTTCCATATTCTACTACATACTAATTCCATAGTCAATGACATGGAATGGGAAGGACTGCAGTACCTGTAACTTGGCCAGGTGCATGTTCAGCTTCTGCGCCATTGCATGAGTGCATGTCCTTTTGCAGTCACCTCTGTGATCGATTGCTGTTGTAACAAGTGAAAAAGGAGAAGGAGAAGGAGGAGGAGGAGCATCAGGAGCAATAGATGTGTCACGCGAGGTCGGCGTCGCGCTCCCTCTGCACGGCATCGCCGGACCTCTCCGCCCCCCTAGAGACGAGCAATAGGGAATTGAAGTGCTGGTCTTGTCAGCCAGCACTTCATGAGTTAATTCTCTGTTTGGGTTTAGCCATGTGGTGCTGATCACACCACATGGCTACTTTACATATTGTTTGGACAGCTTGCTCCGCCTCAGGTCATGTGATGCTGGCCACATCACATGATCCTGGGCGGGCTATTTAAAGATGGCAACTGCCTCACTCAGATGCCTGTGATTAGTCTTCTGAGATCAGTGCTGTGTGTTGGACCTTGCTGTTGGATTATTGGTATATTGGATTTTGGCTTCGGACTTAGACTACGCTTTTGCGATTCCCCTCGGTATTTGACGTGACCTCCTGTTCTTGACTTGGCTTGCTGACTATTCTGCTATTGTGTTTGTTCTGTCTGTGTTCGTCTTTCCCTGTGTTCCCTTCCCTTCCCTGTGCATGTACTCAGCATAGGGACCGTCTCCAAGTTACGGTTTTGCCGCCTAGGGCATTTACTGTAAGTAGGCAGGGAAAGAGGTGGGGTTCAGACAGGGCACACTATCCCTTGTTTCCCTGTCGTGACAGAATCACAGGCCGTACCTAATGGAGCCGTTGCGAGTACTCACGGACCAGATGAGTAACATGACTCAGATGATCCAGGATTTGGCCGAGAGACTCCAACATCAGGAGCAGCTGCGGACTGCACCCGCAGTCGTTCCCTCCATGCCAAACCCCAATATTGAACCCCATGTAAAATTGCCCGATCGGTTTTCTGGGGACCGAAGGACTTTCCGTTCCTTTAAGGAAAGTTGTAAATTATATTTCCGTTTATGCTCACACTCCTCGGGTTCTAAGCAGCAGCGGGTAGGAATAATTATTTCCTTGCTGCAAGGTGATCCGCAGGAGTGGGCTTTCTCATTGCCACCTGACTCCCCTTGTCTATTGTCTGTGGAGGCTTTTTTCCGGGCCCTAGGTCTTTTATATGAAGAACCTGACTTGGCCGCTGTAGCTGAAACTCAGCTCAGAGACATTCGGCAGAGTAACCGTCCAGTTGAGGATTACTGTGCTGAGTTCAGAAAATGGTGTGTGTCCTCTAAATGGAATGACCCTGCTTTGAGAAGCCAGTTTAGGGTGGGACTGTCTGACCATCTGAAGGATTTACTAGTTAGTTATCCTACTCCTGACACCTTAGAGGCGACTATGACCTTAGTTATCAAACTTGACCGACGGTTTAGGGAGAGACAAAAGGAACGTTCTGTTGCCCCTCAAGTTGCCGTGTTGTCCGAAGTTCCTCTTCAGAGCCCGTCTCCTATCAAGGTCCAGGAGGAGCCTATGCAGTTGGGAGTTACTATGAGGGATCAGAGACGCCTGAGAGGGGCCTGTTTTTACTGCGGTGAGATGAACCACTGGCTCCAGCAGTGTCCGAGACTTCTGCTCTCAAAAAGGTCTGTTCCTGGAAGTAAGGTACCCCCTGCGGTGGTAAGAAAGAAAATCTTGTTACCTATTTCCATTTCTTATAACCAATTCAAGAGGTCCTGCGAAGCATTTGTGGATTCAGGTTCTGCTGCTAATTTTATTGATTTTGATTTTGTGCAATCTGTGGGTGTGCCTATAATTCCTTTAAGGGAGGTAATTCAAATTATCGCACTGGATTCCACTCCATTGAATAATGGGAGAGTGGAGTTTTGTACTCCTGAGGTTGTATTAACTGTAGGAATTACCCATACTGAGACTTGTTCCTTCCTTGTATTAAAGGATTTACCAGCCGACCTTGTTTTAGGTCTGCCATGGTTACAGGACCACAACCCTGTGATCAACTGGTCGGTAGGTGAATTGGAAAAATGGGGAATGAATTGTGACAAATGTTGTAGATCAGTATTGCTGTTTGGAGGTACCACTGAGTCTCTCTCCTTGCCCAAGTATATCGGCGATTTTTTCGGACGTTTTTCCATGTCCGAGACTGAGTTCCTCCCTCCTTACCGGCAATATGATTGCGCCATCAACCTTATTGAGGGATCCAAATATCCCAAAGGTCGCATTTATAATCTCTCTACTCCTGAACGCCAGTCCATGAGGGATTATCTCAAAGAGAGTCTGGCCAAGGGTCACATCCGGCCTTCAGTTTCTCCCATGGGGGCAGGGTTTTTCTTTGTTGGTAAAAGGGATGGAGGATTGAGGCCCTGTATCTATTACAGGGAGCTCAATAAAATCACTGTTAAAAACAGATACCCGTTGCCCCTTATTCCTGACTTGCTGAATCAGGTCCAGGGGGCCTGTTGGTTCACCAAGCTGGATTTGAAGGGGGCATAAAACCTAATCAGGATTCGTGAGGGGGACGAATGGAAAACTGCTTTTAATACCCTGGAAGGTCATTATGAGTACTTGGTAATGCCTTTTGGGTTAAGTAACGCTTCGGCAATTTTCCAAAACTTTGTCAATGACATTTTTAGACCATTTATTGGGAAATTTGTAATTGATTATATTGATGACATCCTGATTTTTTCTGCAGACTGGGAGAGTCACGTACCTCACACCAGGCAAGTGCTGGAGGTGTTGCGTGAAAACAAGTTGTTCGTTAAAGGGCAAAAGTGTACCTTTGGTGTTCAGGAAGTGGCCTTTTTGGGATACATTCTCACCCCTTTTTCTTTCAAAATGGACCCAGTTAAAGTACAGGCCATTGTGGATTGGGTGTGACCTTCCTCTTTGAAGGCGCTCCAGCGATTTCTGGGGTTTGCTAATTTTTATCGTAAATTTGTCAAAAATTTTTCTGTGGTAGCCAAACCCATTACGGATTTGACTCGCAAGGGGGCTGATCTGGTCAATTGGCCCCCTGCAGCTATTGAGGCCTTTGAAAGGTTAAAGCAGTGTTTTATTAATGCTCCTGTGTTGGTCCAGCCTGATCAAAGTAAGCCTTTTGTAGTTGAGGTGGATGCGTCTGAGGATGGTGTGGGGGCTGTACTGTCCCAGGGGTCTTCCACCTTAACTAATCTTATGCCATGCGCCTTCTTCTCCCGCAAGTTCTCTCCTGCCGAGAGGAATTATGATATTGGGAATAGGGAGTTACTTGCAATCAAGTGGGCATTTGAGGAATGGCGTCATTTTTTAGAAGGGGCATTTCACCGCATTACGGTCCTCATGGATAATATGAATTCAATGTTTCTAGAATCGGCTAAGCGATTGAATCCTAGACAGGCGAGGTGGGATTTGTTCTTTACTCGCTTTGATTTTTGTGTTACCTTCAGACCCGGGAGCAAGAACGTTAAGGCCGATGCCTTATCCCGAAGTTTCCAGGCGTATCAGCCTCCTGACGTCCCTCCTGAGCCCATCCTGCCAGCTGATATCATCGTGGCCACTACCTCATCTGACCTCGCTTCTGAAATCTCGGCAGGACAACATCTTGCTCCCATTGGTACCCCCAATGACAAATTGTTTGTGCCGGCTCATTTGCGGTTGCGACTGCTGGGTGAGTGCCATAATTCTGTTTTGTGTGGACATCCTGGCATCAATGCCACCAAGGAGTTGGTCTCTAGGCAGTATTGGTGGCCGTCAATCTCCAGAGATGTTCAGGCTTTTGTAACTGCGTGTAACACTTGTGCCAGGTCCAAGAATTCCAAGACACGACCTATGGGTGAGTTACATCCTTTACCCATACCGAGCAGACCTTGGTCACATCTGTCCATGGACTTTATCACGGATTTGCCTTGCTCTGAGGGTAAAACCGTGATATTTGTGGTGGTTGACAGATTCAGCAAAATGTGTCATTTTATTCCTTTGTGTAAATTACCCTCTGCGAAGGTCTTGGCGTCCGTGTTCATTGATAATATTGTCAAACTGCATGGTGTTCCTGAGAATATCATTTCTGATAGGGGAGTACAGTTTGTGTCTAGGTTCTGGAGGGCGTTCTGTAATAAGATTGGTATCTCTTTGTCCTTTTCATCAGCCTTTCATCCGGAGACCAATGGTCAGACTGAACGTCTTAACCAATCCGTTGAGCAATATCTCAGATGTTATGTTTCTGATAACCAGCATGTGTGGGCCAGATTCCTGTCTCTGGCTGAATTTGCAATTAATAATCGTGTTAATTCATCCTCTGGGATGTCGCCGTTTTTCTGCAATATGGGTTTTCATCCACGCTTTAGATTCTTTTCCCCATCTGCGTCGGTTGTCCCAGAGGTCAATGATTTTTCTCAAGAACTGTGCATAGTTTGGGCACAGGTTCAGTCGAACCTGGAAAAGGCCCAAGGAGTTCAAAAAGCGAAGGCTGATAGAAAACGTTCTAAGGGTGTGAATTTTAAGGTTGGGGATAAGGTATGGTTATCGACTAAAAATCTCAACATGAGGGTACCATCCTATAAGTTTGCACCTCGCTTCATTGGTCCTTACAGGATCACCAAGGTGATCAATCCGGTTTCTTTTAGGTTATGTTTACCCGACTCCCTTCGTGTTCATAATGTTTTTCATGTGTCTTTGCTCAAACGTTATGTTGCTCCCGTTGGTCCTGAGGAACAGTCTCCGCCTCCGGTTGAGGTAGCAGGACAAATGGAGCATGAGATTGCCAGAATTGTGGATGTGAGAAGGGTCCGGAATTCCTTCCAGTACCTCGTACATTGGAAGGGGTTCGGTCCTGAGGACAGGTCTTGGGTACCGTTGACCAGGATGCATGCAGACTCGCTCATCCGAAAGTTCCATCTGCAGCATCCCGATAAGCCTGCTCCCGCTGGTAAGGGTCCGGTGGCCCCTCGTGAAGGGGGGGTGCTGTCACGCGAGGTCAGCGTCGCGCTCCCTCTGCACGGCATCGCCGGACCTCTCCGCCCCCCTAGAGACGAGCAATAGGGAATTGAAGTGCTGGTCTTGTCAGCCAGCACTTCATGAGTTAATTCTCTGTTTGGGTTTAGCCATGTGGTGCTGATCACACCACATGGCTACTTTACATATTGTTTGGACAGCTTGCTCCGCCTCAGGTCATGTGATGCTGGCCACATCACATGATCCTGGGCGGGCTATTTAAAGATGGCAACTGCCTCACTCAGATGCCTGTGATTAGTCTTCTGAGATCAGTGCTGTGTGTTGGACCTTGCTGTTGGATTATTGGTATATTGGATTTTGGCTTCGGACTTAGACTACGCTTTTGCGATTCCCCTCGGTATTTGACGTGACCTCCTGTTCTTGACTTGGCTTGCTGACTATTCTGCTATTGTGTTTGTTCTGTCTGTGTTCGTCTTTCCCTGTGTTCCCTTCCCTTCCCTGTGCATGTACTCAGCATAGGGACCGTCTCCAAGTTACGGTTTTGCCGCCTAGGGCATCTACTGTAAGTAGGCAGGGAAAGAGGTGGGGTTCAGACAGGGCACACTATCCCTTGTTTCCCTGTCGTGACAAGATGACACTGAAGTTGATGGGAAGGACTGATGTAGAGGTGGTGCGGGCCAGTTTTCCCATGACACTTTATGGTGATGCTCCATGTGTTGACCCAGGACCATCGTGCGAACATTAGCACCTTGGCTGCACCTAACCTTCTGCCCACATATCCTGCATACCACCATGCTAACGCCCCCCAGCGACTTGGTGAAAAATTCCCACATTGATGAATATGGCATTTTCCCTCCACCACTGCGTGATACCTACCTACAGCTGCTTTTATGAGCCTGTGCACTGCTAATATATTCCTCACAGGTAGTCTCCCAGGTAGCAGGTCAATGGATCATGCAGTTTATGTGCCATTTAATGCAGTAGTACTTTAAAAAAAAAAAAACGGGATTGACTTATCTCAGACATTCATGGCATTTCACTAGAATATGGCATCAATGTCAGATAGGTGCAGGTCTTGCCTCTTGGACTCTCTCCTACGTCCAGAACGCCCCCCAAAGTTGACTAAGAGTAGCCGTGCTTGTGCAGCCAACCTCTGTTGACCACTATGGGAGTTCGGAAATTAGTACACTCACTCAGCTATTTTCTGAACTTTGATAATGATGAATGGGGAGCACACTACTCTTGTGTGGTATTCCCTCCTTCACTTTGGGATCCCTGTTCTGGAGATAGGATCGGGTCCCAGAGGTGGAATTCACACCTATCTGACATTGATAGCAAATATTTATGATATGCCATCAATGACTGGGATAAGTCAATCTCTAAGTTTAGAAATATTTAAAAATAAATATAACAATATTATTTTAGACCCTATGACTCTTCCCGGATTACTAAAAATTCACTTTCATTGATATTTTTTTTATCTTTGCCATTTTCTCCTAGATATAGTATAGTATAATTTCTACATATTTTATAGAAATGTAGTCACCAAGTTTCTATCTAACAATCTATTTTTTTCCATTTCAGTTAGTAACATTTTTGCGTATGAAAATCTGGCTTCGTGTTCACAGTGAGTCAAATACAATTGAATGAGCTGTATAGATGGAAAACCTAGGCCATAGTACTGTATAATCTTAACCTGACGTCTTTCGTACAATCTGTAAACAAAGTACAATATACATGTTTTTATTTCTTTTATGCACTTTTACCCCACAAGAAGTTGTAAAATTCTATCTTCAAAGTACTTCAACTAATGATGTAAAGAGAAGAAAATTATTTCTTCCAGGGTGATCTAATTATATTTAATTTATCTTATCCACATCTAAGCCTATTAACCTAGTCAGAGTCGTCCATCTACAAGACCCCGAGGAAACACCAAAATACAATAATATTTGTTGAGAAGTTCGAGTAAGACCTCCTACACTGCTATTCCTTCTTGGATATAGCAGTGTTGTGCCTGTGATGGTAAATCCTATATGTCTATCAATGCTTTACAGGCATTCTTATTATTAATCAAAAGGTTCTTCTGTTGTTGTTTAGTATGGTTCCTAATATCACTGACATTAATCACAACCAGAGAACCATTTTCTTCCAGTAGCTCCCAATGGGATTTGCAGCGTGTTTAAAAAAAACTCATTGTGACTATTGTTATTTGCCATAGGTTGATTGTAATTTACATCTGGTTTTCATTGACTGTGATTTAATGTTTACAGCATTCCAATAGAAACATATAAATATTGCAAAAATAAGCATTTTCATCAAGGTATATGCTTTCAGTTATATAGTACAACTACAGAGCTGAACTCATCTGGATTGGAATACAAAAAATCTGGACAATGCTAAAGTTCATATACTTCTGTTACATAATAACATTTCAAACAACTGACATTTTTTTTGTTGCAATGCACTCTGCTTCACTCTAATATGACATGCAGAAAAAGACAAGTATGAATTTAATTTGTTTAATAGAAAAACTTAAAGGGAACCTGTCATCTCCGAAACACCACCCGAACTAGAGTAAGCGTTGTATAGTGTAAGTGATGCTGAATCCGAATATGTAAGTTTTATCTTCATACTCACTTCCATTCTGATGCTGTGCCCCCACAAACCAGCAGTAAAATGCACTCACAGCACTCTTCTTTGAGTCCTCTCCATTATGTGAGTGAGCACTGGAGTCCAGTAAAAGCATTTTACTGCTGATTTGTGGGAGCACAGCGTCGGAATGGAAGTGAGTATGAAGATAAAACTTACATATTCGGATTCAGCATCACTTACACTATACACCGCTTACTCTAGTTCAGGGGGTGTTTCGGAGATGACAGGTTCCCTTTAAAAACCTAAGGAATCTTAATACATTTTTGTACATTGTTGTTGACTAGCGAGTGTCTGGGGGAGATTCATCATATGCTTTGTACCAGAAAAGTAGTGTTAAAAATTCGTATCTACGAATTTTTAAAAAATTGCCACATCCGCCTCCTTTCACTGTCTTCGCCACTTTTTTTGAAAAGGGGTGTGGCAAGGGTAGGGAAGGGGGCATGTCCAGCCGCCCAACAAATTTATCTTTATTTACGTCAGGTTTCTGGCTCAAATGAAGCCAGAAATCTACAGCAGCTCTTGCTGTCATAGATTTCTGGCTAGGTGAATGGACTGTAGGAGGATGAGCCTAATTTATGATAAGGCGTGTGCCTTGTCATAAATTAGACACAACCTCTAGCAGCATAGGGGATATCAAGACAAGCACAGAAAGTGACAGTATTGATAAATCTCCCCCAATGTGTGTTCCTTGCAAATCTACTTCTGCAGGGTTTTTCCTTTTTATTACTAAACAGACAGAGCCGTGTTTAAGAAAAATGTACTTTCTCTGTTACTTGTAGCACTGCATGGTGACTGCCATTGTGGCAAATTGGCCCCTGCAGGCCTAGCAGCCCAGCAGTCCAACAGCACACATGCATCCAGGTTAAACCCCCTTGGTTCAAATAGGGGGAACTTGGGTACAAAAAACAGAAGACATGAAAATATTTCATTCATGTGTCATCTCTGTTTTGGATTCGCTCCTGTTTTTTTTTTTTTTTTTGGCTTTAGCAATACTGATGGATTACTGACCAAATGCTGACCAAGTGAAGGCGGATGCTCAACAGACAGGATCTGTTTTTTGGGGGGTTATTGTCCTGATGGATCAGAGGAAGGGCAAAATAGTCAGTGACATCTGCACAAACTTACTGCTGACACCCTCTCCACTCTGTCAGGGGCGCTCTACTTGTACAAGTGTTTAATAGAACAGGTTCTGTAGACATCTATGTGGAATCAGTGAATTGGTGTAAAAGGCGTGCATTCTTTCATTCTGTTAAAGGAGCTATTAATTACTAATATTTTGTGGAATATTAATAATCAATATTCATAAATAGGCGTAACCTGCTATTGCTAGCTCCGCCTATTTATTTCCTTTATTCAGTCCGTTCCCTGCACGCTGTGTACTGAACTGTACTATGGCGGCTACACAAAAGACAATGTATACAGTATTTTGAATAATAAAAAGGATTTATTACAAAATAACACGTCTACGGTCTAATATTTAGACTATATCTATATATATTTATATTGGTGTATATAAATATATATACATATAGCCGCACAACAATACAATAACACAACCTCAGTATAAAAATTCAACTACACTGCACAATCCCACTTAATTCCACCCACAATACTAACTAAACACATACACTCACACAGAAATACAGCAGTACCCTTCCAAGCCTAATACTAGCTGTCCCTAAAAGTGGTTACTTATGATAAAGGGGTTATAGGGGAATGCAAGGGGTTATCTGCAGTGATAAGGCACTGCAGGGGTCAGGAGTTTGGGGATAATTAGGGGTAACAGGGAGTTCCAGGGGTACTTAGCCAGTCTCTGTTTCTGGAGGGGCTGTTTGGCTTCCTTCCTCTGTGGTGTCCCCTCTCCTTCTGGTCATCAGCTCCTCTCCCTAGTGGAGGTCCCAGCTCTTCTGCCTGTGGTCGTATTATTTATCCTTCATGAGTAGTGGGGGGAAGGTGGCTTTCCATATGGCAGGGGTGTGGATGCCCATTCTATAAAAACAGGTTTAGCAAGTCTCCAACTGCTTGATTGGGGTCTCCACACTGATCAGGTGTGATAAACCTTCACAATGCAAGCAATGGAGGCCAACACCCCTGTTCATAGCAAGCCTTGCTGTGAATAGCTGATACCACAGGTCTGTGACAAAGGGTAGATGATCTTATCAATCCTCTGTCCTTTGATGTGCCCGAGACTGTCATCAGGGTGGCGTCTCCCTCCTGCAAGTGCGCTGGTATGCGCCTCCAGGGGGATGCAGGGTGGAGGGTCAGTTTATATGTATATAGATAAATGCATATAAAACTGGGGCATATATACATGTATCTATATACATTAGGAGCAACTGGGGGCACAATATAATATATATAGGGGGCATCATATGCATCAGAGGGCACCACATATTGGGGCATATCTGGAGACCCACAGATACATATATAGAAGGCCCATATATAGATATACATGTATATGCATGCCTCATTAAGGGGGCATGCATGCATATACATATACACACGTACATACCAGCACTTCCTTCTACAATCCCCCTGTTGTTGGGAAACACGACAAATTTTTTGGGGAAGTGTTGGGATGTATTTGCCTCCTTAACCTCACTCATAACGTATAACAGTTCAGGATGGACTGAAGAATTATCCCGTCCTTAGGTACTTAGACATTTCCCTCGTGGAGTGTGAGGTGATGTCAGAGTACCTAAATTCTACCTGCGGGAAAAGCACCGCACCAACTATCACTCAGTCCATCCCTTACGAACTGCACCGTTCTAAGGTTTGTAGTGACAAATACCGTGTTCCTGACCCTAACGTGCCCTACTCTTGTCCCCATTCACTCATGCACACTGTCCCACCCCAACCCAACAATAGAAGGAAAATCAACAAATATACACTACTATGGGGTTTCAGGGTGGTGTTGGACCTACATCCTGAACCCTCATAGGATCAAATGCAGTCCCTGGCTTCAGGATGTTACTGGAGTCACGTCCTGAGCCATCTTCTCCGGTCATCTTCGCGATGTTCTATCTGGTTCTGGGGGAGTGTCCACAAGTCTCTTGAGAACCAGAACCAGAAGAACCATCACCGGGCAAATCAACAAAGATTTTGGAATAAATGATGTGACCTTTAGACTTTTAGCCAAACAGTCTCTCCCCTCAGGACACATACGAATCTCTCTCCAAATCATGGGAGATCTCCGTCATCTTGATCCAGTAATGCTCCAGCAGGACCGTGGGTTGGTTCTCCACCTATTGTCTTGAGCTGACGGAGGCAGAACCTCTGGAGTCACACGAGAGCGTCCAGGCAAATAACCAGTCTCTTCTAGGTCGTCATCTGGGTTCTTCCTTCAGCTCCTATGGCATTCTTCCTAGAAGAGAAGAAAACAGCATGCGCTCCTGAGGGATTTCTCCCCTCATGGTGCACTTAGTTACAGCACTTCCAGCACCAATACCCTTGACCCAGGTGTGGAAAAAGGTATTGGGCTGACCTTCATCCAACAGGACCCCTCGTTATCCTAACACTGGTGTAAGAACACCCAACCTTCAGAGGATCCCATCCTCTGCCGCACATCCCTCTGAACCAACAGATAAGGATGGCCACCCTAATAGGTTAGGATATCCGGGGGGAGCTATGGACGAAGCATCTTTTCCATGATGGCACGGCATCCCTGTCTTACTCATGTGTTTCCAGTCTGACTTCCCCCTGTTAACCTGTGTTGTGGAGGTCAGCAGAATCCATGGCCAAAACCTTGCCTTGGCTCTACAGGACTCCACAACACAAAACCACAGGCCACATCCTGCTGTCAACCACTCCGTGTCCAACCTCAGTCAGAGCTGTGTTACCTGTCCGGACCAGCAAGTGAGTGCACAGTACAACCTCAATGTTGCCTGTCCGCAACCCACTTTCTGCCCTGGTCCACAGTATAACACAGCCCCACCGAAAACCCTGAACAGAACAGTGCTACCTGTCTCGATCTGAGGCCCTGGCTGCCCAGAGTAATCATCACACTACACCGTGTACTGATGTTACCTGCTCGCAAACCAACCTCTTCCTCAGTCCACAGTATAGCACTGCTCTACACAAAGTAGACACTGGAGTGAACCAAAAACAGCCGCGCCTGACAACCGCGACTCACAGTGGGGACTGAAAACTACAACAATCAGCAAAGCGAAACACACTCGTAAACAAGAACTGCCTCCATCAACATAAAAACATACAAACAGGTAACACAAACACAGGACACAGACATACACAGGGGACCAACGGGGGTAACAAATGGCACAGAGGATTCAAACACTCTCTAACCTAGATTGGCCATTTTGACCCCTCAGCACAGGCATCCGCTGAGTGGTGACTCTTTTATGGCCAATCTGGCTAGGCCCCACTGTACAATTTGTTACAGGGATTTTACTACTGGACACATTGCAGTTATTTGCGCAAGGGCAATTCCTTGCAATGTGTCCTTCGTTCCCACACCTAAAACACCTAATTTGGCCTCTTGTCCTTTGTGTCCTATACTTACCTGTCCTGCAGTGTTTCGCTATGTGACCTAAGCCAGTACATGCAAAACACCTGATGTCCGCCCTGCATGGCTTAGGTCCGTCCACACTGCAGTTGTGCTCCCTTCTCCTGAACTGTTCCATTCTCAGGGACGCACTCTTTACAATATTTCTTTTACAAGAAATCATTGCACACTTTTTTCCTATCTGTACAGGCTCAAATTTTGGTCGATTTGACCTGTCACAGATATGTCTCCCCCCTTTTTGCCCTGGACAGGGCAAAATTTTCGGAGAGTCTGGCCCTGACTTTACAGAAAAAGAAAGGGTCGGTACCAACTTTGAAAAATTTCTAATGGCTTGTTGCAAGCCAGTCACCAAACGAGACCTTGCAGCTACCTCATCATTTAGTTTGGCTAGAGTCGCATCCGTAGAGGCAGCCCGTTCCTTGAAGGCCTTGATCTCAGCATATGACTGAGTCAACTGAGCCTCAAGTTCCTCCTTTTGCCTCTGCAACTCTACCAACTGTGACTCTATTTTAGCCACCTGAGTATCTTGGTCAGCAGAAGACTGCACATTCACTGCCAGCTGTGCCCACAATGCCGAAACCTGCTGCAAATTACTGGCACAGCACTGGCAATGAATGGTCGGAGGAAATGTCTCCGTTGACCGAGAAACCCGCGCAACATGCTCCGGCTTCCAAATGCTATCCTCAAATGTATGTACAAGTTTGGCTAGCATCTGAAGCCGTCTTGTTGCCTTGTTCAATACCGTCCGTTTCTTAACGTGAAGCTTGTCGTAACTACATGCTTGTGTTAACAAATCAGACCACAACATTTCTGTGGAGGTGTACGAGGTGGGGAGGATGGGATTGAAGGTGCTGTGCTTAGCTAGGTGTTGCAGTGTAGCGCTCATACTCACTCGTTCGGTGGCCATCTTGGAGTCGTCTGTTCCTGCGCCCAACGCCTTTTCCCGACCAGCCAGGCTCCTTTGAATGTCTGCGCTGCTTGAAAAAAGGTCCTCTTCTCCGGAACGCCTTTTTCCCGACCAGCCACACTTCTTTGAATCTGCGCTGCGTGGAAGAAGCTTCTCTGGAACGCCTTTTTCACGTCTCCTTGGATCCACTCGAACTTGAGATGACGCTCACCGATTAACCGTGCAAGGGAATCACAAAAACGTCAAAAAGATCCGGTTCGCTGTTTGTGGATGAATTCTGCGCAAACTTCCACCCACACTTGTGTTATCCGTCCAACTTCAAGGTCGAGGAGCACAATATAGCACGACACTGCACCGTGTCCTTCTGCTATTTGTCCGCTCCCTATCCGCCTGTCTTAGTTGATGTGATAACACAACCGGGGATAGAATGCACAAAAAAATTATCCGCAAACAGTTTGGACGAGCCCCCAATGTTAAAGGAGCTATTAATTACTAATATTTTGTGGAATATTAATAATCAATATTCATAAATAGGCGTAACCTGCTATTGCTAGCTCCGCCTATTTATTTCCTTTATTCAGTCCGTTCCCTGCACGCTGTGTACTGAACTGTACTATGGCGGCTACACAAAAGACAATGTATACAGTATTTTGAATAATAAAAAGGATTTATTACAAAATAACACGTCTACGGTCTAATATTTAGACTATATCTATATATATTTATATTGGTGTATATAAATATATATACATATAGCCGCACAACAATACAATAACACAACCTCAGTATAAAAATTCAACTACACTGCACAATCCCACTTAATTCCACCCACAATACTAACTAAACACATACACTCACATAGAAATACAGCAGTACCCTTCCAAGCCTAATACTAGCTGTCCCTAAAAGTGGTTACTTATGATAAAGGGGTTATAGGGGAATGCAAGGGGTTATCTGCAGTGATAAGGCACTGCAGGGGTCAGGAGTTTGGGGATAATTAGGGGTAACAGGGAGTTCCAGGGGTACTTAGCCAGTCTCTGTTTCTGGAGGGGCTGTTTGGCTTCCTTCCTCTGTGGTGTCCCCTCTCCTTCTGGTCATCAGCTCCTCTCCCTAGTGGAGGTCCCAGCTCTTCTGCCTGTGGTCGTATTATTTATCCTTCATGAGTAGTGGGGGGAAGGTGGCTTTCCATATGGCAGGGGTGTGGATGCCCATTCTATAAAAACAGGTTTAGCAAGTCTCCAATTGCTTGATTGGGGTCTCCACACTGATCAGGTGTGATAAACCTTCACAATGCAAGCAATGGAGGCCAACACCCCTGTTCATAGCAAGCCTTGCTGTGAATAGCTGATACCACAGGTCTGTGACAAAGGGTAGATGATCTTATCAATCCTCTGTCCTTTGATGTGCCCGAGACTGTCATCAGGGTGGCGTCTCCCTCCTGCAAGTGCCCTGGTATGCGCCTCCAGGGGGATGCAGGGTGGAGGGTCAGTTTATATGTATATAGATAAATGCATATAAAACTGGGGCATATATACATGTATCTATATACATTAGGAGCAACTGGGGGCACAATATAATATATATAGGGGGCATCATATGCATCAGAGGGCACCACATATTGGGGCATATCTGGAGACCCACAGATACATATATAGAAGGCCCATATATAGATATACATGTATATGCATGCCTCATTAAGGGGGCATGCATGCATATACATATATACACGTACATACCAGCACTTCCTTCTACACATTCTATAGTAGGATCTTGGGTTTCTGCATGGTTCTTTTTACCTGGAGCTAACATCAACCTATAAGGCTGAGTTCACACTTGAGTTATTTGGTCAGTTTTGGCCCCATAACTGCCCAAATAAGTGAAGTGTGCAGTGATTCTAAGAGTGACGCCTGTCATCTGCATGTCATATTGACTCACAGAATTGTTTCACTACCACAGCAGACTTTCTATGTGCGTTACTGCAAGATACAGTGTTCTACACTACTATACAGTCTATCTGCAGCCAGGAAATGGCTGTTTTTAATGCAATTTGCTACAAATAAATTCAGATCAAATTGAATATTTTCGGAAAATTCAGCAAACCGACCGAATCACATTTTTGATAAATTCGCTCATCTCTAGTTGTAATATTATAGTAGTTGTAATCAAAGTGCTCCAAGTAAAAAGTTGCCCTCAATAAGGTTATAACAGTTAAAGGGGTTGTCCGGGTTCAGAGCTAAACCTGGACATACCCAGGATTTCACCCAGGCAGCCTGCCTGACAAGAGCATCGGAGCATTTCATGCTCTGATGCACTCCTTTGTCCTGCACTGAATCAAGCAGGGCAAAGGCATTTTATGCAGTTCCGGTGACGAACCCAGCTCTGCCAGGTGGAGGCTTCCACCCAGCAGTGAGCCCGGTGACGTCATCGGCACTGATGGATGGGCTTTAGCACTGCCCTAGCCTGTTAAATGGCTAGGGCAGTGCTAAATACGGCCCATCAACAGCGTGTTGTTTGTAAATAAGAAAGCCCTTGCCCTGCACGATTCATGTCATGCTCCGATGCTCTTGTCAGGCAGGCTGACTGGGTGAAAATATGGGTATGTCCGGGTTCAGCTTTGAACCCGGACAACCCCTTTAAAGTGCCACTAAAACAAAGCCAACCTATTATAGTATAATACTAGTTATGCTGTCCCTAGAATAAAGCTACCCTCAGTAATAATTAGAGATGAGCGAAGCGATTCGTTGATTCGTATAGAATCTTGGAAATTTTCAGCTGCAAAGCGAATCCGAATTTCCTTGGATTCGCTTTGTATTATTCGTAAACGTACGCACAATTTTACACGTTAACTATACGTTCGATACGTATGAAACATACAAAACTTATGCATTTTGCGTGAGGCAGAACAATGACGATACGCCCACGCAAGAGCGGGAAGGTGAAGATACGCCCCCCTCCAAACTGGAAAACAAACAGCCCACCGGGATCTAACTATTTTGCACGTATAGGGAGTGAAGACTCCTCCCTCAGTACTCCACCCTCCTCTGAAGCCACTCCGAACCAGTTTAGACCAGTGCTGACTTTTGAGCAAGCATCATGGCTAAGAAACAGCTGTGCCCAAATTGGGAGAAAATGTGCTTTGGGTTTGAGTTCCCTGTACCACCGCATGCTCCAGACATCAGGATGTCACAAGTTCATCTCTGCCAGAGAAACCAAGCTTCAGTGCCTGTGTCCTTACCACCTGCTGAAGTTGCTGCGCCTGTGACTCATGAGGCAGCTGGAGTGTCCGCTATGTCTCGTACGGCAGAGGAGGCTGGAACGTGCACTTCTCCGCCCAGGAGGAGATCCACCCCTTCCGTACACCAGAACACAATTGTTCCACCATCTGTGACGACCCATGCACAGACTCTTTGGGACTATAAAACCATAGTGGAGGACTGGGTCATACAAGTTCTTGACCACCCTAGGCCGGGAAATCCTTCATTGGAACTGTGCTTTGGTTTTTGGTTGGGAGAGGGTCTGGCTTCCTGCAGGATGATGAACATGGAAAGGAATATTTTGTGGGCTGCAGGTCAGTGAAACGGCCGTACCTGCCACAACATCATCATAGCCTGTACGTGGGGGATCAGGTGGAGTACACCCCCATGGCGTCCCTGAAAGGCCCATTTGCAATCGGGGTTACCCTCCTGTCAAAGCCTCTGGTGCCTAAAATGGAACCAGAAGTGTGGCCAGATGAACCACCAGGTCCAGGACGCTTGCGCTGCCTGCAGGAGTTCCCAGATGGTGTCCTCCGGTTCAGGGAAAAGCCCCAGCCTCAGCCAGAGCCTCTGATTCCTGGACTTCCAGCACCACCACCACCACAGTCCTTACAGCTGGGTCAGCTCACAACATCATCATTCACCTTCCAATAAATGGTCATCCACCAGTACCAGCTGCCGTGGAAGCTGAAGCCAGCAGCAGCCGGGGAGGCTGGGCCTTCTTCCCTGGATGCAACCTTGCCTCCACCGCTGCAGCCAGCAGTCCTTACCCCTGCTGTCCTGGCAGGGGGATCCGGAAAAGCGCAAGTGGCTGCAGCGCTCACCAGCATGACCACCACCCGGACAAGTCCAACTGAAGGAAGAAGAGGCTGGAGTTCCACCACCACAGCTAGCATGGCCTTCAAGAAGCAGGAGCGTCCTCTGATGAGCTTCAGCAGCCGCTCAAGCGAGGAGGACTTCAGGTCAATCATCTGAGGAACCTACTACTGGCTGCTGTCAAGGACTGCAGGAGGATCTATGGGAGCCACACCATGGACTGCACCTGATGGGTGAGAGCTAGTTGGCACTTTTCTGTTTGTGTGTTTGTTTCTATTTCCCCTGTTTGACCGAGATAGACATTACTGTCAGGACTCCCCCCATTCTGCAGAAAATTCCCTGTTGTGCCAAAGTGCGCCTATTCTCCTTTTCCCCCCTTCTCAGGTTATTTGGGAGCCCCTTTTGCAAAAAGGGTTCTCTATTTTCTGCTATTCTCTATTATCCATGTGGATTACACATTACCTGTTTGGATTACAATTTTACCTCACGTGGATTACAGTTGAATTTTGGAATATGTGTTCCAGACAGACTGTTTTATCATTACCAAGCCAACGAGGATCCATAAGGAGAGAGACTCAAATGTATATCTGAGCCTTTTATGCTTGCAAATGTGAAATTGATTGCACTAAAATGTTTGCATACTTATATCTTTGCTGTAATTTAGCTACACAGTTTTTAATGGTACAGCACTTTAGCCCATTGTGTGTATTCTTTTTCTGGTACTGTAGTCTTATTAATGCACTTATTGTACGGTGTTTTTAGTAAATTATTATTGAAAGCTAGCAGCAGTGAGCACCTTATTTTTCTAGTTCATATAGTCTGCCTTTAAAGACTGTAGGCCGCGGTCTAGCCTCGTACGTATGACTCATTCGCGCGTCAATGATATGCTAAGTATTCGTACGCACTTTTATATGCTATTGCTTACGTATTACGTACTTTTAACTACGTTGACTGTACGTATGTAATTTACGCAGGAATGTTCGCAAAACAATGATTTTTTTTAACGTAGATTCGACAAATAAGTTTGTTTAAATACGAATCTTGTCAGAAATTCGGTGAATATTCAGCGAAAAAATTTTTGAATGATTCGCTCATCTCTAGTAATAATAATATAATAGTGTTAGTCAAAGCACCTCTTGCAGGATAACAGGCCAAACTGGATGGACAGATGTCTTTTTTCGGCCTTATAAACTATGTTACTATGTTACCTCCAGTACAAAAAACTGCTCTACGTGATATTATAGTAATGATAGTTACAGTGCAATTCCACTTAAGTAAAAATAGTATTAAGCAGCTTTCACATATTTTTCTGCACTTTTGCATTTTTGCAGTGTTTACATTGTTTGTTTTTGGTAACTTTTTTGTGGTAAAAGCATCAGATCCAGATGTTAACTGAACATCTATTAGAAATAATAAACACAAGACAAGCTTTTTTGGTTCCTCATTTTTTTGTTCAGCAAGTTATTTCTGGGTTCTTTTTCAAAAAGCTGTAACTCTTAACTTTTGTTTCAGACATTTTGACAACACTTTCTGTGTAGAGGACAAGGCTATGAGGAAACACCAGTGGTTAGACTCTCTGGCCCAGATATACCACTGTGTCTGCACCTTAAAGGGATTCTGTCACCTCGTTTAAGCCTATAGAGCTGAGGACATGGGCTGCTAGATGGCCACTAGCCCGTCCACAATATACTTTTCCTATTGCTGTGTGTGTCTTTGTTTAGTAAAAAAAACGATTTTATTCATATGCTAATTCTGGTTATAAGGAGCCCAAGGGGCGGTTACCAATCTTCCTGGGTCCCAGCCGTGCCCACTGTGAAGGAGCCCAGCACCGCCCCGCATCCTCTCATCTCCTACTTGCTCCCCCGACTTCACGCTTTCAGAGCGCTGTAATCTCGCGCGAGCGCAGTTCGTTCCCTGATGCTGATGCCAGCACAGGGAAGGAACAGTTTACCAGCACTGACAAGCGGCGTACTCGCGCATGCGCGAGATTACGGCGCTCTGAAAGCGTGAAGTCGGGGGAGCAAGGAGGAGATGAGAGGATGCGGGGCGGTGCTGGGCTCCTTCACAGTGGGCACGGCTGGGATCCAGGAAGATTGGTAACCGCCCCTTGGGCTCCTTATAACCAGAATTAGCATATGAATAAAATCGTTTTTTTTACTAAACAAAGACACACACAGCAATAGGAAAAGTATATTGTGGACGGGCTAGTGGCCATCTAGCAGCCCATGTCCTCAGCTCTATAGGCTTAAACGAGGTGACAGAATCCCTTTAAATTTATCAATAAAGTAGTGCAAATTGGAACACAAATTTGGCATAACTTAGTTTTCTACACTTTTTTCTGACTTGGGGGGCTAGAGCCAAATTGATGTATGTAAGGACCTTAATACTAGTTATGATATCCCTAGATTTAAGTAACTTTCAGTAATTATATTATGATATTGTTAGTCTCAGTAATATTATATTGATGACAACCTCACTAAATGCCTAGAACAAACATAACCTTAGTCATTATATTTGCAGTTACATCGCCTCTAGGACAAACCACCCTCAGTAATAATATTTGACTAGAGCCCGTCCCAGTGACGGTAGAATAGGATACACTGGCTGCTTCACCCTTCTCTTTCTTTATTCACATACTAATCAGCAGCTGTTTTCTTATACCTCCTTCTTCCTGTCCAGATCTTTGCAATCAGAACCTGGAAACTTGGGAGGTCCAGCACTGATAGACATGATGATATGTTGGAAAAATCTCTGCAGCTCAGTGGTTCAAAAGCTCTTACTAGTGCTGCAGTATATAGAAGGTGATATCTTCTTTATACTAACTGTAAAACTGTGCCAAAAAAGTCTTTCTAACTGAAGAAATCGTTTAGCTGTGGAAAAAGAACAATAGAAAATGTGCGGAAAATGTGTGGAAAAAGAACAATAGAAAATGTCTTATTTTCTACGTAAAATTCATGACTGCACACATGAAATAGGCTTAGCTGTTAACTAGCTGTTTTATTGGTGAATTAGGACACTTGGATTACTCCCTCTAGGCAGGTAATAGGAGAATGATCTTCAGAAATAAAGGTTCCATTCATTTAGTTATGTGAACACCTAAACTACAGGGAGTGCAAGTTCCACAAGTCAATGAACTGTTGTTTGATAAGGATATATCTTTCAGTGAAAGATGATTATGAGATATGCACTTTACAATGACTGTTTTGAATTAGATGTTGTGATTACTGCAAAATGAGCATTTTCTTTTATTTCTCTTTAGATTGCAGAGCGAGCACATGTTATGGTAACTTTTTGTATGTATTTCAATGTAGTTCCTTCTAAGTTTCTCTTAAATTATACCTACCTATAATCCAGTGGCTTAACATAAGTGTCTTGAATTTCTGAACACATACAAAGCATTGATTGTGGGGAATTTTAGTTTAAAACATTGGTTCTTAAATAAGTGAGTGAAATGTATTTTGATATAAAAAAAGTATAGACAAACATTGAAAATAAATAAATATATTTAAGATGTTTCATGATATTGTAACACTTTTTTGCAGTTTGTTTTGTAAGCATTTTTGTTTGCGACCAGATTTTATTTTAATGTCCTTAGTATATCATAATAAATATAAAACTCACTAAATACAATGAAGCAGATTCATTATTGATTTGGTGGCTCAGTTTTGTCTAAAATTTAGCCATTGTTTCGCATAAAATGTTGTTTCTCATGGTTTTTGTTGTCATGCTTGAAAGGTGATTTTGTAGAAGGCTTGAACGATAAAATATCAATTTTTGCACATGACACTAAACTGTGTAAAGTAATTAACACAGAAAAGGACAGTATATTGCTACTAGAGATGAGCGAACGTGCTCGTAACGAGCACTGTACTGCTCGGCTCCCCTGCGCTCGCATGGGCGCAGGCAGCCGCTTCCGTCCTCCTCACCCGACGGAAGCGGCTGCCTGCGCCCATGCGAGCGCAGGGGAGCCGAGCGGTACAGTGCTCATTACGAGCACGTTCGCTCATCTCTAATTGCTACAGATGGATCTGGGTAGATTGGAAGCTTGGGCAGAGAAGTGGCAGATGAGGTTTAACATTGACAAATGTAAGGTTATGCACATAGGAAGGAATAATGCAAGTCACCAGTACATACTGTACTAAATGGTAAAACCCTGGGTAACACTGACATAGAAAAGGACCTAGGAATTTTGGATAACAGCAAACTAAGCTGTAGACACCAGTGACAGACAGCTGCTGCCAAGGCCAATAAGTTAATGGGTTGCATCAAAAGGGGAATAGATGCCTGTGATTAGAACATAGTCCTGCCACTTTAAAAATCACTAGTCAGACCACACATGGAAGACTGTGTACAGTTCTGGGCTCCTGTGAACAAGGCAGACATGGGGAGGGTTCAGAGGAGGGCAACTAAAGTAATAATTGGAATGGGTGGACTACAGTACCCAGAAAGATTATCAAAATTAGGGTTATTCACTTTAGAAAAAAAGATGAAAAAAGATGGCTAACCATGTATAAATATATCAGTGGTTTGAGGTGGGTCAGACGGCACCCTCTGGGTGTAGGAGTGATAGCAGGTAATGGCTCCCACGCTAAATACTTGAAGAAAATAAATTCCTGTACTCCTGGAGATTGCTTATGCAAAGATTTTTATTGGTGAATGTGCGCTATGTACAACAGCTTTAGTTTGGCAGAACGTTTTCGGCAGTGAAGCCTTTATCAATAAGCTGAAAAATAATGCATATGTGTAAACAGATTTGCACTACATATACATGAATTTGCAATCAAATGAAAATAGATGTCATACTGGTGGTAAAGTTATGTACATATGGCTGCTAAGGTTACTTCACCTATGCAGCGACGATTGGTATACGTTATTATACGTCAATTAGGAGCGAGAACGGGATACTAGATACGTGGAGATATCTACATCAATGTAAATCCAATATGGGTATCGACTGATATAGTATAATGCAAACAAATAAACAGATAACATCGCCGTGTCAACGGTTCAGTAGCATAGTGTGCATATGCTCAAAGCATGTCTGACAAACATACATAATATCAAGAGAGCCATGGTGCCACAAGTCTCAAGAGGGTAAGTATAGATACCTGATAGTAGCGTGAGTGTGTGGAGCCGGGAGCCTGGTAGAGCAGGTAAAGTGACACGGAGTGTGTGCCTAAAGAGAGAGGAGGGGAATGATAAGCTGGAAGCGGCAATGAGTGGGAAAAGAGGCTGAGTTGCGAGGAGGACGGTACCTGGGTAAGTATGCAGAGAAGGCCCGGAAAAAAAACGTCAGGGCGGTGGAGTAGCGCGATGTTTACAGCAGGATGACTGTCTGGTTAGTACGGCGCTGGAGTGTGTGGGGCCAGTGACGCTTAAAAGCACTGCGTCGCTTAACTGATGAGGTGGATGATGTGGGAGCGGTCGGGATGCTGGCTACTGCGCATGTTCGCCCTAAATGGAAATGTCAGAGCGGACAGCTTGCCCAGAGTAAAGATGGCCGGCGGGCCAAAGATGTGCCTAGATGAAGTTAGAAAGTGTACAAAATGTACAGAATAGTGAGGCAATGTTTGACAGGTCAGAGAGGTGCCAACGTGTTGGCCCCTAGTGTGGGAGGAGTAGGGATGATGGCAAATGTGTATATTGACCCTGATTAAAAATGCCTGAACGGAGGTCGCTGTGCTAGTTGTTCCTGAGTAATAATGGCCAGGTGGCCAAAGATGGAAATGATGGGATTGATGGAGTGGATAAGGGGAAATGGAATAGAGGAACTCTATAGTGGAATATAGGGAGGTGCGTGTTTGGCCCCTGGGAAGACACAAGAGAGCTGGAAGCAGGGAACGGAACATAGAGGTAAGTGGAGGAAAAAAGTGAAAAGTGAGGTGGGCACCATGGTGGAATACAAGGGGAGAATAGTCAGGCATCAGCATATAGATATATGTTACTGAAAAGGATATGGGGTATTCTGCGGCAGTGAATTCTTCGAGATATCAGATCCTTAGTACTGGGTCTGTAGGGAAGGAGAAAAATCATTAGTGACAAGTACATAAAACCCATAAAAATATGCAGGATAACATTATTACCGTATGTACCAGAGGTAGGTAGTACAAGGTGTAGAACGAGAATGTTACAAGAAACAGTTGAGATCATAGTCCCTATTGAGGCCCTTGGGTTCTAAACTTTGTAGTTCATGTATCCAAAATGCTTCCCGCTGCTGTAGCATGCGAGTGATGTCGCCCCCTCTTCTCGGGGCGATGACCTGTTCAATTACCTGGAAGCGTAGTTGTGATATATTGTGACCTTTCAGGACAAAATGTGCAGGTATTGGGAACCAAGTGTTTAAGCATCGTATAGTGGATTTATGTTTGCAGATCCTATCCCTGATGGTCTGAGTAGTTTCCCCTACGTATACCAGGCCGCATGGGCACTTGATGATGTAAATGACATTAGAGGAGTCGCAGGTGAAGAAACCATTGATTTTGTATTTTTTACCATTGATGGGATGATGGAATTCACTGCCTTTGATCACATGTGAGCACTGCATGCAGTGAATGCAGGGGAATGTTCCTTTGCGTTGTGTCTTTAGGGAAGTCTGAAATGGGATTTTTTTATTAGATCCTAAGTCTGCCCTGACAAGTTTGTCCCTCAGGTTTTTTGGCCGTCTGTTGCAGGCGAGGATGGGATTAGCAAATTCTTGTATATTTGGATAAGCTTGATGTAATATGGACCAGTGTCTATGAAGTATATGTTGGACTTTTTTAGCAAAAGGGTGATAGGTATGTACATAGGCTATTCTAGGGCCCTCTATCCTGTGGGGGTTGGGTTTTCTAGATTGTCTAGATTGTAAAGCGGTGTCTGGGTAGCCTCTTTCTTTAAATTTAGTCGTCATCTCGGTTATCCTCATCTCCCTAGTTGTTTGTTTCTCCACTATGCGTGAGATCCTGTCAAATTGTGATTGAGGTAGAGCTCTTTTAACACTTGGTGGGTGTAAGCTTGAGAAGTGTAGGAGGCTGTTGCGGTCTACAACTAGCACAGCGACCTCCGTTCAGGCATTTTTAATCAGGGTCAATATACACATTTGCCATCATCCCTACTCCTCCCACACTAGGGGCCAACACGTTGGCACCTCTCTGACCTGTCAAACATTGCCTCACTATTCTGTACATTTTGTACACTTTCTAACTTCATCTAGGCACATCTTTGGCCCGCCGGCCATCTTTACTCTGGGCATGCTCTCCGCTCTGACATTTCCATTTAGGGCGAACATGCGCAGTAGCCAGCATCCCGACCGCTCCCACATCATCCACCTCATCAGTTAAGCGACGCAGTGCTTTTAAGCGTCACTGGCCCCACACACTCCAGCGCCGTACTAACCAGACAGTCATCCTGCTGTAAACATCGCGCTACTCCACCGCCCTGACGGTTTTTTTCCGGGCCTTCTCTGCATACTTACCCAGGTACTGTCCTCCTCGCAACTCAGCCTCCTTTCCCACTCATTGCCGCTTCCAGCTTATCATTCCCCTCCTCTCTCTTTAGGCACACACTCCGTGTCACTTTACCTGCTCTGCCAGGCTCCCGGCTCCACACACTCACGCTACTATCAGGTATCTATACTTACCCTCTTGAGACTTGTGGCACCGTGGCACCTCTTGTTATTATGTATGTTTGTCAGACATGCTTTGAGCATATGCACACTATGCTACTGAACCGTTGACACGGCGATGTTATCTGTTTATTTGTTTGCATTATACTATATCAGTCGATACCCATATTGGATTTACATTGATGTAGATATCTCCACGTATCTAGTATCCCGTTCTCGCTCCTAATTGACGTATAATAACGTATACCAATCGTCGCTGCATAGGTGAAGTAACCTTAGCAGCCATATGTACATAACTTTACCACCAGTATGACATCTATTTTCATTTGATTGCAAATTCATGTATATGTAGTGCAAATCTGTTTACACATATGCATTATTTTTCAGCTTATTGATAAAGGCTTCACTGCCGAAAACGTCCTGCCAAACTAAAGCTGTTGTACATAGCGCACATTCACCAATAAAAATCTTTGCATAAGCAATCTCCAGGAGTACAGGAATTTATTTTCTTTAAATATATCAGTGGTCAGTACAGAAATCTCTCCAATGATCTATTTATTCCCAGGACTTCGACTGTGATGAGGGGACATCCTCTGCGTCTGGATAAACGAATGTTTGAAAACAAACATAGAAGAGGATTCTTTATGGTAAGAGCAGTGAGACTATGGAACTCTCTGCCTGAGGAAGTGGTGATGGTGAGTTCACTAAAAGAGTTCAAGAGGGGCCTGGATGTATTTCTGGAGTGTAATAATATTATATGTTATAGTTACTAGAGGTGGGTCATTAATCCAGGGAGTTATTCTGATTGCCTGATTAAAGTCAGGAAGGAATTTTTTCCTCCCAAAATAAGGAAAATTGACTTCTACCTCATAGGGGTGTTTTGCCTTCCTCTGGATCGACTTGCAGGATAACAGGCTGAACTGGATGGACAGATGTCTTTTTTTAGCCATTCCAAGGTACCACTCAGAACCAAAGCCGAGTTCGATTCACAGTTTTGAAGTGGTCTTTCACTGTAATAATCAATCAGTGAAGTTATTCAACAAAGTCTTGCGCAACTTTGTGAATAACTTACTTCATTGGAGCCCATACATTCTAATACTGCACATAGACAAATATAACAATTTTTTTAGCGAAGCAGCTTCGGATGTAGCATCTGAAGCTCGCTTTGCTCATCTCTATTGGTGAGATGTGTAGAGGCCATGGCATTCATTGTAGCTCTGTTTTTGCACTGTAATAATCAATTACCAAAGTTATTAAACAAGGTCTCGTTGAACTTCATGATTAACTGACTTCGATTTTATCCAAATTTATAAATAACTTTTCTTAGGCTTCCATTATGCGTGCATGCAATACATGATCTAATATATAAAGCTGAGTGTATGTGTGTGTGTGTGTGTGTGTGTATGTATGTTCGCTAAAGGAATCCGCACCGCTGCAGCTACAATCACAAAATTTAGCACACATGTACATCAGGTGTCCGGGAAGGTTTTAAAACAGTTTTCAGCTCTCCGGGACGTACCGTTCCTGAGATATTCCCAAAAAATGCATTAGCCAATAGTAACCTGGTCACATGACCCTTATCAGCCAATAGAAGCTCACAGGCAATCTCCACACACCAGGTTTCTATGACAACCTAGCCAGTTCACTGCTGTAGGTCTGCATTAAAGAGGCAGCGCACTTTGGATGACAATGGTAAAGGGGTATTTCGGTTACCATAAATAAAACTTATGTTTTAGACTAACTCATCATCAATCATTACCTCATATAATGTAAATTTCACATATTTACCGTTCAGTAGTAATAAAAGATGTTTTCTTCCACTGCTACCCACCTTCCTCCTAAATGACTATGGCATCGACCTGTATTTCAGGCCACCATAAAAGAAGGACTTAAAAGCCCCACCCCCAGGCCCCACTAAGTCACGCCCCTGAATCAGTCAGGCCACGCCCCTTCCATGCCGCATTTGACCAGGATTAAAAATATAGGTAAAAATCACCTTCTGTCAGCTGCAGGGGTGGGGGGGTGACTTTCTCCCTGCAGCTCATTACTCAGACTGCACAGTGCTGCTGCTGAGAGTGAGCTGTTCAAAAGGACATCCCTGTGTCCATCCAAGGCCTGCGCATGACAGAGGACAGGGAGTCTGAAAGCCAGACTGTCCAGCCTAAAACAAGACCTCTGGCCACACTAGGGGCAGGCTGATGTTAGGGTGGCCAGATGTCCAGTTTTCTGGCTACCTGTTCTCCGTCCGACGCAGTGCCTGGACAGACACAGGGATGTCCACCCTTTCAGTAGCTCACACTCAGACAGCTTCTCCTCCATGTCTTTACGGAGCCAGGGGGCGTGGCCTCATGTTTAGTGGTGTGTCTTCATGGGAACTGGGGGCGCTGTTTCACATTTGGGGGAATGGCCGGTGAGGTCTGGCTTTCTGGGAGGAAGAAAGTGGCCACTCTAGCTGCTGTGGAGGTCAGAGTTTAAGGGGCGGGCTGGTGTAGAGTTCACTGTTAAAGGGGCGGGCAGTTCTAGAGGTCAATGTTAAAGGGGTGGGCAGCTGTAGAGGTCACTGTTAAAGGGGTGGGCAGCTGTAGAGGTCAATGTTAAAGGGGCAGGCTGCTGTAGAGGTCACTGTTAAAGGGGCGGGCAGCTGTAGAGTTCACTGTTAAAGGGGCGGGCTGCTGTAGAGGTCACTGTTAAAGGGCGGGCTGCCTGCAAAACTTTGCAGCTCCCTATAACACCCCACCCCCTAATATGTATTCAGGTATATTATAAAATACCAGGGCACAGGAACTACAGACATTATTATTATCTAGGTGCCTGATTATGGCGTTTGCCTATATAAGCAAAAAGGTTTTCTAACTGTCTTGGTAAATCTAACATTCATCAGTTTGGGACAGCTGGATTATAAGTCTTGTGGATCTGTACATACAGTCAATATAATGTTACCCTTAT
>ONZH01005284.1:0-424364 GCA_900303285.1 Rhinella marina
GTATTTAATAGGGCTCCCTTTAATGTGCAGGGTGGCCTAAGATAATCTTGTATCTTTATAGTAGGTATATGCTATAGTAACCACTTCCCATCCGGGCCATTTACCCCCTTCCTGACCAGGCCTAATTTTGCAAATCTGACATGTGTCACTTCATGTGGTAATAACTTTGGAACTCTTTTACTTATCCAAGCCATTCAGAGATTGTTTTCTTGTGACACATTGTACTTCATGTTAATGGTAAATTTGAGTCGATATGTTTTAACTTTATTTATAAAAAAAAATCCAAAAGTTAACAAAAATTTGAAAAAAATCACTGTTTTCTAAATTTGAATCTCTCTGCTTTTAAGACAGATAGTGATACCCCATAAAATACTCATTAATTGACATTCCCCTTATGTCTAACTTTATGTTGGCATCATTTTGGTAGTGTCATTTTATTTTTTTAGGACATTAGAAGGTTTAGAATTTTGGAAGAAATTTTTTGACAATTTGCAAAATCAACTTTTTTAAGGACCAGTTCAGTTCTGAAGTCAGTTTGTGGGGCTTACATAATAGAAATTACTCATGAATGACCCCATTTTAGAAACTACACCCCTCAAACTATTCAAAACTGGTTTTAGAAATGTTGTTAACCCTTTAAGTATTCCACAGGAATTAAAGCAAAATAGATGTGAAATTCCAAAATTTCACTTTTTTTGAAGATTTTCCATTTTAATCATTTTCTTCCTGTAACACACCAAGGGTTAACAAAAAAACTAAACTCAATATTTATTACCCCGATTCTGAAGTTTGCAGAAACACCACACATGTGGTCGTATACAGCTGTATGGGCAGACAGCAGGGCACAGAAGGCAAGGTGTTCCATATGGCTTTTGGAGGGCAGATTTTGTTGGAATGGTTTTTGGGCACAATGGTGCATTTGAAGAGACCCTGAGGCACCCCCACAGTGGAAACCCCCAAAAAAGTAACCAGATTTTATAAACTACACCACCCAGGGAATTTTTAAGGGGTGAAGCAAGCACTTGACCCTACAGACGTTTCATACAATTTATAACCCTTGGCTTTGAAAATGAAAAATTATTTATTTTTTTTTACAAGAAAATGGTGCGTTAGGCCCAAACTTTCTTTTTCACAAAAGATAACAGGAGTATATCCCTCCACAATTTGCTCCCCATTTTCTCCTGAATACAGTAACACCCCAATTGTGGTCATAAACTGTTATTTGGGGATACGCCAGGGCTCAGAAGGGGAGGAGCGGCATCTGCATTTTCTAATTTTCTGTCATGGTTTTTAAGAGCGATAACTTTTTAAGGTTTTTGTGGAGTTGCGTGAGGGCTTATTTTTTGCGGGACAAGCTGTGCTTTTTATTGGCACCATTTTGGGATACATTTGGCTTTCTGATCACTTTTTATCTCATTTTTGGGAGGTTAAGTCACAAAAAAGCAGTTTAGTGTAATTTTTCTATATTTTTGTTTTACACCGTTCAATTGATGGGGTCGTTCATGTGATATTTTTATAGATCCGGTTGTTATGGACGCAATGATACCAAATATTTCCATTTATTTATTTTTTTACCTTTTACACAATAAGAGCATTTTTAGAAAAAAAAATCATACTTTTGTGTTGCGATTTTTTTTCAAGCCATATATTTTTCATTTTTCTGGCTATGATTTTGTTTGGGGGCTCATTTTTTGCGGGATGAGGTGACGTTTTTATTGCTACCATTTTGGGATACATACGACTTTTTGATTGATATTATGTTTTTTGAGAGGTGAGGTAATTAAAAAATCTGCTTTGGCATAATGTTTATTTATTTTTTACGGCGTTTAACTGATGGGGTAGATCATGTGATATTTTTATAGATCCGGTCGCTGCGGACGCAGTGATACCAAATATGTCTATTATTCATATAATACAAGCAGACATACAATCTATATAATACCAACCATATTGCTCAAATAACAACAGAGTAGTCTCTATGTAATATTATAAAACAATATAATCATGTACTGTACTTGTAAAGATCTTATAAATACAGCCAGAGCTCCTATGAAATATTAACAGACATAGCACCCTTATAAAATCACCTAAGTGCCACATCATAATGCCAGGCATTACACTTATAAGAAACAAAAAACAGGGGTGCAATAACCATATAATGAAAACAATTCCCCTAGAAGAACTACAACAGCACCACCCAAAAATATATATTGGGAAATCAACATATATATATATGCATTATGTTACAGGCCCTGAGATGGTTACATAGAAAAAGGTTGTGTACTTAAAGTGCTTAGTGCAAACAATATCAAGCAATAGATTTCACACCAAAAAAAATTCCACCATAGATGTAAATAAATAACAATAAAGAGCATTAGTGCATATTAAATACCAACCACACAGCAGGTCCAAGCCCTAACATAAGTTTCATTTAGATTTTATTTATTTGTTTTACCATATAATTTTGGTAGTACAATTTCTGCATAGTTGTACCAGTCATAGTGCATGAGTGATTGTACCTTGTGTGCACAGAAAATGGACCTGCTTCCTGCATGACATGCTCAGAGAGATCTGCAGGTACATAGTGTGGGCATCCCGTGTCCAGTGATGCGGTGCTAATAAAGGGATAGGGCTCCCTTTGTCACTTTACCCACTGCCAGCCCCAATATTTTATATTGTCAACCTAGGGTGTAAGAAAGGTCCCCAAAGCTATCCATTATAAGACCCTAGTAGGGCTCACCTTAGGTATGCCTATATGCACCAGATTTTGTTGCAAAACATTTTCTGTGATTAAAATCAATTCAAGTGACCACATGTAATAAACTTAACCTGTCTGGGATCCAGCGGCATGATCCTCAGCCTCGGCATGGCCACATCAGGAGAGACGCGCTGCTGAGCCACGCCCCCTGATGATGCAACCACATCTTTAGTAACAGAATGCAATGAGGCGTGTGCTGGAGGACATTAGCAGTGGGCTGATTAGCTCAGCTGCTCTATTACTGTGTACTAGTGTTTCTGACTAATGAAGCGCCGAGTCATGAATGTATCAGGTTCTGGTTCAAAGACTCAGCGCTCTATTTAAAGTGATAGTCTTTGGACTCACTAGCTGTGTCCCTGGTTCTTGTTCCTGTGCTTTATTGGATTGCTCATGTTTCTGACCCCAGACTTGCCTTCTGACCACCCTCTGTCTCTCATTTGGTACTGCGTAGCCCGTCTGGTTCTGACCCATTTACATATGACTCTGGTATTGTGTTTTTCTGTCTTTGTTGTCCATCTCTGCACTTAAATAGTGAAGGAACTATTAACAAGTGTCGGTCTAGCTATCTAGGGTATGTAGGGAAAGTGGGCTGGGTTCTAGCCTTAGGGCTTACTGTCCTTGTCTGTCCCTATCTACAGTTGTTACAATAGAAATCAATGTGCTTGCCACCAAAACAACCCCATTCAAATGAATGGAACTGAAAAATTTCTGCAACAAAATCTGTTGCGGGTGAAGGCATCCTTACATACAAATGCTGTAGTGTTATGTCTTACAGACATACTGTATATTACATTACAGTTACTCAAAAGACAGTCCCCTACTCAGACACAAATAATGTTAAAAATAATTGGGTTCTCCTAAGGATAGGTCATCAGTATCAGATGGTTGGGAGTCCAACATCCGGCACCCCCACCAATCAGCTGTTTCAGCCTGCCCTTGTGTCAGAAACTAATGTTCAAAAAGCAGAAAGCCATGTACACTGTGTAGTTGTCATCGCAGGCTTTCTGAACCTCAGCTCCTATTCATTTGAATTGGACCTAAGCTGCATACCCTGACGTAGTCACTACGCATTGTACAGAGCTGTCTACCTTCAGTAACAGAAAAATGAATCCAGCCAGCAAAGGAAGTAATATGGACAATAACAATATATTAGTAAGTTGCTTCTACTAACTTTCTCTACATGATAAATGCCACTTACTGAAGTGAGACAACCCCTTTAAGTCTACAATTAAATAAAATATAGACACAAAAGAAAAATGTTTAAATAAATCACTTTTATTGATTAAATATTAAATTATTATAAAACATACAGATATTATGTAGCATAAAATAACTATTTTGTCAGTTATGGTAAATAATTGTAATAATAAAATAGAAAAAAGCAAACTAGCTTTTTTCTGCACTTCACCATTCAAAAAAAATATACAGTAAATTAAACATTAACTTACATGTACTGAAAAATAATCTCTAAAGAATCTATAACTTGTCCCAAAAAACACGAGGCTTTAAACATCTGGGTAGACCGAAAATGCTATTGACTACCGTGAAGCAACAAATTAAAAAGACCCTGTGGTTCTTAAAGCCAACTTGGCCTACTTTTTGTATTGTAGTGTACCAGTAGGTGAAAAGTGCAAAAACAAAACAGTATTTTAATGATCTGACTTCATTACTGTATATTTACAGAGCACAGCGGGTGTCTGCGGCATTATTCCAGGATGTATTTATCACCTGAAAACAGACCCTGAGAGAAACTCAATATCTGGCTACTGCTCAAATGTCTCATAATGAATTCTCTCTTTAGTTTTTTGTTTGTTTTTAACATATAAAGTTAACTTTTCAGTTTTTTGGACAGTTGTGCTATTTCTCTTTATTTTTCTCATGTATCTGTCTTATTTATGTAGCTAGACATTTAGTAACAGAAGAAACTAATTATTATTTAGTTAAACGTTTCCATCCACCGTATGCCCCAGACATACACAGCCATCTGCCTGTTCAAATATTATACATGTCAGCCATTGATCATTTTGTGCATATATTTGTATTGAAAAGTATGGTATACTAAGGTTTTTAATACAGTTTTAGGTAAAGGTATGAAGATGTATACCAGCTAAACGTATAGCTAAATGTCACTCTTTTCCCGTACACCTGGCTAATGAGCTAATGATAGCTTATAGAAATACTAGACATATACATCAAGAGCTTTTCCTGCCAGACATCCACCCAAAAGTAATTTGGAACCCAGCCTAATACCTATGATCTTCCCAGTTTAGTGCCCCATTTTAGCTTAAAGGGTTTCTGTCATCAGGTTTCACCATATTAAACCGGATGACATTTGCAATGTGCAAATGTCACCTGATGTCTAATATGGTAATATTTTCAAGATCTGTGTCCCCGTTTTTGTTAAAAATAAACTTTTGTAATATGCAAATTAACCTTACTAGGTGCAGGGGGCGGTTACCCTGCACCTAGTGGCGCCGTTTTCCCCACCTTCATGAATGCGTCATCGCCGATGATTGACAGAGCCAGGCAGCTCGTTCTATCTGCTGCTGGCCCTGTCAGCGCTGCAAATCCCGCGCCTGCGCCGTGTGTACTTCATTCGGGCAGGCGCAGTGAGTGCAGCTGGCTGCCGGGCTCCCGGCTTCCTCACTGCGCCGCCTTCTCTTCCGGGTGTAGTGTGACGTCATCGGCGCAGGCCTGAGTGCTGAGACCCCATCGATCTCTAGAACAAGGAGAGTGAAGTGCTCACATATCGCTCTTTCCTCGCTGCAGACAGAATCGAGATGGGTCTATAGACTTCTATTGAGCATGTCTCCTGCAGCGAGCAGAGAGCATGATATGCAGGGGCTTCTCCCTCCTCGTTCTAGCGATTGGCAGGAGTAGGACCTCTGCTTTTGATGGATAACTTCTTTCTGCACTTTGTCTAGAGTCCAGTTTCCAGGCCAGGGAGCAGCGAAGTGCTTCTGGACGTGACATGGGCTCTCTCTCTCTCGCAATGCTCTGCTGTGCTGCTCGTCTTACTGTAATAGTGCCAGATACATTAGTCAAGTGAAGCAGCATAGCCCAGGGAAGAGGTCAGGTGGCAGTGCCTAAAATTCAGCTGGCCAATAAGCAGTGCAGGGAGCACAGCATATCCCTGTTTATTGGCCATCTGTGTATTTTGATGGTGACCCACCCCATGGAGGGGCAGAGGCAAGGAAGATGGGAGGTAAGTATTCCGGTCACAAAGGGGGAGGAGCCATTCTGACTCACCAGGCCCCCCAGACCAACTGCGTGGTCTGCCTCTATGGACCATCATACAAAATGACCACTGCTACCTCTCGTGTCATCCGTATTTCCTTATAGATTGTAAGCTCTTGCACCCTCACTCCTATTTTTTAAATTGTGTATTAGTTTGTTACACTGTAATATCCGGCTTATCTGTAGATATACTCTCAGAGTATAAAGTGCAGTGCTGTTATATATCTGGTGTTAAAAGTTGTACTCATGTTCACATTAGAGCTAAAAATGGGATCAAAACCAGCACAATGTAGACTATTCAGATGTAACTCCACCTTCAGCACCTTTACTGTTACTTTGAACCTTCTGTAAATTCCAGTACCACCATTTTTCCATTACAATTAATCAGACGTGTGAAGACGTATGGCAACACGACAGGGTCTTATTTTCCTTCCAACAGCTATCTTTGGGCACTTGGTTGGGGTAGCATCTGTTCCTGATTGACTGTACTTTTCTAAGACTTGTGTGGCCACTGTGTTGGATTACTCTTCTTTATAAGGAGTCGGGGTTCAAATATACAAATGTGACAAGAAACTCTATGATGTGCAATTTATCCATTATTCCCAATTGGGGGTGTCCCTGCTCACTGTCAATGCTGTCATTGTCAGACTGTGCAGGGACACACCCACAAATGGTAACACCCAGATGGACTTTTATTGCTTGGCAATTCAATCATTCAACCATTGCTGGCAATTCATTCATAAACCTCTAGTAGGATTAATGAAGGACAACATAAAGTCCTAAGAATTGCTATTACATGGGACGTGCAAGTAGTTACTAAAAAAGGTCTCACATCAGCAAGTTTCATTTATCATGACAGTTAATACAAGGCACTTACTAATGTATTGTGATTGTCCATATTGCCTCACATTGTACACTGCTTGTTTCAATGGTTACGACCATCCTGTAATCCAGCAGCGGTGGTCGTGCTTGTATACTATAGGAAAAGGTGCCGGCCCTATCTGAGTGACATCAGTACACTGTGTACAAGCGATCTGCATGCCTGGTGTGCTGACTGACTGACTAGTCACTGGGAGATGCAGGAGATCAGTGCCCATAGTGTACCAAAGCCACACAGGGGAGATAGGGAAATCTTCAGAGGCAGTTTGGTCATGAAAAAGTGCAAATTCAACAAATAAAGTATATTGCAAAAATAATCACTGTAAAATAATCTGTAAAGTGGTGTTCAAAGACAGACATTCACTTAAAATCCCTCATAGACGTTTTGTGTTTGAAATATTTCTGTTTCTGCCTTGCTTACATAGTAACATAGTTTATAAGGCCGAAAAAAGACATCTGTTCATCCATTTCGACCTGTTCCATCCAGTTCGGCCTGTTAGCTTTATGCTTTGCAATAACTAAACTAAAGAGTCACTGTACTTTAATGCAGTTTTATTTCGTTTACCAGACAATGGTGTTCAATGGTTCATTTACAAAATATGCCTACATCCCCCTGATAAAAAAGGGGTCCCTAGTAAAGGAAACTCAGAAGATGGTTCACAGTAAATGGGGACATGTCTGAGATCCCGAGCCTGATAAAAAAAAAACTGCTTCTACACAGCTTTTGATTTTAGGAGCCTCTTTTATGTTTGTAAGTGTGATTTCCCCCTCTTTATCTGTTCTGTGAGCTTCATAGCTGAAAACAAACATAGTGGAAAGGGAAAGAATGTTACAGCAGTACAGTGCTTGCAGATTTCACCGAAGGGATATGCTCATGCTTCTGAGTGAAATGCATCTAGCTGTGCAGCTGAAACAGGGAATGATATGGCTGAAAGGGACAGTAGGGAAACCCCAAAAAAAGATCTGTTCCTTTACAGTTATGATTATACAAAGAAGCACAGCCATCATGCAAACTTTTAAAAAAAAAACTTAGGTACACTTTAAGATCAAGTCTATAATACGTATGCTTGCAATATTTGTCCTTAAACTACAGTACATAAAGAAACTAATGAAAAAAACAAGTTTAATTTTGCTCTCTTTATTCCCTAGAAAATATCTGGTCTGAAAACAAGACAGATAATAACATTGAACACTGAATGTGCTATTAAAACTCTCATCCATAGGTTGATACCTACATGTACAATATAAATTGCTTTGCACTGTCCTTAATCTCTATAAAAAAGGGTTTAAATTTTAAAAATGCTGCTGAAACTCATTTCCACTTCACACAGGAAATCATATGAAAGAAATCCTAAGGTACACTGCCCGTGAGGAATATGTAACAGCATTGTTAATATGGTTTCATATGGATGTAACAGATGAATGTATTATATTTAGAGGACAACCAGGATAGAAATATGTACCTTGTATAATTTTACAAAATAAGTAAAAGGTAGGAATTGACCCTGTTCAGTCTCTGTAGTAATTGTGCCTCCAAAGTTCTTTAGCGCAGTCCATCGACCCATCAGTTCTTATTGGAGTTGTCCAATGTTTGGAAAAGGACACAAATATTGGTAAAATGTCAATGCAACCTACATCAATTAGATAATGGGTCACTATGGATGCAACATTAGTTTTAGATATTGGAGCACCACAGATCAGAACAATCTTTCAAAGTTTTATGAAAACGTCTGACTCTAAAATAAAATGAAATGAACATTACTAAACCAACTAAGGATTTATTATCGTCATACTCTGAGACATGCTGACAGAGATGTGTCATTGTGGCTTATCAAATTCTTCCTCTGACTATGAACATGCATCCTCAACAGATAAGGGGAGCGTTTGACCAGCCTATAGCAACCAAACTTTTGTCAGTCAGTGCTGAAACTGTCAGACTGTGTATTGGCAAGGCCAATAGTACCTCTCAGTTATAAATAGTAGGAATAGCACAGGAACAGCACAATGCTGTGCCCTCAGGAAAGATGTTCCAGCATTGATATTCATTTTATAGTATTTACTAAAACAGATGCGAAAAGAGCTGAAAGGTCCTCTTTGAGTATTTAGTAATAATAAAAAATGTACATAGTGCTACGTATGCTGCGGTTTGTTCCAAGCATCTACTACTCTTTCACTAAAGAAACTAGTTCTGATCCCCAGCTAATTTCAGATTGTGCCCCCAGAGTGTGACTGCATTCATCTTACAGTCACATTATTGCATATCATATAATGGACGAAATAAAGCAGAGGCCATTATAGCGAGACACAGATGCTGAAAAGACATGTGGCCTGTAGTATTTATTATATACTTTTAGTATTCCATTATTACTATAGTATTTTGGTTACATTAAACTAGTTCTTGCATTGTCAGATTTTCAGCTAAATGCCGGTATGCCAGTGAAAGACTTTGACGAGGTATGTGAAGATACTGAGAGCTTCTGACCAGAGCCTCTTCAGAATGTTGTTAAATCATTTTTTAATTATTTCTTCCCTTTTCCTGAATACATCTGACCTACTGTACATCAGACTGTAAGGAACATGTCCAAGTGACCTTTGGTGTTGGCAAGACATTTAACTGCAGTAATTCTTAACCATGGGGAACCCTGGCGTATGTTCTCACCTGGGGTGGAATGGGAACTTAAAGTGGCCCAAATTGACAGAAGGTGGGACCAACATATGCAGGGGAGGTCCACAATACAGCTTTCCAGCACAGAATATCACCCTAGTAGAACCAAATACCAAAGTGGAAAACAATATACTGCCCCAGCAGAACCACATACTACAGTGCAGCACAAAATACTATCCCAGCAGAATCAAGTGCCACAGTGTAGTACAAAACACTGCCCCAGCAGAACCAAATGCCACAGTGCAGCATGAAATACTTCCCACGCAGAACCAAATGGCAGCACAAAATACTGCCAGAAGGTAACCCTGGTGTGGTGGTCAGTAAATTTTCAGCTGTACAGTGTCCTTGAAACACAGATAACACCAGGAGAGCAAAAATCAGACACACAGACCAAACACGGATCCTTCACGGACATCTTCATGGACCTGATTTCATCACGGACCTGTGAATGAGACATATGGGTATGGCCAATTAAAGGAGTTGTGTGCAGATATTCCACATCAAATAAAGCAGTAGCAAAGTGGATGCACAAAATTTCCAGAGCAAAATCTGCACATAACTGGTGGTATGGATTTTAAATCCACAGCGTGTCAATTTATGTTGTGGATTTCTGCCACAGATTTCACTCTTTGCAATTCAGAGGGTGAAACTTGCTGCAATCCTGCAGCATTTTCATCATGAATTCTCCAACAAAATCCGTACCTTTGCTGTAGATTATGCTGGTGCAGAATTCCTTCAGATACACTGTGGGCCTACCACCGTATGGCTGTACCATGAAGACCCAGGTCTGCTTTGTTCTAGGAAACTTCCGTATTGTAGTGTACTTTCTTCACTGTCCTACTGTCTATGACCAACTCCAGTAAATGCAGATGGGTCTCTTATGGAGACTAGTCAAACTGAGCACTTTGAAGGCCTCAACCAACCTAAATCTAGTCAATACAAAATCACAATACAAAAGGATTGTCTTTTGTTTCCTAAATGGCAATGTACGACCTGTCATGTGAAATGGATGTCATGTTTTTCCCATCCATTTAACGTAAATAAAAAACGTATACATTAAACGGATGCCTCAGACTGATGCCATACAGTAGTATCTGTTCACCACAGAGTTCCATTGTAAAAAACAAAAAAAAAGTAAATACATAGAATGCAACGGCACACTGCTACCAGATAAAGCACAAAATGCCATAGTGATATAGAGTATTCTAAAGCTCATGCTATGCTTGTTTAATAAATTAGAGACTCTTGGCAAATATATTTTGTACAAAATTATCTGAGCCCATTCACCGGATTGTCAAGGTGTTCTCTGCAGAATGGGAACCTAACACTATCTCCTACCTGTTACGTGCCAGACTTGGCTTCCATATAATCAGGGGGTGTTTTGTTCCACATGTATGCTGTATCCACTCCGCCTTTTGCCATTTCTGGTGCTTCAAAGGCCTCCCCTAGTTCAGGAATGCAGATACTAGCATGCATGCCGAATCACTCGGCTTTATAAAAGTATACTTTTTTTACAGGACTGTGCAGGATACAAGAATGTGGTGTGCTGAATATTTTAATTTTTTTATCCTTTTTTTGTAACGTATGCGTCAAATGGAGGCATAAAACTTATGATGTGAACCCACCCTAAGAGACTGTGTTTTTACGTGCTTTGTATATTTTGTAGGCTTTATCTTCACAGATGTATTGGAAGTTGATCTTGAAATAAGAACATCTGAGGATCTGTCCTCTCGTAATCTGTGACTGTAGACTTGTCTGGGTTTTAATTTAAACTGTGTCACAGCTGGTAGTGATCTTATGCTGTACTAATGCCCTCAGTCTAGTCCATGTGGAGCACAGCACCAGAAGCCAAGTGTCAGACAGATTACGTCCTGTTACATTCCGTCCTACTTGTAAATAAAAAAAACATTACAGCGCAATTGGATTTATCTCTTGGCTAAAGGCTTTCTACACTGTCACTTATCCGTTAGTGCTGCTCTTTACAGCAGGTAAAGTCTGTAATTTCTATTCACTACCATTTCTACACTTGTTGTTCTGTATTTTACAGTTCATGATATATTGAACCCTGGAAAAAAACAAAATAATAAAGTCACATTGCACATATGTAAAACACGTTCATCTGTACAAATGTTGGTGATATCACCTATCTTACCAACAGGCAAGTTGCCAAATCGGTGATGGCACCGAGCTTCTAAACATCATGATTATTTATTGGACTTTCTACTTTTTTTGTGCTTTGACAAATTCCCTCATTAAAGAGTTTTCAGAGATCCCAAAAAATTGAGGTGAAGGCCGGGAATGTTATAAAATAAAGAAAGAAGCAATGCCTCCCACCAGCCATTGTTTCCGGGGCGGCAGAGATAACCCCATGTAACCACTGTGCAGTGATTGACTGCTGCGGTCTAGTGGGGTACTTGGTGAGAATGGTGGAGGATTGAGCACGTCAGTACTGTTTCTTTTTTATTAAATGGCATTCTCGTCCTTCAGTTACATTTTTGGTATCTCCTTTTTATCTGTAATCTCTCCTGACATGTCGGTTTTAGTAAATACTTGAAATAATTTTAGAGCGTCTTTTTTGGAACTCTGTTATTCCTTCTATAAGTTTATGAATATATCGGCAAGTGGGTGTTACCAGTTGGGGGTATGTCCCTACTGCGTGTCTGTTCCATAAACGATAGAACATTTCCTATTCTTGTCCATACTGCAGACAAGAATAGTCATTTCTAGTAACGGAAGTGAGAAAAATGCAGATTGCACACGGAATGTCTCCATATTTCGACGATATTTGCTTTAAGAGCGGCGATACAGATACGGTTGTGTGCGTGAGGCCTAATTCTTCTGTTAAGGAATACAATATTGGGGGTCGTTTATTAAGAACGGCATTTTAGACGCCGTCTTAATAAGCCCATGCACTGGCAGTGGATCCGCCTAAGGCACTGGCCTCTACATAACTCCAGTGTATCCAGTGCCAGTCTAAATGTAGGCCAGCTTCCTTGCTTGCTTACATTTAGACCATTTACTATGCCTAAAACAGGCCACGCCCCCTTTTTAGACATGGCGTGTGCGGGGAAAAGTTGCAGATCACAACGCAAATAATCTTTGCTTCGCAATCTGGGCTAGAAATATGCCTAAAACAGGTGCATAGTCTTTATACAGACATGATAGAAGACATAGGAAAGGGTGGCTCACCTTCTGGATGCCTTGGCCTCACCATGTATTATATGGTCATCCATTCGTTTACATGGACACTATATAATAAAAGATTTCTCCTACAGCAAATTATGTCACCGCCCGCAGCCATCGCCGCTGATAACAGCTGATCACTGGTGGTTTCAGTGGTAAGTGGTTTGCCAGGACAGGCTATAATTTAGGAAGGGGTTGTTATAATGGGATATTACTAGAGATGAGCGAGCATGCTCGTCCGAGCTTGGTGCTCGTTCGAGTATTACGGTACTCGTAAGTACTCGCTGCTCGGACGAGTATCTCGCCATGCTTGAGGAAATGGCAACTTCCGCATTGTGCATTTTTGGCGGCTATAAACTCAGCCAATCATAAGCCAGGAGACTCTGCGGTACACCCAGCATCACGTGGGGCCCTTACATGTCGATAGCAGGGGTTGGCTGGCCTGATCAGGTGACCCTGGAATATACTAGTGACTGCCCGCGGTGCTCGGCTCAGATGCCGTCTGGATGTCGTTAGGGATAGAGCTGCTGCGTTTCAGGGAGAGTGTTAGGGCCTGCATTTAGTTCTCTGTTAGGCAGGAGTGATCTCAAAAGAACCCAACAGCCCTTCTAAGGGCTACAAGACATTTTTTTTTGGTCTCCTGGCTGGGCTGGCTGGCTGGCACTAGTAGTGCAGCTATCGCCATATATAACCCTTTTTTTTTTTTATTGTTATATCTCAGTGATACAAATCCATTTCACACAGCTGTGTGGAACCATTCTGTGTGTCACAGTTCAGCTGTCCACTCAACACAATCCGTATTTTCTGTCCAGGTGACACATTCTGTACGTCACCTAATTAAAAAAGGTCTTTTGCTCTCACTGATACAGCTAGATTAGAAAAATCTCTGTGCGACATTTGTCTGGGTTGCAGTCAAAATAGCCACCGTCAGCAGGGGCTGAGTTTGCTGTCTGATAGTTTCTGCACGTCACGTTCCAAAAAAAACAAAATATAAAAAAAATATATATTAAAAAAAAATATATAAGAAAATAGTTTTTTTGTTGTTTTATCTCAGTGATACAAATCCATTTCACACAGCTGTGTGGAACCATTCTGTGTGTCACAGTTCAGCTGTCCACTCAACACAATCCGTATTTTCTGTCCAGGTGACACATTCTGTACGTCACTTAATTAAAAAAGGTCTTTTGCTCTCACTGATACAGCTAGATTACAAAAATCTCTGTGCGACATTTGTCTGGGTTGCAACTAAGCAGACCAAGTCTGCCTAATCTAATAGTTTTCGTGTAATTGCTCCATACTGCACGGTACGTAATAGCATACGTAATTTTGATCTAACTTATCCATCTATATATTTACTTGTTCAGATTGAACAAGTTTGTGGGTTTCAGTACAGCAGGCCCATTTATTTTATTTTTTTTATATAATACACTTATATATAGAAAATGTTGAACCCCAGGGCTAAGGGTCGTGGGCGTGGGCATTCAATTACTGCAGGGGGCAGAGGCCATGGTCCTCAACTTACAGGGACACGTGGTAGAGGACTGTTGATATCACAACAGTGCGAACAGCTGATGTCGTGGATTGCGGACAATGCTTCAAGTAATTTGTCCACCAGTCAGTCTTCCACGCAGTCCACCCACGTTACCCAAGGGAGCACTCCTCTGGCTCCTCCACCTCAACCTCCTTCCCCCCAGTCTGCCCCCTCCCAGGAAAATTTGGAATGCGATCCAGCATACTCTGAGGAACTGTTTTCTGGACCCTTCCCAGAGTCACAAACCACTTCTCAGGTTGTTGCTGACCTCGTTCCCAATGCCCAAGTTTTCCAACTGTCGCAGTCTGTGGGTGATGATGATGATGACAATGTTGACTTAGTGGAAAAAGTTTGTAAAGAGGTGTCGGACGATGAGGAGAAAGGGTTGTCAGAGGGGGGAGTAGACTGAGGAATCGGAGGATGACGAGGTGACTGACCCAAGTTGGGTTGATAAGCCGAGTGAAGATAGTGCCTCTGAGGCGGAGGCGAGTGCTGCACCAGAACAGGTTGGAAGAGGCAGTGGTGTGGCCAGAGGGAGAAGCAGGGCCAGAGCTGGTGCATCAGCAGCAACTGTTTCACGTAGTGAAGCTCCCGTGGCGAGGCCTAGATGTTCGCAAGTCTGGAGGTTCTTTAAAGAAAGTGAGGATGACCGACGGACTGTGGTGTGCAACCTGTGCCACACCAGGATCAGCAGGGGTGCCACCACTACTAGCCTAACCACCACCAGCATGCGCAGGCATATGAGTGCTAAACACCCCACTCAATGGAACCAAGGCCGTTCACCTCCTGCGGGTCACACCACTGCTCCTTCCCCTGTGTCACTCGCTGCCTCTGCTAGTCAACCCCCTGCCCAGGACTCCGGCACAAGCGCCTCCCGCCGGAAAACCACACCTTCGCCTCCACGATCCTCCACAGCGTCCACCAATGTGTCCCAGCGCAGCGTTCAACTCTCTTTACAGCAGACGCTGGAGCGCAAGAGGAAATACAGTTCCACCCACCCACCTGCCCAAGCCCTCAACGTCCACATCTCCAAATTGCTAAGCCTGGAGATGCTGCCCTATAGGCTGGTAGAGACCGAGGCCTTTCGCAATCTCATGGCGGTGGCTGCCCCTCGGTATTCAGTCCCCAGCCGCCACTATTTTTCCGGATGTGCCGTCCCAGCCCTACACCAGCACGTGTCAGAGAACATCATCCGTGCCCTGACCAACGCTGTTTCTGAAAAGGTCCACCTAACCACGGACACGTGGACAAGTGCTGCCGGGCAGGGACACTATATCTCACTGACGGCACATTGGGTTAACTTGGTGGAGGCTGGGACCGAGACTGACCCTGGGGCCGCTCATGTACTGCCCACACCGAGGATTGCGGGACCTACCTCGGTCACGGTCTCTCAGACGTACTATGCCTCCTCCTCCAACCCCTCCTCCTCCTCCACCGAATTACCATCCGTGGGCACGGCACCTTCAGTCGGTAGCTCTAGGCGCAGCAGCAGTGCCGTGGGTAAGCGCCAGCAGGCGGTGCTCAAACTGCTGAGCTTAAGTGACAAAAGGCACACCGCCCAAGAGCTGTTACAGGGCATCACGGCGCAGACCGATGTGTGGCTGGCACCGCTGAACCTCAAGCCAGGCATGGTTGTGTGTGACAACGGGCGTAACCTAGTGGCGGCTCTGCAACTCGGCAGACTGACACATGTGCCATGCCTGGCCCACGTGTTCAATCTAATAGTTCAGCGGTTCCTCAAGACATACCCCAATCTGTCTGATTTGCTCACCAAGGTGCGCAGCATCTGTGCGCATTCCCGCAAGTCGACCACAGATGCTGCCACTCTCAGGGCAGCGCAGCGCCGCCTACAACTGCCCGCTCACCGACTGTTGTGCGACATGCCCATTCGACATTAAACATGTTATCCAGAGTTTACCAGCAGCGCAGATCGATTGTAGACTGCCAGATGTCAACTTCCACCAGAACTGGTAGTCAGGTCAGTCAGATTCCTCAAGTCTACAATGAGGAGTGGACGTGGATGTCTGATATCTGCCAGGTGTTGAGCAACTTTGAGGAGTCAACACAGATGGTCAGCGGCGATGCCGCCATTGTCAGCCTCACCATCCCGCTGCTTTGCCTGTTGAAAAACTCAATGCTCAGCATCAAGTCGGATGCTTTGCGCTTGTCACAAGAGACTGTGGAGGAAGATACGTCACTTGATAGCCAGAGCACCCTCCGATCTGTTTCTCAGCGCGTATCGGAGGAGGGGGATGAGGAGGAGGATAATGTCGGCAAGACAGAAGAGGGTACCAGTGCTCAGTCCTTCTTAACTCTTGAGTGTGTATGGGCTGAAGAGGAGGAGGAGGAGGAAATGGAGAGTCAGGCCAGTGAGGAGAGGGAATTCTTGCGTGTTGGGACTCTGGCGCACATGGCAGACTTCACGTGAGGCTGCCTATCCCGTGACCCTCGTGTTAGAAGCATTTTTTCAAACACCGATTACTGGGTGTTCACTCTCCTGGACCCACGGTACAAGCAGAACCTTTCCACTCTCATCCCTGCAAAGGAAAGGAGTATGAAAGTGGATAGATATCAACAGGCCCTGGTGCACAAGCAGAAACAATCCTTCCCATCTGATGCCGCTAGCGGCAGAGGGCATGGTTCTGTGGGCCAAGTAGCGGGGGAGAGGAGGCGAGCAGGCAGCTTGTCCAGCACTGGCAGGGGAACGCTCTCCAAGGCCTTTGCCAGTTTTATGTCACCCCAGCAAGACACTGTCACCTGTCCCCAGTCTAGGCAGAGTAGGGGGGAGCTGTACAGAAAGATGGTGAGGGAGTACCTAGCTGACCATACCAACGTCCAGACCGATCACTCTGCTCCATACAACTACTGGGTTTCAAAGCTGGACACGTGGCCTGAACTGTGCGCCTTGGAGGTGCTGGCCTGCCCTGCCGCTAGCGTGCTGTCAGAGCGGGTATTCAGTGCAGCTGGTGGCGTCATCACCGATAAGCGTACACGCCTGTCAACTGACAGTGCTGACAGGCTGACGCTTATTAAAATGAACAAAGCCTGGATTTCACCGGAATTTAAATCTCCTCCGGGGGAAAGCAGCTAAAGATTTACATTACTTATGTATCCGATTCCTCTTATCTACTCCTCCTACTCCTCCTGCTTGTCATCTTTGCCTAACGCTGACCAAAAAAACGCCATTTTTTAGAGGTCCAACTGGCACTCTTACCACAATTTTTCAGGAGGGCCCCCTACAGGCCCTCTCTTCAAACAATTTTTCCTGAGGTCCACCTACAGGCCCTCTCTCCAAACAATTTTTCCTGAGGTCCACCTACAGGCCCTCTCTCCAAACAATTTTTCCGGAAGTCCACTTACAGGCCCTCTCTCCAAAGAATTTTTCCAGAGGTCCACCTACAGGCCCTCTCTCCAAACAATTTTTCCGGAGGTCCACCTACAGGCTCTCTCTCCAAACAATTTTTCCGCAGTGTCAACTACAGACAGTGTAAAACAATGTTTCAGGAGCGTCAAACAGACAGTCCAAAACAATTTTTCAGGATGCGCAAGTACCGACATTTAAAAAAAATTTTTTTATTGCTGAGGGTAGACTTTATGTACTCCGAAAAGAAAAAAATGTGTGCTTCACCAGCTACCGCATACTAACTCAGTCACTCTGTTGTCACCGCCGCCATACAGGGCCACAAAAAATGTTTATGTGGTTCGCCTGCTCCCGCAGTGTCACTCGCTCACTCTGTTGTCACCACCATAGTGGTTTGCACTATAGCAGCCCAAGTCTGCACATTCCCCTTTTTATCTCCAAGTGATCTATACTGCACGTCACGTAATAAAATAGGTTCTTTTGCTCTCAGTTTCATAAAATCCTTTCTTTCTCTTTAACTGATCTATACTGAACGTCACTTTTAAAAATACGTCTTTTTCCTCTCTTTCTCCCTCTCCAAACTATTTTTTCGGATAGGTGCCATATACAGTATTAAACTGAGAAGAATACATAGAATACATACCACACTTGATCAAGCTCATAGTTGACAACTGTACCGGTTGATGCTAAATTTTTAAGTTGGGGTCCTGCGTCATCATTCGAACTCCATCCGGCTGTTGTCACCACCACACACGCTAGCCAAGGGGTACTCCTCTGGCTCTTCCAGCTCAACCTCCTTCCCCCCAGCCTGCCCCCCACCTACAGGCCCTCTCTCCAAAGAATTTACCCGGGTAGGGGACGTATTAGATATTGTACAGATTTTTTTTTTGTTCTTCTTTTAATTGCCTCCTGCGATAGATAGATGGGAATCGAACCCGGGTCAACTGCTTAGGAAGCAGCTATGCTCACCAACAGCCACAGCAACTGATAAGAACAGATACTAAACGTGATCTAAGCCAACATTTCAACAATCGATAACCCGAAACGGGTCCGCCGTCGAGCCCGGCGTTCGGACACCCTGAGCATTTCACATATTCTGACCGAGTCTGACTCTGGGGCCGCTCATGTACTGCCCACTTGGAGGATTGCGGGGCCTGCCTCGTTCACAGTTTATCAGAATTACTATGCCACTTTCTCCAACTCCTCCTCCTCCACCTTCGAATTACCATCCGTGCTTCACCTCCTGCTACCTCAGTCTAACTCTGTTGTCACCGCCATGCTGCGTCAGGCAAAATTTTTGGGTGGCTCACCTGCTACCTCATCTAACTTGGTCACTTGTTGGTGTCACCGCCATGCTGTGTCAGGCTTATGCCTGCATCGTGTGGCTGGGGATAGGAGAGCAGTGCCAGCATGGGCATGGGTGATGGACCTTCGTTGCACCTAGTTGGGTGCTTCCCTATATATTCCCACCATGCCAGCCATGGGTTGTACATTAACTAATAACATGGAAAGCAAAAAAAAATATTTTACCGGAGGGTCAACCGCAGACACTCCAAAACAATTTTACATGAGGGAGTGTCTCCCGGTCTGCCATCGTGTTCGGTCAGGCTGTGAGTAGGTACACCACCTCTGTCGTCCGCAGAAGCGGCCACTATGAGGAAGGCCACGGCAAGAACATCCCCTTTTCAATTGAGAGCAAGTGTAGAATTGTAGGAGGATGACACTTTTCTTCCGCAGTTGATTCACCTTCCCCTTTATCATTGCCAGACAACAGTTGGTGAAAAAGTAATTGGCAATGATGAAGAAAATGTAACGGTGCAGTGGACCGTCTGTGACGCAAAACCTATATATTCCCACCATGACAGCCATGGGTTGTACATTAACTAATAACAGGGAATACAAAAAAATATTTTACAGAAGGGTCAACTACAGACACTCCTAAACAATTTTTTAGGAGGGTCAACTTCGGACACTCCAAACAAATTTTTTGGAGGCTCGGCTACAGACATTTGACTGCTACCTCAACCTAACTTGGTCACTTGGTGTCACTACACTGTCACCATGATGTGTCAGGCTTATGCCTGCGTCGTGGGGCGGGGGATAGCACAGCAGTGCCAGCATGTGCCTCGCCTTTCTTTGTCTGGGTGAGCACAATTGCCATGAGGGTAACCACCAGGCTGTTGCCTGAGAATTTGGGGTAATGGTGGGATTAGGCAGCCTCAGAGGCATCCATGCATGCTGCCCCTGCTGTTTCCTGTCCATTTCCGTGGTGTTTCCATTATTTTATGATGTTTCCAGGTTTTCACCCAGCCTTCCCTAGGCAGAGCCTTGGTCCCCTGCAAAAATGCTCGAGTCTCCCATTGACTTCAGTGGGGTTCATTACTCGAAACGAGCACCCGAGCATCGGGAAAAGTTCGACTCGAATAACGAGCACCCAAGCATTTTAGTGCTCGCTCATCTCTAGATATTACCTTTATTTATAAGGGTATTTTTTAAAGCAATATTCATAAAAAAAATGTTTATAGAATTTTTTGGCAGTTTTTTTTTTCATTTCAGAAGTTCTGTGCCATTGAAATTAAAATACAAAATATTGTCCTCCTGTAGCAGTTAACTCAAAGAGCTAAGAGCTAACTCTAAGACCTCCTAGATAGATTAAATGTTGTTGTGAGCGAAATATGCTATAATAAGGGTAATCCTCATGATAGTAGTCGGTGTAGAATTGGAATAATACTGTGACAACTCTATTGTTCTCTTGATAGGTTTAGATATAGATGTCATTAGAAAAAAAAGCATTGATTAATGTAATTAGATGCTCTAAGAGAGTCAATACAGGGGGATCATCTCTGGTTGCAGTGATGGACTGACTGAGAGAGTTAAGCCAGACTGTTTGCTGTGCAAAAAGTCCAAACTAAGAGAAAGTTAAGGGGTTTGTGCAGCTAGTACATATTGATGACCTTTCCACAGGTTAGATCATCAGTATCTGATCAGTGGAGGTCCGACTCCCGGCACTTCAGCCGATCTTCTGTTAGAAGAGGAAACGGCACTTGTGCAAGAGCTACTTCCTCTTCAAGATTACACTGCGTGTCGTCTCGCTTGCAGTGGTGGTGCACTGTGATTACAAGTGCTTGTTCTATTCAAGTCTTCAATATGTACTGGCTGCACAACCCCTTAAATAGCGAGGACAGAAAGTACAACACATGACTTAAAAAAAGGGTATCTAGAAAATAATCCAACCGTTTTTTATAAAATAAAATTACATAAGATATTCACATATAGATTGTAAGCGTGTGATTACAAAATTAATAGAAGTATCCCTATAACTTAACATTCAGAACATAAACAATAGTCATATATATGAACCGGATACTGAGAGTATCATATTTACATGGTCATAGTGTAAACAGCTACCACGTACTTAATTAAAAAAATCCTTTCAATGCATGAGCTTTGACAATGTATAGGAACCGGATTGTGATATTAGTTAATGAAATGTCACTTCACACATCAGAAAATCAGAGTATTGCTTTGAACAAGCAGATAAGAAAATAATATGCATCCACAACAAACATGTATGTGTAGTTACAGGCAAGGTTTAATTGATGAGGCGTTAAATTGTTATTTTTATTAGAAGTGAAATCTACAGAAAACCATTAGAACTTTATAACTATAAATGTGCATTTTTAGAATAGAACAGAATCTCTGTTCCATCAGCCTGTCTGTGTGAAGAGAATACGTGGTTCATTGTATTTTTCTTACTACATTAGAGGTTTTATAAATCAACAATTTTTATTATAATTATTATAACAAACTATGGGTAACATCATATGCAAAAATGTCATCACAACATGTTGCGTCAACATGTTGCGTCATGAATCCCATGTTTCTTTATAGCCCCATAATATCATAAAATTGCCCCCCCCCCATGTGCCAGGCCCCTCACAGGGAATATACTTACCCCACTCCCTGATCCCTGTGCTGCTCTTGGTCCCCGCACTGCCGCTGCTGCCTCTCCCCGTGCACCGATGAAAACATCTTGTGTCGGGGGGGGGGTTGGGAGCCAATGGCAGAAGGGGACAAGCCTCCCTAGCGTCACCCACGAGGCTAGGGAGGCTCATTCCCGTCTTCGTCTGCCATTTGCTGCTCCCCCCCAACACCGGATGTTTTCATCGGTGCAGGGGGAGAAGCAGCGGCGGTGCGAGGACCAGGATATGATATTGGATAACCCCTTTAATTGGTAATTTGGGGGGTGCCCAGTGGGTGACACTGCACCCACTAGTTTATTGGTTTTCGGTCACCTGTTAGATGCCTTAAAGCGTGTTGTTTCAACAATGGATACTCCCTAAGGATACAGCAAACAGTCAGGTTTCTTGATGCAGTTTTAGAAACCAAAATCAGAAATTAATTTAAAAAAGAGGTAAAGTTATATCTGACCTGCTGTTTGTTCTTTTCCTGATTTCTCCACCTGCACATGCTCAGTTTAAATCTTCAACTGTCATCAGCCATACCTTCTGTTAGAAGCTGTGGCAGTTATAGGAAAAGAGCTACAGCAGAAAGGACATGCCCCCCCCCCTGAGCTGCCAGCCTGAAATAAAAGTAGGCGAACAATGGGAGCAACCAATGAGATCTCTGTCAGTGGCCAGAACAGACTGCTATGTTGTCACTCATGCACTGAAGTTCAAACAAAGCAGTCTTCACGCAGAGGAGGATTAGAGCAATTCTCCTCCTGCTTTTCCTCTGCATGGAGGCAAGTATTACACTGATTGGTAGAGCAGCAGGGGGCAGGAACTGCTGCTCCACCTCCACCAATCAGCTCAGCCACACAGCCCGCTAAGGAGGAAGAAGGAGCATCTGCTGCTGGAGTGTAATCTAACCGCTCATCCCCAGCTCCCGCCAGCCTGCCTCTGAACACCACATGGCCCACTAAGGAAAAAGGAGCACATGCTAGAAATCGAGCCTTTAGTTATACACTGTACTGTCCCCCCTTGTCAGATCCTGTGCTGTGCCCTTTTATCATACCCCATAGTGTGCCCCTGGTCATATACTGAACTGTCCCCCTTTTAGTTTTATCTAGTCACAGTTTTGTGGTGTTCTCCAGTCACTGTATGATGTTGTTATCCAGACATTGTTGCCCCCATCATGACATCTAAATATGGTCTTGCTACCTATAGAGGTCTATAGAGAGGAGAGAGCAGCTGTAGAGACAGAGACGCCGACACACAGAGGCGCCTATGCTTCTTATTTGCTATGATGCTTATTACTGGGACACTTGACAATTATATATGGAGCCTGTAGAGGCAGAAACTTAGTGACAAATTAAAGATAAAAATAATATAATGCAATAATATAGTTATTGCTCATGTACACACATAACAGCTGATTCTGTAATATATAGCTTCATTAGCAAGTGACCATTCTGCAAGTAGCCTGAAGGTGGCAGCATTTCACATATTTCCCAGCTTGTTTGAGGTCATAACCTCCAGATGTTGCAAAACCAGCATGTCATGTAATATTCTGCTCCATTCAAACACATGACTCGGGACACCCATTTTCATGATCGATAGGGGATGGGGTGTGTAATATATATATTGTGGTGATGTGTACTGGAAAGCTGGAAGGGGTGTATATCTCACTCAGGTTCCTCAACTGGGTGAGATAAATAAAATCCAGGTAGACTGTGCTGGCTTCAGCAAACTTAGTTGCTGGAGCTATTTTGATAGTAATAGCTGGGCTGGATTTTATTTGGGTTGGGAAGGTAGGTCGGCAGTGGGACCTTTCCAACCCACCCAATTCCAGGGCATGTCTTTTCTCTGGCCTGAGGAGATCCCAGGTGAGGCCAGCTGGTGTAATCTGGGAGGAATAAGTAATCCTCCAGTGTGTCAGTCTGGGGAGAGGCACTGACCCTGAGAGAGGGTGAAGCCAGTGAGGCTTGTGTGGTCTCAGCCAGGCGGGCTGAAGGGGACCACGGGCTACGTATAGCCACATCTCTCCCGAGACTGAATTTTGTGTGGAGGTCACGGCCAGGAAGCGGCTGACCCCGACAGCTGAGGGAAGCCGCAACAAAAGCTGCTTGTGAACAGCGTCTTATTAAAGGTGAGATAGGGAAACCTATGTCTAGCCAGAGCCTAGCCGGGCAGGTATTTTGGTTTATGATTTGTTTTGTGTTGAGTGCTGGTACCAATAAAATAGAGTTGGACCTGGAAAACCTCGCATTTATGAAGAAATTGTGTGATGTGACCCCCTGAGTGTGTACGATCCCTTACATATGGTGGAGGATGCGGGCATGTTGTTGCCAAAAAGGGCATGTCGATGCGGGCCAGTGTCCATGCTGAAAAGTGCAACAGCTGGTTGCTAGGGGCAACGGGGTGGAAAAGAGCAGGTGCAGCTAAAAGTGCTGCTGTGAACCTGTGTTAAAGGGCCGGAGACCTGGTGTTAGAAAAGATGCAGCTGTTAATCTGCTGAACTGGACATTTGTTTGCTGTGTTGCAAGTGAAACTTGCTGAAATTTAAAGGGCCAGTAGCCCCAGCAAAAAAAAAAAAAAAAAAAAAAAAAAAAAACTGCCCTGTTGAAAATTTAGTTGTTTTGTTGGAGGACGTCTGGTGCCATGGATCAGTTCGTAAGCCGGCTGTTGCAGATGTACCTGGAGCCGGTCTATGCCACAATGGATGACTGTGAGATCAGGAGACCAGATAAAGACATTGAAAGGTCCTGTGACTTGGTAATTGGAGGAATCCCGCTGGGGGTCAGACTAGATTCCCGCCAACAAGTGTCCCGGGTTATGCCTGAGATTCTGGACTATCTAGACAGGGGGCCAGAGACAGAGACCACAGTGTCTCTAACCTTTGAAAAGGACTATAGTTCTTGTCAGTGGGAGCTGTTAAAATGTAAGACCCTGGAGGTGGAGTTCGTGCTGGGCACAGACTTTCCATGGTTTTGGCAGCTGTGGAATGGCGAAAGTTCTTTGAATGGTGCGGCTGGAGAACCTGAGGGACAAGTCGACAACCAAAGCGTTTCCCATAGCAACCACTGGTTTGAGGAGCCGATAGCTGATCCTGTGACCAGGAACCAGGGGCTGGAGGTTCCCAAGATCCCGAGAAAGGAGGAGGACGTCAGTGGAGTTGTCTCTGGAGAGCAAGTGCCCTCGACTAATGGATGTGTCGACACTGTGACAGCAGCTGGTAAGACTGTTCCTGTTTGTGCATGTGCCATAGACAATGTGATAAAGAGAGAGGCTCTGGAGGTTGGGCCTGGTGCTGGTCGGTGCCCTGGTGCCTCAGAAGCCGTGGACTATGGTGAGAGTCGGCGGCAGTTGCTACCTGCCGAGTCGGTATGTGTCGCGATCTCGGGACTAGAGACTGCGACAAAAATATGTGATATTGTGGTAAATAGTCCAGTCCAAGCGTTGCAGGATGCAAGAAGCCAGGTGAGCCTGGTACATAGCAGCTTGGCTGCTGGGGACTATGTGTTGGACAAACACGTGAGTGTGATGAACATTCATCGAAATAGCAGAGACTATCCTGTGGCTGTCGCGGAGTGCGAGACTCCAGTGGGAACTGGGACTTATGAATTGGGTGTTGCCAATAGGCTCATGCATGATGTAATGTTGGGCTATGATTTTCCCTTGTTCTGGGAGTTGGGGGGAAATGGAGACACTTCTGCAGAAAGTGGTGAAACTCCTGCAGAACCTGTACCTGTCCCTTTAAATGAAGGTGTAAGGGAGATGCACGTTGAACACAATGGTTTAGGTGAAATGACCATTGAAAGCAATGGTGCAGAGGAGGTACAGAATGAAAATGTGATATTATTTGAAACGCATTATGCAAAACGTGTTATTATTGATGGTGATGATGATACTGATGATGACACCCCTTTTCCTTTGCAGGTGGTGATTGGGGGAAAAGCTCCCCCTGTTGGTAAAAATGTATGTGACCTGGGAATGCTGATTGATAAGGTTGATAGCACAGAGCTGAGGGAGCCCACCGTGGTAAATGTGCAAGAAAGTGTGGCAGAGCTAGAAGGTGTACCACACGAACCAGAACCAGGTGCAGTTCAGCAGTTCCCACTGTGTTCTATGGTTACTGAGCTTGGATGCAGTTTTCATGAAGGTGTTGTAAATGTAAACCGTTTAGGTGCAAGGGAGCCTGAGTGGGTTCAGAACATGAACCTGGATACTGTAGGAATTGTCCCATTTGTGCCCCTAGAGGTCAGGAATGAGACTGACAAAAGTGGTATAGCAAATGAGTATGCTGTGACTGATGGCAGTTCCAAGAGTGGGGTTGCCCTGTTAGCTTCTCAGGAAACTGGTGTGGTTGCTGGTAGCAACCAGGTGTCAGGGGTCAGTAATAACCTGGAGAATAACACCACTAAGACAGATGTCTATGGTAGACAAGGGGGTGTAGTAGAAGTGCCTGACCGACTGCTGGAAGAACAGTGTAGCAGCAAACATGAGGGTGATTTCTCTCTCTCTACACAGACCCTAGATGGGCTAGAAAAGACACTAGATGACTTCTTAGAGCGAATAGAGAAGTTTTCGCAAGATCTACTGCCTGTTGTCAAGGAGAAGTCCGCGGTTAAGGCGCTCGAGGCTAAGGTCGCGCAATTAGAAGAAGAACTCGGAGCAAAAACGGAGAACCTGCAGCAGAAGCTTCGCGAATCCTCCTCCGCGGTGCGGCAACGAGAGGAGGAAATCGATAAACTCACGAAGGAAATCTGCGCGTGGAACGAGCGAGCCGAACCCTTCAGCCAGGTGGAAACGGACATGGAGGCCGCCACGTCCGCGCAGCTCGATCAGGTACGCCACCTGGAGTCTGAACTCTCCTCCGCCAAGGCTCAGCTCAAGGAGCGGGAAGTACAGGAGCAGAAGCTGCTTCTTACAGTCCAGTCCGCCGAAGAGAAGCTGCGCTCGGCGCAGCAGGAGGACGCCAAACACCTGTCTCAGCTGGAAAGGACCGGCAGCAGTAAAGCGAAGGAGCTCGGCGCCCTGTCCAAAGAGCTTTCTGAGGAGAAACAGGAAACTGCCGACTTAGAGGCCGCCTTAAAACATCTGGAAGAAGAGAAGGTCTTGGCTTTGGAGTCGAAAATAAATGCAATGCGCGGAACTGTCAGAGAAGGCGAACGCACCGTCCAGAAGCTGTCTGCAGAGCTGGAGCAGGTGAGCAAAGAGCTTAAAGAGTCTCAGGTGAAGCATCAGCAGAAGCTCGCCCAGAGAGAAGAGGAGGTTCGTCGTCTGGCGAGGGAGAATTGGTCTGGAAGCGGTGATGCTGCAGGGCTAGCCAAGGTAGAGAAGATGGAAGAAGTTCCTGCTGAACAAACTGAGGCTGATGTGGATGCAGAGGCCAAGAGACTCATGGCCATGAGTAGCCAGGACCTGGTTGTGAAAGACGTCTGCTCCGTTGTCAACACTTTCCAGGATGCCAACAGCCTTCTGGGGAAGAATTCCGGGGAGATGCCCGACCAGTGTACAGATGCTGTCTACTACTCTAGCATGGCTCCGCTGGAGCTTATACGAATGGAGACCCAAGTCCTGGGTAAACTGCTGGAAGAATTGCCAGAAGTTGAAAAGTCAGATATGGGCTCCCATATCCCTAGTGCCTCCAACCTTGATGAGAATGGGGAGGAGTTAAAAGTGCTGGTATATGGTGCCATGTCCGAGAGGGATGAGAAGGCTGGAGAAGCTAAAGCCGATGAGTGGAAGAAGTTCTCAGACGCTGCAGAGGTCACAGGGGCAGAAGAAGAGTCGGCCAAAGTGGAAGAGGCCACTGAAGAAGCAGAGGACTCTGAAACGGCCGCCAAACCTAAGGAGAACAGTACTGAAGAAAAGAGCGAGCACAGAAATAGAGCTTCTGATCGTTCCAGAACAAGCAGAGTCAAGCGTGTGCGGCTGAAGAGACGCCGCAAAGCAAACAAAGTGGCTGGAAGCATCCACGGGTGGGAGCTACTGTGCAAACAGCTCAGTCAAGGGCTGGAGCAGTCCCGGAAAGGGCAAGAGCCAAATAAACCAATAGAACGAGATAAAAAGGTTCAGGAGCGTTTCATCACCCGTAAGAGAATAGAAAGAGTGGGTCCTGATATCAGTTGGGGGTGGGACTCCCTCAGATACTACCTATGGGATAGGAAGTTGGTGCTGATAACAAACCAAATCCTGCTGGCCTGGATATGGCAAAATAGAGGGAAAGCATGTGTTCACCCCCACAGGTTTGAACAGAGGGGGGGATATGTGGTGATGTGTACTGGAAAGCTGGAAGGGGTGTATATCTCACTCAGGTTCCTCAACTGGGTGAGATAAATAAAATCCAGGTAGACTGTGCTGGCTTCAGCAAACTTAGTTGCTGGAGCTATTTTGATAGTAATAGCTGGGCTGGATTTTATTTGGGTTGGGAAGGTAGGTCGGCAGTGGGACCTTTCCAACCCACCCAATTCCAGGGCATGTCTTTTCTCTGGCCTGAGGAGATCCCAGGTGAGGCCAGCTGGTGTAATCTGGGAGGAATAAGTAATCCTCCAGTGTGTCAGTCTGGGGAGAGGCACTGACCCTGAGAGAGGGTGAAGCCAGTGAGGCTTGTGTGGTCTCAGCCAGGCGGGCTGAAGGGGACCACGGGCTACGTATAGCCACATCTCTCCCGAGACTGAATTTTGTGTGGAGGTCACGGCCAGGAAGCGGCTGACCCCGACAGCTGAGGGAAGCCGCAACAAAAGCTGCTTGTGAACAGCGTCTTATTAAAGGTGAGATAGGGAAACCTATGTCTAGCCAGAGCCTAGCCGGGCAGGTATTTTGGTTTATGATTTGTTTTGTGTTGAGTGCTGGTACCAATAAAATAGAGTTGGACCTGGAAAACCTCGCATTTATGAAGAAATTGTGTGATGTGACCCCCTGAGTGTGTACGATCCCTTACAATATATATATATATATATATATATATATATATATATATATGAGGAACAAGGGAGGAAGGGTTAACCGGAGTTAATTGCAGTGCTTCATTAGTACATCTGAGACATGTGTAGAAAAAAAAATCCAAACATTTGAACGAAAAAAAAACATGGTGCGAAGTAGTCCAACTTCTTTGCGGATTTGCTGAAAGAGCTAGACTAGTAAGTCGGGGGTATGAGGTCTCCCCTGTTCTGGAGTCACTGGAAATTCTTAGCTTAAATGTGTTGGACTAGGTCAGAAGACAGAAAATTACATTTCTTATTTCCAGGACACATGAAATAAGTTGTGGATAATTTAGCACAAGAAAATAATTGCTTTGACCTTGTGCCATATTATATTCACATTCTTGCTTGGCTTATTGGCAGCTGTCTCTAAGTTCTTAGTAATTTACCGTCTTGCCTAATATTCTGTTAAGTATTGATGTAATATACTAGCCATAAGGAATTTTTTACAGGTTGTTTTGTGGATGCCAACTTATCTTTCACTAATTATAACCATTGTATGCTGAAGGCAACTGTAAGCAACAGTAACTCACCCGTGGGTAATTATATCTATACAGCAGTGATAGTTCACAAAGTAATAGCCAATTATAGTGAAGTGCATAGAGTAACAACCCTACAAATTTACATAAACTAATCAGAATAATTCCTATGGATGACACTTAGTTTTGGAAATATTTCTTTGAAACTTAGATTTGCTATATCAATTAACTTTCGGCTTGTGTAAATGAATACAATGACTAAAACCATGTAAGATAAGCTGAATCAGGAATCTTTACTACTTTCCTTGCTGAAATCGGATTCCATTTTTGTTTAACCCCCTAACTGTTTTGAGTTCAGCTCTAGCAGTGGGAAAAGTAGCTAACTGGAGGGGGGAGGGCTGCTTTAGATGCTGCTACCTCCTGAATGGTAGCAGCTAGAAACATGCAACTGATCTTGTTTGAAAGCAGACATTCAAAGCTTTCAGAAAATGACAGGACTATGTTCAGGACAGAGAAAGATATCACTGATAGAAATCGGGATGCTGCGAATGCAGCTGAAAATGAAAGTAAAAACAGGTTTCACTCGCAATTATTCCTGACGTCAAGCCTGGACTGTCAGCTTTAAGACAAGACCAGTTGCATGTTTCTAGCTGCTACCATTGAGGAGATATCACCATCTAAAGCAACCCTCTCCCTCCAATTAGCTACTTTTCACACTGCAGGAGCTGGACTCGGGCAGAACAGTTAGGTGGTTAAAGTGGTTTTCTAGGATCCTACAAGTGAAGGCTGTCAATATCTGTCCGATACCTCTCACCCCCGCCAATCAGATGTTACCGAGTAGATCCAGTGCTGGAAGCTGGCACTGAAACTACACAGCTCTGTCCATTGTGTAGTGGACAGGGCTGGTAACTTCAGCACTGATCCCATTGACTAAATGGGAGGAGAGATGCAGTAACCAGTTCCGTCCACTACACGTTAGATGGAGCTGTATAGTTCTGACGCTGACTCCCAACACTGGAGCTACTGCAGAACAGCTGATCAATGGGGGTGTCCTCTGCAGATCAGATATTGATGGCCGATCCTGAGGGGCAGAGCAGATTGATATATAGTTTTATTGGAAAAGATTCAGTAAAACATGTATTTTATTCATTTAAATGCCTGCTCTTTCTGGGCTTTGAAGTCAAGGAGGCGGTCCTATCAGTGATTGACAGCTATCTCTGTATACACAGTCATAGTGGGAAGGCTGTCAGTCACTGATAGGACTGCCTAGAATGTGCAGGATTTTATATGAATAAAATACAAGTTGTACTGAATCTTTTCCCACAAAACTATATATCAATCTGCTCAGCTCCTTTCCCTTTAAGGGCTGAATACAAGTTATTTTTTTTTTTTACTTTATATGATTTCAAACTTCAGAAAATCCCACACAAGTCTTTAAAAGAAGCCCTGGCTGCAAGTTATCAGGGCATAATAGGAGTCTGAAATTCGACAATTTTGGCAACTGTTTAGCTAGTATCTGTAAGCGTGCCTTTGCTTCAACTGTACTGAAAAGTATAGTCAAATTACTCTTTACAGTGCATCTAGAGCCCATAAAATAGATATACCACACAGACATACTGTATAAGCATTTACATTCAGGGCATGGTTTTGCAGAACACCGCAGACGTATGCTGAACATATCGCCCGTACGCTGCGTGAACAGAGCTTTATTTTTCATTATTTTATTGTTGTTTTTCTGATTGCTACAATTGTCTATGATTTGCTTATAACAATTTCTACTAAAATAGTGATAGCCTGCTACTGTTCAACATGCCAAGACGTGACACATCTGACTTGTTTTTTCATTGTGCAGGTTTATCATTCAGCATCAGCCACCAGGATAAATCTAGTGAAGACTAAAGGCTGGATTAGACATCCCAGGTTCTGCTGGGGATTGTCGGGAAGGAAGTGTTCCTTCCCGGCAATCACCTGCTCGCTAGCGGAGGAGAGCACTGCTGTTACATGCATGGGGAAGAGCGATCGTTATACCTTCATTCATCCCCATGTTGTCCAGTTGTTTGTCGGCAGCAGATTGTGATTTGCCGATTCTAGCTCGAAACGACTATCTCCCGTTGGCAAACAATAATTTTTAAACCTGTCAAAAGATTTGGATTGCCCAATGATTGCCTGTTCATTGGATAATCAGCAGCAGTATTACACTGTCAGATCATCGCTAACAAGCATTCATACGAACGTTCGTTAGCAATGATTGGCCCGACAATCGCCTGGTTTAATGCAGGCTTAAGACTGTCTAGTCTTATAGTCCTTTTAGTCCAAGGACTGTTAATCTGGTCAATTATTGGGAATGAGCATTTGTAGAAACACTAGTTCCTGAAAATTGGCTGGTGTAAAAGGTACCGGTGATTACCCAATGAATGAGCAAATGCTCTTTTATTGGGTGATCGTGTCTTTTGGCCGGCACCTAAAATCATTGTTTCTGTGCAGCAGATTGTGCCGGGTAAACAGGGATCTACTGCCTAGAAACAATTTTTATTTTTTTACTATGGGGACAAGCGATCACTTGTCCCCGTACAGTGGAGATGATTGCTGCATGTAAATCTGGCAGTTATTGGGAATGTTTGGTTTGTTTCTGATAATTGCCTGAAACATTGCTCAATGTAAAAGGACTCTGGGGGTCATTTATTAAGACTGGCGTTTTATACACCGGTCTTAATAAGCCCTTATACCGGCCTCTACATAACTTTTGTGCATCCACCTCTGCTTCTAAATCTACTCCAGCTCCCTTGCTGGCGTAGATTTAGACAATTTTCTACACCTAAAACACGCACACGCACTCTTTTAGACGTGAGCAGGGAAAAGTCGCAGATTGCGGCACAAATAACCTTTACGCCGCAATCTGCACCTAATATAGATGTATTTCTGTTATTAAATAACCCCCTATAAGTCCAAATACAGTATTAGACAGTATTAGTAAACCTGCCCCATTATGTTTTTTTTATTACTTATACTGTACCTGCTTAATAATGATTTTTAGAGCTTTTGGGTTTTTTTAAATATCTTTTTGGTGCCTATGGCAAATATGCAATGGGTGCCGCCATTTGGAATAAATTAATGCTCTAGAAAACACTTGGGTTGCACAACTTCTATCCTTGTGAACTCACAAAGAGTAGCAACAGAGGAATAACACAAAATAGCCACAGTCTTACATGATTTCTGCTATCATTTCACAATCATATTGTTGAGGAGAAAAAAGGATGTGTTTCATTTTAGTCTAGAAATGTCATTTTAAGTATGGTTATAATGAGTGCTATACAGAATAATGTAAACTGGGTGATTGATACATGTAGGAGGTCTGCAGTTGTTTAATACTGAAAAAAACTTAGATAAATAGATGAAAAATTAAAATAGAAGGCAGCACCCTGGAATTATTGAAGAAAAATGGATCCCTTTATTCCACCAAACCGCAACGTTTCAACTGCTCATTGCAGTCTTTGTCAAGCCTGAGCTTGCACCTGGTCCACGTATTGATGTGCTGCTATTATTTTCCCTCTTTTTGTGTAGATAGATAGATATGGGATAAATTAGATAGATAGCTAAATAACTAGACAGATAGTTGATAGATTATAAATGTTGTAGAATACTGTTTTTATTTCTAGATAGACTGTACCTAGAGAAAGCTATAGTATAAATCTGTGTTTTCTGTTCTTGGTTGTGAACAGATGGTGCAATGCTGACACCTGCCTGTGAGCTGTAGTATGATACTAGCACTGGTTCTCATTCCCAACCTTACACAGTGCCATTCACATAACACATAAGAGATTTTAGTGTTATTTTTTAACCATCTCTAACATCTTCAGTAGAAAGAAAGACCTCACATTGTATGAAAAATGACAATTAAAGTGGTTGTCACACAATTCTATATCAAATTTCTCTGTTAGATCACTAAGACAACAGTTTTTTTCTGTTAGACTCATCACTGTTCTAAAAGGAGAATCAAAAGGACACTACAGTCATGGCCAAAAGTTTTGAGAATGTCACAAATATTATATTTTCACATGATCTGCTGCCCTCTGGTTTTTATGTGTGTTTGTCAGATGTTTTTATCACATACAGAAATATAATTGCAATCATATTATGAGTAACAAAAGCTTATATTGACAGAATGAGTTAATGCAGCAAGTCAATATTTGCAGTGTTGACCCTTCTTCTTCAGGACCTCTGCAATTCTCCCTGGCATGCTCTCAATCAACTTCTGGACCAAATCCTGACTGATAGCAGTCCATTCTTGCACAATCAATGCTTGCATTTTGTCAGAATTTGTAGGTTTTTGTTTGTCCACCCGTCTCTTGATGATTGACCACAAGTTCTCAATGGGATTAAGATCTGGGGAGTTTCCAGGCCATGGACCCAAAATCTCTGTTTTGTTCCCTGAGCCATTTAGTTATCACCTTTGCTTTATGGCAAGGTGCTCCATCATGCTGGAAAAGGCATTGTTGATCGCCAAACTGCTCTTGGACGATTGGGAGAAGTTGCTCTCAGAGGACATTCTGGTACCATTCTTTATTCATGGCTGTGTTTTTAGGCAAGACTGTGAGAGAGCCGATTCCCTTGGCTGAGAAGCAACCCCACACATGAATGGTTTCAGGATGCTTTACAGTTGGCATGAGACAAGACTGGTGGTAGCGCTCACCTCGTCTTCTCTGAATAAGCTGTTTTCCAGATGTCCCAAACAATCGAAAAGGGGATTCATCAGAGAACATGACTTTACCCCAGTCCTCAGCAGTCCACTCCCTGTACTTTTTGCAGAACATCAGTCTGTCCCTGATGTTTTTTTCTGGAGAGAAGTGGCTTCTTTGCTGCCCTCCTTGAGACCAGGCCTTGCTCCAAGAGTCTCCGCCTCACAGTGCGTGCAGATGCACTCACACCTGCCTGCTGCCATTCCTGAGCAAGCTCTGCACTGCTGGTAGCCCGATCCCGCAGCTGAAACACTTTTAAGAGACGGTCCTGGCGCTTGCTGGTCTTTCTTGGGCGCCCTGGAGTCTTTTTGGCAACAATGGCACCTCTCTCCTTGAAGTTCTTGATGATGCAATAGATTGTTGACTGAGGTGCAATCTTTCTAGCTGCAATACTCTTCCCTGTTAGGCCATTTTTGTGCAGTGCAATGATGACTGCACGTGTTTCTTTAGAGATAACCATGGTTAACAGAAGAGAAACAATGATGCCAAGCACCAGCCTCCTTTTAAAGTGTCCAGTGGTGTCATTCTTACTTAATCATGACAGATTGATCTCCAGCCCTGTCCTCATCAACACCCACACTTGTGTTAATGGAGCAATCACTGAAACGATGTTAGCTGGTCCTTTTAAGGCAGGGCTGCAATGATGTTGAAATGTGTTTTGGGGGATAAAGTTCATTTTCTAGGCAAATATTGACTTTGCAAGTAATTGCTGTTAAGCTGATCACTCTTTATAACATTCTGGAGTATATGCAAATTGCCATTATAAAAACTGAAGCAGTAGACTTTGTAAAAATTAATATTTGTATCATTCTCAAAACTTTTGGCCATGACTGTAGAGGATGCCATGACAAGCATGCTACAGCAACACAGCATGCAGCATTTTCTATTAGTTCAAATGAAAAATTATGTCTTGAATGATCTAAAAAAGAAATGTAATATTTATTCTAGGGACTACGCCTATAATTAATAATAAATAAAAAATAACTTAAATATATAAAATGAATATTTACATAAGATAAAGTAAAACATCCTATAAGTATGTAAAATGCACATATATGTGTATATATATACAGTGTATATATATATATACTAAAATAAATTAAAAATTAAAGCGTACCTACACTATGTCATAGGGACATATCAGAAGTGTTGATTGGCGAGCCCCACTGATTGCTAGAATGAGGGGTCAGAAGCGCAGCTTCTCCTTGCTGCAGCGCGTGAAGCAAGCTTGTAGACTTTCTCAGCAGCAAGGAGAAGCTGCGCTTGGCTGAACACTTCTGACCCCTATTCTAGCAATCAGTGGGGGTCTCAGAGCTAGGGCCTCTGCCGATCAACACTTCTGATATGTCCCTATGACATAAAGAATTTAAAAAGGTTAAGTTACTCTTTAAATATATAAAATAACAGCAGTATTAGATATGTACTATATAGTTACAGATCCATAGTACAAAACCCCATTCTCACACAGCTTAAAATATCCCCTTAAAACCTCCCCAAGGGGATTTTAGGCAGGCTTTAGATCTTCATATCAGCAACTTGTCTCCTTGTTTTTGGATTTTTGGACAAATTTCCAACATAGATTTTGTTGCGGACTCCCTGGCTAGTCCCTGGCTAGTTTCACAGAGCATCTGTGCATGCTTTCTTTGTCATCTATTGAAAAAAAAGGGTGAAATGAATATGCATTAATGTTTCAGGAACAGACTGGAGTTTATAGAATCTGGAAAATTAGATCTTTATTGAACATTACACCAGAAACTGCATGTCAGATGCAAAGCCTTAAAGACTAAGGACACCTTAGGGGACAATTATTTTTATTTATTGCATTGCACTCATTTGAGTAAAAAAAAAACATTTTTTCAATTGGTCATTATTAAAAATTTTGAGCACCTTTCTCTGTACAGCCTTGACATTCTCTGTATTTTTACTGTGTTATCCGTCAGGCATCTCAGCTGATGCCTCCTTATCTCTGACCTTATAAACTCTCATTATAGCTCAATTCTAATCTTACTTAATCTGATAAGATTAAGAATGTGGCTTAATTAATGGGGATGTTTATCAAACTGTAATGTAGAACTGGCTTAGTTGCCCATAGCAACCAATCAGATTCCACCTTTCATTTGCTCCTTTGGAAAATGAAAAGGAGGAATGGGCTAGGTTCTGGGGCTGCATGGGCATGACTGGTAATTTAGGGGACATATCTAGCAGGCACCATGAGCAAGTCCCAATGGGTTAGCATTCTGTGGAGCATCTGAGAGTGAAGCACTGGTATGAGGGCATCTGTGACAGGTACTCCAGGAACCATTTGAGACCGAGGCACTGACATTGATGTCAGGTACTTATGGGTATCTGTGGCTGTCACACACGGTAAATAAAAATTATTTTATGATAGAATATGTCCTGAACATGATAATGGAGGATGGCCATCTTATCTGATTTGTTCTTATCAGCATTTAGAGATATGCTTTACAGTAGCCCCCCTGGGCCACAGACACTATGGACAGGAACTGACTCTATTGACTTCTATAGGAGAGTTTTCTAGAGATGCTCTGTGACCCCTTCAGAGGTCAGAAGGGAGTAAATAACCTTTGACAATCACCTATTTTGAATGGGGGATCCGGTTTTATCTATACATTTGTGATATTTGTCATTGTAATCCTGCTTGTAATAATAAGCAGATAACTGCAGTAAAGTCTTCTGTACAGACCGAGAAGTGACACCTTAGGCTTAGTGGCCAGCGCAAAAAGTGCAGGATTTTATGTTTTTTTCGTTATTTTAAATACAGATACTGTATTAAAAATAACATAAAAAAAATTATTTAAATATATGTTTACTATAAAACATGATTTAAACAGTAGGTCATTTTCTGAAGACACATTCCCTTTAAGTTTTGCGGACAAATTACTGTGCCTCAGCCGAGGGGTGGTAATGGGGTTTAATACCTCAGCTCTATTTTCAAACAGATTCATAACTATGATTAAAAACTAGAGATGAGTAAATTTTGTGTCTGATTCTGCAAATTTAAAAAACAAATTTGATTTAGACCCGGATTGATTCTATATGAATCAAATATGCCTGAATATTGGTAAATGACACGGTGATGTCTCATAGGACTGATTTTTTTTTTTTTATGAAAAGATGTTATTTCCTTTTGTTACTTTTTTTACTAAGTTTTGCTCTTTTTTTCCCCTCCCCCTTTTTAAGCTTTTAACCGCAATGACAGCAATAGCAAATATGAGTGACAGTGACATATATAGCTATAAGTAAACATATGGTTGACTGAGTTTTTTTAAAAAAACAAAAACACTGTGGCGTTGGAGGCGTTATGCTTTTTTCATATTAGAGAACTTTCAAAAATTGAAATGGAGGAGGGGGATGCAGAAGGTGTTTAAACGCACATGGTGGGAAAATGTCTTAATGGGGCAGATCCCTGCCCCTGTTTATGCACACACATTAATGTCAGAAGAAATAGTGGCTTGTTCTAAATGAGCCTGGAAAAATTCTTCCTTTTAATAGGGAACAGCAGGGTAGGGCAATAGGTAGGGTAACAGTGGCATGTGCTGTAGTAGCAGCAGCAGCAGTAGCAGAACAGCATGGAACAGAGAAAGATGTGTATGCGGCTGTTCAGGAGTGGTAGTAGTAGTGGCAGCTGTGTAGCGGTAATGGAAGTGGCAGTAGGGGGATTAGCAGCAGGGAGTAGTGGTTGCAACAGTGGCAGAAGGAGCAGCATCCAAATGGTATGGGAAAGGATGATAGGCAGTTCAACAGCAGCAGTGGCATGATGGCAGCAGCCATGTGATAGAAACACGATGGTAGGCAGGCAAACAGTAGCAGTAACATGATCTCAACAGCAGCAGCCACACAGTACAGAGAATGATGGTAGGCAGGTCAACAGTGGCATGATTACTGCAGAGGCAGCAGCAGCAATACAGTACGGAACATGATGGTAGGCAGGCAGACAGCAGCATGAGGTGGCAGCAGCCATATGGCGCAGAACATGATAGTAGGCAGGCAGACAGCAGCAGTGGCATGATGGCGGCAGCTGCAGCCATATGGTACGGAACATGATGTAAGGCAGGCAAACATCAGCAGTGGCATGATCAGGCAGCTGGAGGTATGTGAACATCCTCATAGATTTATGCTGCGTTCATTTTGATAAAAGTGATGTTTTGTACAGTGTTGAAGGACAACTTTGTCTGTTTGGGTGCCACTATGCCCCTTCCATGCTGAAAACCCTGTCTGAGATGACACTGGATGCTGGACAAGACAGAGAGAGCATACTAGGCCAGCTTGGGCCGTGGTTCCAATCTGCATGCCCAGGAGACCATGGGGTTAGCGATTACACTATCTGCCGGAGAAAGGCCAGAGTCCAAGTAGGACTGAACTTGCGAGTTGAGGCGGTCCATCTCCGTTTGCTGATTTACGTCACTCTGGCATGGCACATTAAAAAACTCCATCATGTTGATGATACTGAACTGGCTGCTGTTGCGTCTACTGCTCCATGTGGTAGTGAAGACAGCAAGATGTGGGTGACTCTGTTGGGGGAAGAGAGGAGCCTGCTGGTCAGACACATGGGCAGCAGACGTCTGCTCATCTAAAGCTGCTAGTTAGAGTTGGCGGGGAGACAGACAGTGGGATTTTTGCTGCATGATGCCCTTTAGCAAATCATCAGCTGTGTGGCTACTGTCGCCCAGACTGATCAACTTATGAAAAGAGAAAGGGCACAAAGCCCTACCCTGCTGCTGTTGGGGGAAAGAAAACGTCCATTAATAGGACCGGGCCTTCTTGCTGTGGTGCTATCGCATAAAACATTGACCCATTTTGCTGTGAAAGACATTTACATTCCCTGCCCATAACAGCTGCTCCAGATGTCCACCTTCCTGAACAGTGAGAACAGCAAGGAGCGGTCCACGAGTACAAGGCACGAATAGCTTTTTTTGAGAAATTATGCCGGCTAGGCATCTTCAATCAAGGCTAAGCGCATGCCATCAGCTCTCTAAAGACAACAGAATCTACTAAGTAGTATGGCAGCAACTGCACTGCCAGCAACTTGGGCAGGTGGGAGTTAAAGGAATTCTCCAGGCTTTTAATATTGATGACCTATCCTTAGGACAGGTCATCAATATCAGATCGGCGGGGGTCTGATCAGCTGTATGAAGGAAAGGCGCGTGCCGTCTCCCTGCTCACCATAGACATAGCAGCAGTGAGCAGGAAGAGAGAAGGGAGACGGCACCCTTCCCTTCATACAGCTGATCGTTGGGGTGCCAGTTGTCGAAAATGGCACCGCCGATCTGATATTTTCCCACAGTAAGTGGTCATGTGTTACACATACATCATGTGTTACAATAGAGCCACGGTGCTTACATTTGTGTTTGAAAGCCCACTGCCTATTTTAATGCTTCAGTTCTTGCACCGGGCAATGCTTTTACCTTCCAGCAGAAAAACTGCCACATTACACACAGAACTGTAGTGAGCTTGGCTTAGCTATGGACTGCTCCTACAGTATCAGGCGTTTTACCAGTTTCCAAAGCAGATCTGGCCCTGGCAATTTGTTAGGAAGTTCTGGCCGTATATTGCCTCTGGTCTTTATTGCGATGGCCATCATCCTCCTCCTCTGATATCTGGTGCTGGTGCTGCTACTGCTGCTGCTAACCACATTCTGACTCTGGGAGGACAAGACATGGGTCTTTTGTTTTGCACTGTTTACAGTTCTCCACTCTTTCCATTTTCCAGACATTTTATTATGAGGCCTATAAATGAATGCAATATACAAAAGAGGCGGGCAGCAGCAAAATAATCGTAGGGTGCTACCCCATGTAAAACAGTTATATCCACACAAAAAGACAAAGTACACAAGTACTAAAATCACACCAAAAATATATATACAAAATCACAATATTTTATTAAGAATGCAAATAACAATCAAGCAAACATTAATAATAAAATAATTAAAAAAGCATCCACAACAGGACTCACTAACCACGCACATGTATGGCACATATAGATGGCGCCTGCACCAGAGCCCTTGGGTGCCAGCTGTTTCAGACAGCAGACACCTAGGACTAATATCTGTGATTGCTGAAAATTAATCTGAAGCGGCTTTCCCCAGGAGCACTGCATTCCCAGAGCCCAAACGCTGTAAAAATGAAACCCATTAAATTATGGCTCAATTGTGTTTTTTTCCAATTCCACCCCATATGGAATTTTTTCCAGCTTCCTACTACTACATCATATGCAATATTAAATGATGACATTGCTAAAGTGCATCACTAGTGCAAAAAAACAATACCACATATGTCTATGTGAACAGAAATATAATAAAAGTTATGGATCCTGGAAGGCAGAGGGTAAAAAATGTAAATGCAAAACTAGAAAATCGCCATGTTCTCAAAAGGTTAAAGGGGTTATCCAAGAGTATAAAAATGCCCCTCACATTGAATATACTTACCTAGCTCCCCGCGTCACTCCTGGTCCCCGCACCACTAATGCAGCTTCTCCCTGTGCGTGGATGAAAACATCTGGTGTCGGGGGGAGCAGCCAATGGCAGGTGGGGACAGGGACAAGCCTCCCCAGGGTCACCTGTGATGCTATGGGGGACATTTTTATACTCCTAGATAACCCCTTTAACCTATTAGAACTAAGAGCTTCTACTGTACATTCCCTTAGATAGGTATGGAGGCCTTGTCAACTGGACTGGCCAGCCGAGCAGGTCTCACAATGATGCTGATTACTCAGAGCCTGCACACAGACATACGATAGGTTATTCATGACACTACCTTGACTTTTTAGCTGCCACTTGTTTGTGCCCCTGTGTGTAGGCACAGAATAAGACTAGCACCTTATGTGGATGCTGTAGTCAGGCCATACAGATTCCTGCTTTTCATCTGCAATATTGTTCTGTTTAGATGTTGGGCTCTGCGAGCAAGTAAGCCTATTATGCAATGGGTGCAGGTTATGCTGAGGGTTACAGAATAACTCCCATTACCACACACAATAGCCAATGTGATCTCTGATGCTTTTAGACGCAGTGCTCCATAAGTTTTCCTCATCTTTCCAAATTAAAATGTCCTGTTTAGCTAATTTTTTACATAATTGTACCATTGACTTCTGGCTTATTTTCTGAATATGGTTATTGCATGTTGTGCAATGTCCTAGGGTTTGGTGCGTTAATGACGTAATACACTATTCTGTTACTTTTGCATTTAGGCCTCCATAGTCCTTTATCATAGCTTTTCCTTAAATCATTTGGGTTTGGTAATCTGCTATATTTTTTTCCCTTTGTACTGAAATTTAGTGAATATATTATTGGCCTTTGTAGATGCCATTGATTTAAGCTTTACATGTCAAAGCCAAAACAATTAAAGACCCAAATCCTTCGGGGAATCAATTAGATCTGTGCTAAATAGTGGATCAGAGTATACGTTCCACTTATGGGGGTAAAAGGTCAACATTCGCTGAGAAATGTGGCTTTCATTAATGTACATACAAAAGGTACATTACTAATTTCAGCAGTCGGATTGATTCATTCCAGTACAGACGACCATGTTATTGATTTTTAGTAATGATCTGTTCTGGATTTAGTTATACAGTACAATACTAATGCACTACTGGAAGCTCGGGCCGCCACATAGATGTGGAAAGAAGGAAATTATTCAGGTAATAATGGAAAATTATGCACGGGGGACATATCAGAGGTTTGAGACGGTGTCTTTAATTTGCTTTTCCAATCTATTTGAGGAGTCACTAGAACATCTAAATAATGGAAAGAAATGACTTGCAGATCCAAGATGTGCTGTTTGTGTGGTGTAAAAACAAATACTGAAATGCTCTGATTTCTTTATAGCGGATCTCATTAGGATGTTGTTTGGCACAGAGTAAACGGAACTGGATTTCTACACAGACACACACAGTAAATTTGGGGGTTTATTGCAGGGGTGCACCGCCAATGAGGCCAGGTGAGGCGATCGCCACAGGCAGCACCAGGTAGGGGCAAGAGGTGTAAAATACAAGATGTGCTGTTTGTGTGGTGTAAAAATGCTGTGTGCTGTCCGCATCTTTTGCAGCCCAGTTGAAAATGAATGGATCCGCACCTGTTCAGCAAAATTGCGGAACGGATGCAGAATTATTCATACGGACGTGTGAATGGACCCTAAGGTTGAGAAATTGGCATTGGGGGGGGGGGGAAGGAGGGGTGCTGTTTCAGTTTTCACCTCAGGCAGCAGAAAGGCTATGTGCACCTCTGGTTTATTGGGCAAAATTGCAGGGGCGTGCCGATTTGCTGGTGCTGAGGTTGACCGGTTTGAGGCTTAAAATTAGACATAGAAACCTGCTATCATTGGATATAAAGGAAAAGCACACCATCCATGTTCTATATGAATGACTATATGGAACTTACTAATTTATACTTTCACACCTTGCGCGTTTACATTTTACGGTATTGAGGTCAGTCATAGGATCTCAATACTGGAGAAAAACACTTCCGTTTTGTCCCCATTCATTGTCAATGGGGACAAAACATAATTGAACAGAACAAAGTGCTCCAAAATGCATTTCGTTCTGTTTAGTTGCGTTCCCATACCGGAGAGCAAACCGCATCAAGCGGTCACGGAGATGACCCACAATGCAAGTCAATAGGATCCGTCCCCTATTGACTTTCAGTGGTGTTCAAGATGTATTCGTCCTTGCTATGTTAAAGATCATACCGGATGCAGGCGGTTGTATGATCAGTAACGGAATTGTTTTTACTGATCCCTGCCGGATCAGGCAAAAATGCAAGTGTGAAAGTAACCTAATATAGTCTTTGTAGAAATTCTGTGCCATTTTATAAGCCATGTCCCCTTGATAGGCAAATGTTCTGTGCTATCCACACAGAGGTCCTGCCTATAAGATGGCTGCCAATGGAGGGTCATATGACCAGACACATCACTCAGTCTCCTCTATTCAAACACTGCATAAAAGTGAAGATGGCAGGTGCAGTGTATTTGATTGGAGGAGGCATCACATGGAGATAATTTCCCTGGTCACATGATCCTCCATCAGCGGCCATTTTATGGTCAGCACAAAAGACTCGGCAAACACAAGGGGCCTACCTTATGCGATATAGGTGTCACGAATCAGCAGGTGTGAATCCACTGTGCCTTGTGCCCTACCTCCTCTAAGGGCTTTGTCTAAGTGAACCCCTCAATCTTCACAATACCCCTGATGGTGGGGGATAGGCTTTCCGAGGGAAGCACCAGGTCGCTACTTCTTGAGGAGGGTTGGAACACGAGGCAGCCGGTCCAGGTGGACCAGCAGATACCTGCGAAGGTGCCAGAGGTACAGTGGTGGTCAGAGGGTCGGGTCGTTACCAGGAGCAAAAATGCAGGACCGAAGGATGAGGCAGAGGCGAAGTCAGACAGGCTATGGGTCAGGGCAGGTGGCACAGGCACAAGTCAGGCAATCCGGGTCAGCAACAAGAGAATCAACGCAGGCAGGGAGCAGGGAGTCCAGTACCACAAACAGGAACAAGCACAACCTAAGGCAAGACAAAGGACCTTGACACTGAGGCATCTGGGAAGAGGGCTGAGCCACTTAAATGGGGCCAGGGTTGGTCAACAAGGTCACATGATCCAACCCACATTATCCAACATGGTCACATGATCAATCCACATGATCTAACATGGTCACATGATCAAACCTGCACCGGCCCAGAGGGAGTGATGCAAGGAACAAGGATGTTGTAGCCAGGGCTGAATGGAAACTCTGGAGCGGATCACAGAGCAACAGCACTTACGCAGACAGAGCCCAGGACTGCAGCGGTGGACGGGAAACACAGGCAGCAGATCACCGCTGAACACGGCGCCCAGGACTGCGGCGGTAAGCAGCCGCTGTTACAATAGGAAATGGCACAGAAATTCTACAAAGACTATAATAGTAGGTGCCATATAGTCATCTTATAAACAGTAACCAAAAAGTGGTAATCAAATATAAAGGTCTTTTCTGACCCATCGTAAGTTGAAACTAGACTCAACATACAGTGTCTCAGACTCAGATCCAACCAATCAAGGTCACTTCTCTGGTACAATATCTGTATAAGTTGCTAGTTAGCAGCTATTCCTGACTGTTATATGTAAGGACATGTCTTATCTGTCTTAGTTATCTGCTTATTTTTCTTATATCTTCATTTTCACTTATCTTGGATGACATTTTGGGGCTTTGGAACCGATAACTCAACTTACAAAGGTTTCAACATACAATGGTCCTCCTGGAACCAATTAATATTGTATCTTGAGGGACCACTGTATAATACTAAAGACAAATGGCTTACCAAGTTATGTCGTTTGAAGGTACTTTGGTTAAAATGAGACAAATCACTCTTACTGCAAAAAGGAGAGGGCCATTTAAATTTGCTGCAGTTGCCTAGAGTCAATTGTCTATAGACTGTTTAGAGCTAAGGTTCTCAATATGAGATCTGTATACCCCAGGGGATACACACCAGGTATCTATATATATTACACATAAAGTGTGGTGTAATTTTGGTGCAAAATGCCATGTATTAGGCCTCTCCCCATGAAGACACGTCGCTTTTCGGACAAACCACACCCCTTGTAGAGGTAGATGCAGAAAATTTCTCTAAACCTAGATGGCACCAAATTGAACTTCATTTTGATGCAATTTACACTAAAATCTAGGTACAATCACATTAGCAAATGTGAGCCACTGTGATTACAGCAAAGAATCCTTTATAATTATCATCATAACACAATACAGTGGCTTCAATGTGGATTGCTCTTTTTGCTGTAATTAGTGTAAATGACTCCAGACTCATCAGTCTATAAAGTTACTACAGTGGCGCTTGAAAGTTTTTGAACCCTTCAGAATTTTCTATATTTCTGCATAAATTTGACTTAAAAGAATATATTTTCACACAAGTCCTAAAAGTAGATAAAGATAACCAAATCAAACAAATAATTTAGTAGTAGTTTCAACATTTTCCTGTGGAGCTTACTAAAAGCGCTAACTGTATTAGGATCTAAATATCTCCAAACATAAATACATCTTTATAAGACCCACTTTTTCCCCCCAAAAGTAGAGGAAAATGGCTGTGCGTCTTATAAAGCGAATACTAGTGAGCGCTTCCATCATGCGCTGTAAGCACTTGTGATACTCACCCTCCCCGTCTTCCCGGCCTCCGTATCACTGTCCTGACCGCGTACAGTGTCAGGACGTAGTGCGGGGTGATTTATTGCTAGAGATAAATAACCGTGAAATTACTCTTCACACAAGAGAAGGTTGCTACAGCGTAGGAGTACCTGTGCACTGTGCAGTAAGACCTAGGACCATCCTGGTTTCTATGCCTGTTAGACGCTTGCACCTGTGCACTGATCTACAGGGCACTGCCAGACTCTGCAGTGTCAAAATATATGCTCCTGTATCATGGCGTCACACTACAAAATCATGAAAATTGGCTTTTGCGGAATTTCTCAAAATCACAGCCAAATCCTGGCATGAAGAGGGACATTTATTAAGGCTGGCCTCTATCAATCTATCCTCCACTGGCATCAGATTCTCCACCATTAGGCGCATGACTTTTAATAATTGTTGTGCATCTGTGCAGGTCCATGCACCAGAAGAGAATCCACACCAAGGGAGCTGGTGTAGATTTCCAGTATAAACTATTCCTGGCCTAGATTATAATAAATGTGCCGGGCTGTCTGTAGCTGCCCCTGCAGTACTCACTCTGATCTGCCTTTTGAATAAGTGGTGAGCGGGGCTCTAAACCCTCCCCCAAAAAAATCACAAAATTTTGCACAACCATGGCATGTGCCACAGTATTTGACTTTTTGATGCTAATTTACTGGCACACAGGGGATGATAAATGTTCCCCAAAGTGATTCAAAAAGATCACCTGTGCAGGTAGTAAGTCAAAGGTGATGTAGTTCATCCCTAGGTATAGCAATTGTCACGTGATCCAAGAGATCACTAGGATTGCACAGCAAAACCACTAGGTCTAACCCCAACCTGGTGTTTGAGCGAATAACATGCACACAGGTTTCGTGGCATGAGGGATGTGAATCTATACCTCAGCCTTACACAAACATGGCACATCATACTAGTATATAAAAGGCAAGCCATGTTGCCAGTGACTCACAGGTGGCAGGTTGAAGCAGACATGCATATTCCTAACTGCACCTGCTGAGGCATGACTTATCAGCTTGCCTCTCATCTCCCTACATGGACTATTCTAATAAATGTGCTGTAATACATGTAGACTGTATTTAGTGGAGCAGATTTATCCAAACTGTCTCAAAGAAAAGCTGCCGAGCTCTAACCAGTTGCTATGGTCAATAAACAGTTTTTTTTTTAGACATTTTTGATAGATAAGGCCCATTGTATAATCTGGTAGCAGCTCACATATCCTACCCTAGGACGATTATCATCCTCATTTCAGTTTCAGGTGCATCTTACACCAGCCAACTTTACAAAGACTGGCATATGAAAAGTCATTCTTTAGTAAATGTGCCCCAATGATTTTCTTAGATCATGAGAAACCCTTGTACATTTCATCCAGCGCTGTACTATTCTGGCTATGAAGCCTGGAATAGCAAAAATGAAATGATCTATGAGCAAAAATAGTTCAATTTATCCATCAAGAAAAAGGATATAAAGGGATCCAAGGATTTGAAAATGCCAATCAGTTCTGTTTAAACTGTGATCAAGAAGTGAAAAAAGATAGGTCATGTTAATACCAAGCCATGGTTAGGTAGACCAAGTAATGTTTCAAACACATCTGCCTGAAAAATGTCTTAAGATGCCAAGAAAAAGCCACAAACCACGTTTTATTAAAATCTAGACTCCACTGAAACAAGGTGCTCTTTGGGTTTTGTTGCATGCCCAATAAGGAGATATGTAATACGAGTGGACTACATGGTAGAGCTGTCACAAAAAAGCCTTTGCTGTACCAGCACCACAAAACAGCTGCTTACAGTACACAAGACAGCACTTAAAGGGGTTTTCCGAGTTATATATATTGATGACCTATCCTCAGGATAGGTCATCAATATCAGATCGGCGGGGGTCTGACAGCCGGCACCCCGGCCGATCAGCTGTTTGAAGAGGAGGCGCACGCCGTATCAGCGCTGCCTCCTCTTCACTGTTTACATGCTGGCCATAAGGGGGTAGTGGTGAGTATGTGTAATTACACCTAACTGCCCCATTCATTTCTATGGGAAGAATCGCTTCCATAGACTTGTATGGAAGCGATTCTTCCCATAGAAATGAATGGGGTGGTTAGGTGTAATTATACCTACTCACCACTACCCCCTTACGGCCAGCATGTAAACAATCCTGAGGATAGGTCATCAATATATATAACTCGGAAAATCCCTTTTAAGGGGTTTCTCACATCGGCAAATGGCATTTATCATGTAGACAAAGTTAATACAAGGCACTTACTAATGTATTGTGATTGTCCGTAATGCCTCCTTTGCTGCCTGGATTCATTTTTCCATCTCATTATACACTGCTCATATCCAGGGGTTACGACCACCCTGAACTGCAGATATGTGGTCGCTGGGATAGGAGCTGCTGCGCATGTGTACTCCCATGGTCATGGCCACTAGAGAGGCTGGCGCTCTTTTAGTATGAAAGCATGGCCACCGCTGATGGATGTCTACTAGGTAGGTGGAGCAACTTTTGGCCAGGACTCTGTACTGCACATTGAGTGCCCCCTCCCCATACTCATTCCGTTTCTCAAGCAGTTCTAATTATGGGTGCCTATCTGACAACACTAGGGAACGTGTCATGCAGAATGCGCAGTTCTTTCTACAGACAACAGAAGCAGTGAGACTATTCATATATAGTTGAAATTATTCAGGATAACCTGCGACTGATTAACGGACATCCCTGATTCTTCTGGGCTAATGAGTCTAGTGCTCTGTCTATACCATAGACCAGTGATGACTAACCTCCGGCACGCCAGCTGTGGTAAAACTACAACTCCCAAGATGTACACTTGCTTGGCTGTACTCAGAACTCCATAGAAATGAATGGAGCATGCTGAGAGTTGTAGTTTCACCACAGCTGGAGTGCCGGAGGTTAGCCATCACTGCCATAGACTGACCGTCTTCCATATATGATTACTGTATGAATACAGAAATAGCTTCTGATAAATGAGTGGGGCCGCCCACTGGACTCCTAAGCCCTGAGTTTGCAGAGATTTAAATCAACAAGTTACTGCTCAATCTGCTCAGCTCTTCCTGCTCTATAATATGCTGCCTGCAGAAAACATAGCATGTTCAGCACTGGTTAATGCGGCATGGAACTCGTCATGATCAGCCATATATGACCAAAGAATATCAGTTGTTAAAATGATGAACTACAATGTAAGAATGTTATGATTATGGTCAAAGATATTTAGTAGAAATTGTGAAGTGTGCCCTGAATTGAATATGGTGCACCTATTAAGCTATGTCAGGTTGAACCTGGTTGACTTGTAAGTCATGTCCCTTCTTTCTGGCAATTACCGAATAATTGTAAGTGTCAAATCAAGTTAAAGGGGCAGCAATCAAGTTAAAGGGGCAGCCTGAAAAGTGGCTTAAAGGGGTTTCCAGGGATTCTGGCCCCTTTAACTAGCCCCTGTAGGATGTGATACAGAACATAATGAAAAAAATCAAACACTGTGCCCATGTAGTACGTGATCCGACAGTGACCTGCTGCTTAGGGACACATCACCAATGAGGCCAGTCGTTGGCTGCAGCAGCACATGTGAACCCATCCGTACTCCAGCCTGGAGAACCCCATCTGAACAGAACGGCATGGAGCAGGTGAGTATCATTTTTTAATTAGGTACCACATGCTATGGGGGCTAGTTAAAAAGGTTCAGAATCCTGGAAAACTCCTTTAAAAAGGACCTGTCACCAAAAAACGCAATTAAATCTGAAAGCGCCATGTTTTAGAGCAGGAGAAGCTGAGAAGATTGATATATAGTTTTGTGGGAAAATAATTAGGAAAACTTGTAATTTATATGTTTATATCTCTGCTTCTTCTAACAACTATAGGTTCAAGAGGAAGGAGTTATCAGTGATTGATGGCATTCTGTATATAAGTGTGCATAGAGAGATAGCTGTCACTGATAACACCTCCCTCCTGTACCAATAGCTGTTCAAGAAGTGAAGAATATATAAATTACAAGTTTTACTGAATCTTTTCCCATAAATATACACATATATATCTTCTAATATATAAAGCTGAGTGTATGTATGTATGTGTGTGTGGATGTCCGCTAAAGGAATCCGCACCATCGCATTTACAATCATGAAATTTTGCACAGCTGCCTCCTGTGACTCAGGGAACATCTGTGGAGGGTCACTGTTAAGGGGGGCGGGCTGCTGTGGAGGTCTTTGTTAGGGGGGCAGGTGAGGTGTTGTGGAGGTCATTGTTAAAGAAGAGGGCTGCTGCAGAGGCGTAGCTAGAGGTTCAGCACAGGGGGGGCAAAACATACTTGAGTGGGCCCCCCACTTAGTGGCTTCCCAAACGCACATTTCCAACTTCACAGGCACATACTACTAGTTGTGGTTATAATATTGTATTAGAAAGATGACTGTATAAACTGCTAGATCATCTATGCTGTTAAGTACAGTACAATAGACTTTCTACATACCCTAGTCTAAATACTCTACCACATAATGCGGTAAAATATAGGAGTAATAGGAGTAAAAAACAAGGGGACTCCTATGTTAAAAGAAACCTGTCCCCAGTTTTTACATCACTAAACTAACAGTCCCCAGACCTCAGATCAGCGTATTGTGCCCCATCAGACCTTAGATCAGCAGAATGTGCCCCCATCAGACCTCACATCAGCCTACTGTGCCCCCATCAGACCTCAGATCAGCGTATTGTGCCCCATCAGACCTCAGATCAGCATATTGTGCCCCCATCAGACCTCAGATCAGCAGAATGTGCCCCCATCAGACCTCAGATCAGCAAAATGTGCCCCCATCAGACCTCAGATCAACGTATTGTGCCCCATCAGACCTCAGATCAGCGTATTGTGCCCCATCAGACCTCAGATCAGCATATTGTGCCCCATCAGACCTCAGATCAGCGTATTGTTCCCCCATCAGACCTCAGATCAGCAGAATGTGCCCCCATTAGTCCTCACATCAGCCTACTGTGACCCCATCAGACTTCACATCAGCCTACTGTGCCCCAATCAGACCTCAGATCAGCAGAATGTGCCCCCATCAGACCTCAGATCAGCCTACTGTGCCCCATCAGACCTCAGATCAGCGTATTGTGCCCCATCAGACCTCAGATCAGCATATTGTGCCCCCATCAGACCTCAGATCAGCAGAATGTGCCCCCATCAGACCTCACATCAGCCTACTGTGCCCCATCAGACCTCAGATCAGCGTATTGTGCCCCCATCAGACCTCACATCAGCCTACTGTGCCCCCATCAGACCTCCGATAAGCAGAATGTGCCCCCATCAGACCTCAGTTCAGCCTACTGTGCCCCCATCAGACCTCAGATCAAGCGTATTGTGCCCCATCAGACCTCAGATCAGCATATTGTGCCCCCATCAGACCTCAGATCAGCAGAATGTGCCCCCATCAGACCTCACATCAGCCTACTGTGCCCCATCAGACCTCAGATCAGCGTATTGTGACCCCATCAGACTTCACATCAGCCTACTGTGCCCCAATCAGACCTCAGATCAGCAGAATGTGCCCCCATCAGACCTCAGATCAGCCTACTGTGCCCCCATCAGACCTCAGATCAGCGTATTGTGCCCCATCAGACCTCAGATCAGCAGAATGTGCCCCCATCAGACCTCACATCAGCCTACTGTGCCCCATCAGACCTCAGATCAGCGTATTGTGCCCCCATCAGACCTCACATCAGCCTACTGTGCCCCCATCAGACCTCCGATAAGCAGAATGTGCCCCCATCAGACCTCAGTTCAGCCTACTGTGCCCCCATCAGACCTCAGATCAGCGTATTGTGCCCCATCAGACCTCAGATCAGCATATTGTGCCCCCATCAGACCTCAGATCAGTAGAATGTGCCCCCATCAGACCTCACATCAGCCTACTGTGCCCCATCAGACCTCAGATCAGCGTATTGTGCCCCCATCAGACCTCACATCAGCCTACTGTGCCCCCATCAGACCTCAGATCAGCAGAATGTGCCCCCATCAGACCTCAGATCAGCCTACTGTGCCCCATCAGACCTCAGATCAGCGTATTGTACCCCCATCAGACCTCAGATCAGCAGAATGTGCCCCCATCAGACCTCACATCAGCCTACTGTGCCCCCATCAGACCTCAGATCAGCAGAATGTGCCCCCATCAGACCTCAGATCAGCCTACTGTGCCCCATCAGACTTCAGATCAGCGTATTGTGCCCCATCAGACCTCGGATCAGCAGAATGTGCCCCCATCAGACCTCACATCAGCCTACTGTGCCCCATCAGACCTCAGATCAGCGTATTGTGCCCATCAGACCTCAGATCAGCGTATTGTACCCCCATCAGACCTCAGATCAGCAGAATGTGCCCCCATCAGACCTCACATCAGCCTACTGTGCCCAATCAGACCTCTGGTCAGCGTATTGTGCCCCATCAGACCTCACATCAGCATATTGTGCCCCTCATCAAACCTCAGATCAGCAGAATGTGCCCCATTAGTCCTCACATCAGCCTACTGTGCCCCCATCAGACCTCAGATCAGCCTACTGTGCCCCCATCAGACCTCAGATCAGCCTACTGTGCCCCCATCAGACCTCACTTTAGCAGAATGTGCCCCCATCAGACCTCACATCAGCCTACTGTGCCCCATCAGACCTCAGATCGGCTTATTGTACCCCCATCAGACCTCGGATCAGCAGAATGTGCTCCCATCAGTCCTCACATCACCCTACTGTGCCCCCATCAGACCTCAGATCAGCGTATTGTGCCCCCATCAGACCTCAGATCAGCGTATTGTGCCCCCATCAGACCTCAGATCAGCGTATTGTGCCCCCATCAGACAGGAAATCAGCGTATTGTGCCCCCATCAGACCTCACATCAGCCTACTGTGCCCCATCAGACCTCAGATCAGCGTATTGTGCCCCATCAGACCTAACATCAGCCTACTGTGCCCCCATCAGACCTCACATCAGCCCACCCAGCCACATAAGATTAAAATAAAAAAACCTTTCTTACCTGTCCCGCGCTGCGGCTGCCCTCCAGTCCGGCGCTCCACTGTCTTCCCTGGCTGGCGCGCACTATGACCTGACACTGCGTGCAGCGTCGGGTCATAGTGCGCGCCGGCCAGAGAGACAGTGGAGCGCCGGACCGGAGGGCAGCCGCAGCGCAGGACAGGTAAGAAAGGTTTTTATTTTAATCTTATGTGGCTGGGTGGGCTGATCTGAGGTCTGATGGGGTCCCTAAATACAAGTGAGCACTTCCATAATGGAAGCGCTCACTTGTATTCGCCTGATAGTCATCCTTGCTGGGCCCCCCCCTGAGTCACTGGGCCCGGAGCCATCGCCCCCCCCCGGTAGCTATGCCTCTGGGCTGCTGTAAAGGTCAAAGTTAAGGGGGGCGGGCTGCTGTGGAGGTCTTTGTTAGGGGGGCAGGTGAGGTGTTGTGGAGGTCACTGTAAAAGAAGAGGGCTGCTATGCAGGTCAAAGTTAAGGGGGTGGGCTGCTGTGGAGGTCACATTTTAAGAAGGTGGGGCACTGTGGGGGGGGTTAGTGTTAAGGGGTGGGGGGCTGTGGAGGTCAGTGTTACGAAGCAGAGTCCTTCTGCTAATATACATATATGTATATATATAATCATAGATAGATAGATAGATAGATAGATAGATTGCTATCTATCTATCTATCTATCTATCTATCTATCTGCCCAGCTCCTCCTGTAGTTGTCTTATGTAGTGTCCCATCCAGTTTTTATTTTTACATTGAAGGGTCTGTGTATATGGTGTAAGGAGACAACGTACTGGATGCACGTTGCATTTTACACTGAAGTTAGTTGGATGAAGGATGGAAAAACGGATGCAATTTTCTCATCAGTTTCCTCACATGTTGCTCGTGTATCATCTCTTCCTAGACTAAGAAAGGCAGGAAACAGAACAAAACCTTGGTGCTCCTAACGTCTCGCACGTTTGATGGTGCTACAGGATGTAAAGAGGAAGTACAGTTGTATATTTCTCTATCCTGGAACAAGAGAACAGATTATTATGTGACATCAATATTGCATTTCTTACCGTCAATAACTATATTGTTATGTAGACCTCACCGGAGCTTCGCGACCACTTCAAGCAGCTGAACAGCGGGGACGCCAGGAGTCGGACCCCCACTGATCTGATATTGATGACCTATTCTGAGGCTAGATCATCAATATGTAATTCCTGGAAACCCCCTTGAAGTGCTGAGTTACACTCTGTTCACACTTGTCAGAAAACAAGATGCGTTGCAGAATCTGTGGAACCATCTGTGCCTGATGGCCCTTGTTGACTTACAGAAGGGTCAGTTGGATTCTGTGGTTTCCTTCGTTGTGATGAGAAGAATGCACGCAATGCATTGCTATCCTTTCTCCCAAATCTTCAGGTAGTAACTCCAACCTCCTGACTGCTGTGTGATCTGAGCCGAAATAGTCTTGTTTCTGAGAAATGATATTTATAATGCCCTGCTAAAAAACCCCCACAAGAAGTAACAAATACATTCAACGTCTAACAGGTTCTATAGATGCGAGCAGTTGAATGTCCTGATGAACCTCACACGGTCTGATGAAATATGTTGCCATGGTGGAGTGTGCCACAAATAAGGAAGTAATGAGAGGGAGTTAACCATTATTATGTGTAAAGTGCTTGATAAAAGCAGTCTGCGTCCATGTCATAGACGGCTGTGACAGAGATAACCGGTGACAAATGAACGCCACTGTGTGAGCTGGAAGGATCTGCTGTCCAAGGTCCTGATCATGGCTCTGTCCAATGTACTTACATAGACATCACTGAAGAAAGGGATAACATTCTTTATGCACTGGTGCCGCAGCCTGGCTGTATACTTATTTACAAGTGTTCAGTCTAATCTGCCTGATGCATCATCATTTCTTAATGTCAGTAATAAAATATATATATACACCACTGACCTGCTAAATTCAGCAAAGCTTTCTTCAGATATGATACTATTGTTATTATTACCTATTTATCTATTATTTCATTATTTATTTAGATAGAACGGCTACAGAGAGGACGTCTTCACCTACTTCTGTCCTTGTGCCCACTGGGATTCACATTCACGACCCCTGTCCCTGTGCTCACTGGGATTCACATTCACGACCCCTGTCCCTGTGCCCACTGGGATTCACATTCATGACCCCTGTCCCTGTGCTCACTGGGATTCACATTCACGACCCCTGTCCCTGTGCTCACTGGGATTCACATTCACGACCCCTGTCCCTGTGCCCACTGAGATTCACATTCACGACACCTGTCCCTGTGCCCACTGGGATTCACATTCACGACCCCTGTCCCTGTGCTCACTGGGATTCACATTCACGACCCTGTCCCTGTGCCCACTGGGATTCACATTCACGACCCCTGTCCCTGTGCCCACTGAGATTCACATTCACGACACCTGTCCCTGTGCCCACTGGGATTCACATTCACGACCCCTGTCCCTGTGCTCACTGGGATTCACATTCAAGACCCCTGTCCCTGTGCTCACTGGGATTCACATTCACGACCCCTGTCCCTGTGCCCACTGGGATTCACATTCACGACCCCTGTCCTGTGCCCACTGGATTCACATTCACGACCCCTGTCCTTGTGCCCACTGGGATTCACATTCACGACCCCTGTCCTTGTGCCCACTGGGATTCACATTCACGACCCCTGTCCCTGTGCCCACTGGGATTCACATTCACGACCCCTGTCCCTGTGCCCACTGGGATTCACATTCACGACCCCTGTCCCTGTGCCCACTGGGATTCACATTCACGACCCCTGTCCCTGTGCCCACTGGGATTCACATTCACGACCCCTGTCCCTGTGCCCACTGGGATTCACATTCACGACCCCTGTCCCTGTGCCCACTGGGATTCACATTCACGACCCCTGTCCTTGTGCTCACTGGGATTCACATTCACGACCCCTGTCCCTGTGCCTCACTGGGATTCACATTCACAACCCCTGTCCCTGTGCCTACTGGGATTCACATTCACAACCCCTGTCCCTGTGCCCACTGGGATTCACATTCACGACACCTGTCCTTGTGCTCACTGGGATTCACATTCACGACCCCTGTCCCTGTGCTCACTGGGATTCACATTCACGACCCCTGTCCTTGTGCCACTGGGATTCACATTCACGACCCCTGTCCCTGTGCCCCCTGGGATTTACATTCAAAACCCCTGTCCCTGTGCCCACTGGGATTCACATTCACGACCCCTGTCCCTGTGCCCACTGGGATTCACATTCACGACCCCTGTCCTTGTGCCCACTGGGATTCACATTCACGACCCCTGTCCTTGTGCCCACTGGGATTCACATTCACGACCCCTGTCCCTGTACCCACTGGGATTCACCTTCACGACCCCTGTCCCTGTGCTCACTGTGATTTATATTCACTCACCTCAGTCCCCTCCTTGTGCCAATGGGATTAACACTCACTCACCTTAGTCCCTGTGCCCACTAGGATTTACATTTGACTCACATTAGTCTCTGTGCACATTGGGAGTTATATTCTCTCATTTCAGTCCCTGTGCCCTCTGGGATTCACATTCACTTACCTCAGTCCATGTGCCCACTGGGATTCACATTGCAACCCCTCTGTCTTGGGCAGACACAAGCAAAGACACACAAAAGTCAATTCCATATTTGTGAATTACCCACTATGTGTTTGGAGTGTATACCCTGTGGAAACCCACAAAATCACAGGGAGAACATTCAAGCAGAGGGTCGCCGTTCTGCAAAGCATCAGTGCTAACCACAAAGTCTATAATTACATTACTACTAATACTACTACTACTTCTAGGTTTTTTTATTGCACACATGCACAGTCACTTTCCATTAGTCAATTGGAGGTTATTTCCCATTGTCTATATTAGAGAGTGATAAGACTTGTGCTTCAAGATCGTTATTCTCAGGAATTCAAGGATCTGAATGCTGAGACTATTATGGGATTTTGCGTTCATATACCATAAAAGTTTTTAGTATATATACTCCTTAAGGTTTTGATGTTGGTCATAGCTCTGCAGATCACAATTTGCTGCACATCTATGGCACCCTAAAGGAAATCTATCACCAGGTTTTTCCTGTCTGAGGACATCATAAAGTAGTGATCAAGTCACTGAGTATCTGCTGTAGTGAGAGACGAGTCCTGGTATTCATAACTGGTGGGCTCCTCCACTGCTGATTGACAGCTCTCCTCCTATACTGTACTGAAGGAGAAAGCTGTCAATCAGCATCAGGACTCCACAGAGCAAGCATCAGCTCCGATTGCAGCAGGTAAACAGGGATTTTCTCAAAAGTATGGTAAGAAAAAAAAGTAAGTGACCCAATGCTGGAATCAAAGAGGTTACCCCATGAGAAAATCAGACATCATATAGTACATGACAATACAAAGCTAGAACCAGCCCTGTACCTCACATGGATCCAGAGATCTCCCCATACATTTCTCGAATTGCTCTGCCAGATTTATATTGGGGGAGTGTCTTTTCTGCTGCACCTCAGGGGGCGTGTCCGTGCTCTCCCTATCACAGCTCAGGAGGCGTGTCCATGCTCTCCCTATCACAGCTCAGGAGGCGTGTCCATGCTCTCCCTATCACAGCTCAGGAGGCGTGTCCATGCTCTCCCTATCACAGCTCAGGAGGCGTGTCCATGCTCTTCCTATCACAGCTCAGGAGGCGTGTCCATGCTCTCCCTATCACAGCTCAGGAGGCGTGTCCATGCTCTCCCTATCACAGCTCAGGAGGTGTGTCCATGCTCTTCCTATCACAGCTCAGGAGGCATGTCCATGCTCTCCCTATCACAGCTCAGGAGGCGTGTCCATGCTCTCCCTATCACAGCTCAGGAGGCGTGTCCATGCTCTTCCTATCACAGCTCAGGAGGCGTGTCCATGCTCTCCCTATCACAGCTCAGGAGGCGTGTCCGTGCTCTTCCTATAACAACTCAGGAGGCAGTTGAAGGATGAAACTGAACATGTGCGGCCTGAGCAGGACAAATAAATAAGAAATAAACAAACAGCAGGTGGCGCTATACAGATACATTTTATTGAATAACTTACTGGCTATACTAAGTTTTTAATTACATGTAATTACAAAAGGATTCAGATCCCAATGCTGATTTGAGAACTGTAGAATATTTTTCATGGGACAATCCCTTTAAGGGTCTCTGTGACTTTGGAATCAGGGCAGTATAGTCTACCATATATAAAACACCTAAAATGGTTATACCAGGCGGCGTATACTTTAGTTTGGGAGGGGGTCAGGGCATAGGATGTGGGTCTCTCATGGTCCTTCTCCCTCTCTTGACGGTGTTATTTTACAGTACAGTAGCCAGAGAGACGCGACTACAGGCACTTGATTAAGTCAGCAGCTCCGTCCGGACGTTGGAGAGGTGTCTGCACGGAGGCTCTCGATGGCTCCTCACCACTGGGTTCTGCATATGTGTGTGTGATGTGTATACATGTGTATGTAGTGTGTGTAGAGTATAGCAGTACTGCATAGCTGTGCGGTATAGTTACAGCTCTAGGCTGTTTCACCTGTCTTTAGACACAGCAGACTTATCCAAAAATTGTTTTTGTCTGTAAATATGCCAATTTATGGAAAGGTCAGTAAATATTTGAAAATGCTATTTTGATGTACAAGGAAACAATAGGAGGTGGAGATCTGATCTGCATTATAAGGGAGATTTCAGATGTGAACGTATAAAATTGTTCACAATTATGTGTCAGATTTGAGTTGTGTAGGATGGCCTATCCTCAGTACCTGATCGGTGAGGGTCTGACCCCTGCTAATCCGCTATTTGAAGAGGCTGCGGACTGAGTCATGTGACCAATGAACGTGATGTCAAATGCCTAGAAGAGATTGCGGCACTCATCGGAGTCGGACCCCTACTGATCAGATATTGATAACCTAAATAAATTGCCTTAAAATCACTTAGGGGTGCAATAGATGTTAGGGAAAATGTGACAACTTTGTTGCAGACATTGGTATGTTCAGTGCTGTCAGAGCGAATGAAGGTGTAAGAGCCGCACTGTGGATAAGTACCGGCCTCCATTGTGGACAACCTGCTCATTTCCATCTCCAGGTTTTACCTAAAGCTTCTTTCACCCTTGTGCTATCAAAGTAGCAGAACAAAGGAAATCATAGAAGTGCCGGACATGACTGAGCAGCACGGCGCTGGGCAGACCCCACTGACTACAATGATGTCCATTCAGCATCCATCTGGGAGTCCCCTCTTTTAACAGAAAAAAAGTCCAGCATGTAGGACTTTTCTCCCCTGGTTTTGGATGGAATCTGAGATGGAGGCTGTGAACGGCACCTCCAATGCAGATGAGACCCCAGCCTAATAGCCATGCAGGATTCTGGGAAAGCATGATGACAACCCCTGGGTGAACTGTTACAGCAGCCAAATTGGTTAGCACCACACCTTCTCAGCTCTGTTTGGCGGTCTATTCTTCACATACAAGTTATTGTTGCTCATTGACGACCAGAATAGTGTAGCCAAGACAGCCTGGCCATAGACGCTACAGAGAACCTTCCTGGTGGGCCGATGCCCAGGGGGAGGCCAAAGAGCCCACACAGCTGCCAGCCAGAGAAGTAATGATCGGTCACTCCCACAGTTAATTAGAACTGGCGGCGTCAAGCACTTACCATATGTACTTACCCGGCAGCTGGAGGTGCCCTCCAGACTCCTGAATTCAGATGTACTGCCGTCCTGAGGAACCTGGAGTCGGAGGATGGAACATGGCAGCTGGGGCAGATTCTTGGAAGGTATTTGCTTCTGCTGAGGCTTTATTTTGCAATGCGCTGTGGTATGTGGCTCTGCTAGGACAGTATATTGTGCTGCACTGTGGTATTTGGCTCTGCTGAGGCAGTATATTGTGCTGCACTGTGGTATTTGGCTCTGCTGGGGCAGTATATTGTGCTGCACTGTGGTATCTGGTTCTGCTGGGGCAGTATATTGTGCTGCACTGTGGTATTTGGTTCTGCTGAGGCAGTATATTGTGCTGCACTGTGGTATTTGGTTCTGCTGAGGCAGTATATTGTGCTGCACTGTGGTATTTGGTTCTGCTGAGGCAGTATATTGTGCTGCACTGTGGTATCTGGTTCTGCTGGGGCAGTATATTGTGCTGCACTGTGGTATTTGGTTCTGCTGAGGCAGTATATTGTGCTGCACTGTGGTATTTGGCTCTGCTGAGGCAGTGTATTGTGCTGCACTGTGGTATTTGGTTCTGCTGGGGCAGTATATTGTTCTGCACTGTGGTATTTGGCTCTGCTGGGGCAGTATATTGTGCTGTAATGTGGTACTTGGCTCTGCTGGCGCAGTATATTGTGCTGCACTGTGGTATTTGGCTCTGCTGAGGCAGTATATTGTGCTGCACTGTGGTATTTGGCTCTGCTGAGGCAGTATATTGTGCTGCACTGTGGTATTTGGCTCTGCTGGGGCAGTATATTGTGCTGCACTGTGGTATCTGGTTCTGCTGGGGCAGTATATTGTGCTGCACTGTGGTATTTGGTTCTGCTGAGGCAGTATATTGTGCTGCACTGTGGTATTTGGCTCTGCTGAGGCAGTATATTGTGCTGCACTGTGGTATTTGGTTCTGCTGGGGCAGTATATTGTGCTGCACTGTGGTATTTGGCTCTGCTGAGGCAGTATATTGTGCTGCACTGTGGTATTTGGCTCTGCTGGGGCAGTATATTGTGCTGTAATGTGGTACTTGGCTCTGCTGGCGCAGTATATTGTGCTGCCCTGTGGTATGTGGCTCTGCTAGGGCAGTATATTGTGCTGCACTGTGGTATTTGGCTCTGCTGAGGCAGTATATTGTGCTGCACTGTGGTATTTGGCTCTGCTGGGGCAGTATATTGTGCTGTAATGTGGTACTTGGGTCTGCTGATGCAGTATATTGTGCTGCACTGTGGTATGTGGCTCTGCTAGGGCAGTATATTGTGCTGCACTGTGTTACTTGGCTCTGCTGGGGCAGTATATTGTGCTGTAATGTGGTATTTGTCTCTGCTGGGGCAGTATATTGTGCTGTAATGTGGTACTTGGCTCTGCAGGGGCAGTAAATCGTGCTGCACTAAGGTACTTGGCTCTGCTGGGGTGGTATTTTCTGCCGTAATATGGTATTGCTGGTCCCGCCTACTTTTGTAGACCCAGCCTTCCGTCAAGTTAGACCTGCTCCACCATGGAGCCACTTTTAGATTTTTTTCCACAGCGACTCCCCTGAGTGTAGCATGCTGCAAACAAAATGGAGAGCTGACCAATTATACGATCTAACCTGTAATGGGTCTGTCATAGACGATAGATAGAAAAAAACTATTAAAATCCTTGACACTGACATTTTTAGATCTGATATAGACAGTCACTTTGTGAGCACCCCCTCCCCCCCAGGGCTTCCCTCTCCACATCCATCCAGCTCCCAAACCCTTGCTTTGCTTTTCCCCTCAGTAACCAGGGAACCCTGATTTCTGATCTGGTGACACCATAGGAAGTGACGTGAATGTTATTTATATAGCAACTCAATTTTTTTTTGCTGCAGGAAAAGACTGCGTGTGTGCACAGCGCTGTGTGAGGGGAAAGTCTCCATGTTCTCCTCACATCCCAGCTCCCGCCACAGCGAGCCCCTCAGGGGAATTACCATATAAGGAGATTAACCCGTGCGCTGCCAGCAATGCACTCATTCCGAGACATTGGGCCATGTAGCGCCCGCAGCCACCTGTGACCCGCCATAGCCCACAATGCATAGTCACACACGGTGTCCTCCGCGCCATTATGTATGCATGAGGCAGACTGACACACGCTCAGCGCTATGTAGGTACACCTTCCCTGGGTGCACACACTGCTGTGCGCTGACTGTAATGTCTAGGGACTCCATGGGGAAGGCAGGCAGTTCTCACAGAGCAGCAGCCTTTTAATCTCACTCCCTGGCATTCACGGTTCACTTCTCCTTCTCTCCAGGATAATAATCACTGCCATCCCTGTGCCGGGCGCCTTCCAGCCCGACCGTTCAACATTTTATTTTATTTCTTTATTTCCTGACTATTTTTCAGCGGAATTAATAGGAATTACCCAAATAATAATAATATTATTAATAATAACCATCGGTGCAGCAGCGGCAGGAGCCTGAGACGCATGCGCATGGGTGATGAGCAGCCAGCCCCGGGTGATCAGCCCAGCTTCAACGGATGTGATCAAGGCAAAGACCCGCAGCTCTGCCCCAGCATTGATGGTGACATTGTAAGTATGTGCCCACTGCTCTGCCCGATCATTACATCTGCCACACCGTGCCAGGGCATTTGTCAGCAGCAGGGGGATGCGGGGCTGCATGGTGCAGTGAGGGGGAGGCTGCAGCTGGCTCTGGGCATTGCATTCACTGTACAGTTGTGTAGATGAGTGGTGTTTGCTGGTGTCATGGTAGAAGGCAGTGCTCCCTGCAGACATGGTGCCTGGTGCTGAGGCTGCTCCTTCCTCAGGTATGTGCAGCAGCATCAGCACAGCCCTGCTTTGTGCAGGCATCCAGTGCAGGCACACTACACCCCGGAGATGTAGCAGAGCTGAGCAGTGCTGTCTTTCTCTTACATAGCAGGGCAGAATGACAATCACCTGGGACTTGTAGTTCACCTCACTTAGGTTACAGACTAGCGGTGCTGAGGTTTGTGGTATAATGTATGAGTCCATTGTAGACAGGGCGCTCATTTAACCTTATGTGCTGCGGTTCATCACCCTGGAGGATGGGGGTGATAAAATGCAGTTATTATGATATAACACCCCCTCCCCTTCCCCATGCACTCCATTGTGGGGACATCTCCTGCTGTATAATCTGCCTTCATTTAAAGGAATCTGACATCAAATGGTTGTTTATGTGGTGGGTTGTGTTCAATATCTATCATCTGTCTATCTATTATCTATCGTCTGCAGCAGAGATCATCAACCATCGGCACTCCAGCTGCTGTGAAACTACAACTCCCAGCATGCACACTTACTTGGCTGTTCTTGTAACTCCTATAGAAGTAAAAGGAGGATTCTGGGAGTTGTAGTTTCAGAACAGCTGGAGGTTGCTGATCCTAGATCTACGGTACATTATATATTTAATATCTATCTATCTCTCATATCTATCTGTCCGTCCATCTGTCTATCATCTTATCTGTCTATCTGTCCATATCTCTCTCATATCTATCCGTCAGTTCTATCTAATCTATCTATCTCATCTCTATATATATCTATCTATCTATCTATCTATCTATCTATCTATCTATCTATCACAACTTTTCTGACTATGACTGATGGAGTTCCATACATGAATCTCTTCTTTGTCTGAACTTCTAAGGGCCAATTCACACAAACGTATCCTCGCCTAATCTGACCGCAATACCGCCTATACGCCGATTCTGTAATAATAACTTGTTCTGGTCACACACATTTTTCTGCACACTGTAATAATAATAGCGCCGTTTGCAGCACCGAGTGCTGAGAATTCTCCACAGTAGTCAATGGGGAAACTAATGGCGCCAGTTGTACCTTATAAGGGTCCATTCAGCCGTCCGCACCTTTGCGGAATGGATGCGGACCCATTCATTTTAAATGGGTCTGCAAAAGATGCGGACAGCACACTATGAGCTGTCCGCATCCGCACTTCCGTCCCGCAGCCCTGCAAAGAAATAGAACATCTTATTCTTGTCCGCAGCCACGGAGAAGAAAAGGCATGTCTATTATAGAGCCGGCCATGTGCGGTCCACAGAATGCGGAACGCACATGGCCGGTGTCTGTGTTTTGCGGATCCGCAATTTGCGGACTGCAAAACACTTGCGGACGTGTGAATGAACCCTAAAGATGGATGTCGGATCTGTACTCATTGAGTTGGGACAATACAGGGTTGTATATTGGATCACATCTCAGAATATTTCCAGATGTGGAAACACGGAACCAGTACGGCCACATGGATGTAATACGGACCTGCTGTTTCTCTAGGTGTAATACTGACATAAGCCCTTACACTGCAGGGTATTGTTACAGAGGCCAAATGTTAGCCGATAATGAATATGGGGATATGTTCAGAAAAATGCACTTTAAATGTGGTTTTTACAGCAGGCCTAGAGGTAAGGACATTGGCCCTAGAGCGGTACGTGGCATGCTGCTGGTGAACGCCAGGTCTTGTCAGACTGTTTGTTTCTGAGTTATATAAAAACTCAGGCAGCCCCTGTAAATGATCATTCTTCCTGCGCTGCGCTCCAGTCCTCACTGCTGCGCATTGTTTCTCTGCAGCAGTCACGTTCTGTGCACACAAGTCACCACTGCAGCCAATCGCTGGCCGCAGCAGAGAGGTCCCGTACACAGCTGAGTGACTTGTGCACAGAACATGACTTCTGCAGCCAAGAAGATGATGTCAACAGCGGGAGGACCGGAGCCCAGCGCTAGAAGAAAGAGAGGAGAAAATGGGTGAATATCCATTCATGTGTTATTTTAGGCCATTTACAGGGGTTGCCCGAGTTTTCATAACTTAGATATCCCCCTAATGCGCTCAGTGTAACTGCAATGTAAACCATTGGGAAATAATGAAAATAAAAATCAGTTTAAGGCCTCATGCACGCGACTGTATGTATTTTGCGGTCCGCAAAAAAAAAAAAAGGATGACGTCCTTGTGAATTCCGTATTTTCCAAAACAGAACAGCTGGCCCCTAAAAGAACAGTCCTATCCTTGTCCGGAGAATGTGGAGAATAATAGAACGTGTTGTATTTTTTTGCGGAACGGACAAACGGAATGCATACGGAGTACCATCAGTTTTTTTGCGGAACCATTGAATTGAATGATTCCTCATATGGTCCCCAAAAAAACAGAACAGACACGGAAAGAAAATACGTTCATGTGCATGAGCCCTAAGGCTACATTTACATGTCTGTAAGTGTTTTGCTGTCCGTAAATTGCGTATCCGCAAAACACGGATACCGGCCATGTGCGTTTCGCATTCTGCAGACCGCACATGGCCGGCAATATGATAGAAATGCCTATACTTGTCCGCGATTGCGGGGAAGAATAGGACATACTCTGTCTTTTTTGTGGGGCTACAGAACGGGACTATGGATGCGGACAGCACGCGATGTGCTGTCCTCATCTTTTGTGGACCCATTGACATGAATGGGTCCGCACCCGTTCTGCAATTTTGCGGACCCAGAAAACAGACGTGTGAATGGACCCTAAAAGGGTTGTCAGGCGGGTTTGAGCAGAATGGATTGAAAAAAAGGCAGTATAAATCACTTCATTGATCGTCCTCCGCTGCCATTCCGACACTTCCAGGTTCTTCTTCCCGGTTCCAGCTCGACGCACAGGAAATGGCAGGAGATGCCTGTGCAGCCAATCACTGATTGCAGTGGGGATCCGCCTCAGCCTGTGATTGGCTGAGCAGGCATTTCCTGTGTGTCAGGCCTGGATCGGGGAGCAGATACCAGCGGGAACCCAGTAAGAGTTGGAACAGCAACTGAGAGGAGAGTTAACCTTTTGCTTTTTTTTTTACGTGTTCTGCCCCTTCTATAAAAAAATGTTGTTAGGCCAGGCAAACTAACTATCTGCTTTAATAACTCCCTCCAATGTATAAATGTGCTACTGGGTGAAACTATATTTTGCTTGCAGCTTTGAAAGACCCTAAGTCTATGTTCACATGGTGGATTTTGACATTGTCAAAATCTGCTGCATATTCTTTGGTTTTTGGCTTTTGGTTCTATGGTTTTTTCGATACCTCAGACCGACTCATGGTTTAGACCGATTGGACGGGGCTAAACTGTAAACTGACACCCACCGCGGCTTCCAGCGGCATCCGTCTAGACACCCCACCAAGAAAGGATGACTGTATTCCTTGTTATTCCTGTTATTTTTTGCTGATTGGATGTTGACCCATTCGTTGCGAAGGGGTACGCATAAAATAATGTGGACAGCACACCTGTCTTCTTCCGTATGTCTGTTTCTTAGTTCCGCAAAAAAGATAGAACATGTCTTATTCTTGTCTGTTTTGCAGACAAGAATAAGCATTGTTACAATGGGTCCACAAAAAAAAACGGATGCAACGCGGACGTCACACAGGTGTTGCCTGTTTTTGCAGACCACAAAATACGTACGCTCATGTAAATGCACACTAACTTTTTTTTTTTGTGTCCATTCCGTTTATTTTGTGTAACCATTCATTTCAATGGGGCTGCAAAAAAATCGTTTGCATTTCGTGTCAGCATGGCCATTCCGCAAAAAAAGAGAACATGTCCTATTATTGTGCACATTACGGACAAGGATAATACTGTTCTTTTGGGGACCGCTCTTCTGCAAAACCCCCATCCGTCGTGTGCATGAGCCCTTATTACGAGGTTCAGGGCTCTGAGTAAATGTGTCGCCTCTTCTGCTGCCTGTGCACCAGAAACTGATGAGGGAAGGATCTGGCATAGATTCCGGTTATACTTTACACCAGTCTTTTTATATAAACAAATCCGTCAGGCTGCATTGGCCCCGCCTCTGCACTAAGTGCCACACGTTTTTTTTTGTTTTTTTTTAAAAAAATTCTGAGAGCACAGAGAAACAGAAGTTGCTTTTTTTTTTTTTTTTTTTTAGACAAAATGCCCTTTTCACAAAGATTTGCTACTTTTGTACACTGGAAAACTGATTTAACTGCCCCCAGTGTCTGTAATGCTACAGGACGTGCTCAGCAAAGCATGAATTTGATAGTTTTTGAATGTTTGCATCTCTGTATACAGATAGGTGGCAGTTATAAAGTAGGACCGCCCACCGGACTCCTCTGCATAATAAGAACAGAGATTTAAATGAATAAAATACAAGTTACACAAAACTATATATCAGTCTGCTCAGCTACTCATGTAAAGGAGGTAACACTACGTATTAAGCTGTGTATCAGTTTTGAGGTCAGCAAATTGTAGATCTGCACAATACGGATGCGGTCCATGTGCTGTCCACATTTTTTGCGAACCCATTGACTTTAATGGGTCCATGGTCTGCATTCAGCCGACATATTCTATCTTATTGTAAAATGAACAGATGTGGAAAGCATATATGTGCCCTGTTGTGTAAGTCTAGTTCACACCATATGGGGGGGGGGCACGTGTTTATTTACATCTAAATTAGAAGGAAGTGTGAATATGGGTACAGGAAGGAGATCTGCCTGTACTGCATCGTCAAGAGACCTCACAAACTGAAGGGCCCCTGAGAGACCTCGTTCACTGCTGTATGCTAAATTGGATGTATAGGATGATATGGAGAATGATAGAGCGCTATAGAGAATGGCAGGCAAGTTAAAGGGGCATTCCCGTATTAGACATTTATGGTACAGGACCTCCACATATGTTGTAGTAGTTTGTTTTTGTTTATTCTAGGCGAAGGAGGTTGATTTGAACGTTTTCTTTTTTTTTTTTTAACTTTTTTTTAAATCACCCTACAGGACTATAACAAGCAATCATTAGATTATTAGGATATCTATATTTCACTGTATATTTCAATGCAGTGCTGCCACCTTCAGGTTAGCATTGATGGCTTGTTACAGCCTCAGGCCTATTACTACCATGGAACGCCTTCCCCAATTTCAGCCAGGGGAGGACATCCCAGGCTGGGAAGCGCGCACTTCTAGTTTTAGAGCAATAAAAAAAAAACAACAACAAATAACTCATTGTGCCACCCTTGCATTTGTGCACTTGAGTCTCTTACATTGCTGTGGAGGAATTCTGGCACACTCTTGGAATTGTTTTATTTCGGCTACACTGGAGAGTTTTTGACCGCACTGTGCTCCTTTAACGTCCTGTCACAGCATCTGAATAGGATTCAAGTCCAGACTTTGGTTTGGCCGCTGCAAAACATGCATTTAGTTTCTTTGAGTCATTCAGAGGTGGACTTATGTGCTTCAGAACATTTTCCTGCTGCATAATCCAACCTGCAGATAGGTCATCAATATGGGATAAGCGGACAACCCCTTTAGGGCTCATGCACATGAACGTATTTATGGTCCTCACACCATCTGTATTTTTTGCGGGTCGAATGCCGACCTATTCACTTTGTTGCAAAAACGTCAACGACCACGTGCAGGACCACTGAAGTCATGTTTAGATTCAAGAGTTCCAGTACTTGGATGATCTCAAACACTAAAGTGTGAAAGGTAAACCTGAAGAAACTGTGAGATGTTTTCTCAGCACTGTATAACATGGTTCTGCTCTTCATACAGTAGGGAAAAAAAGTATTTAGTCAGCCACCAATTGTGCAAGTTCTCCCACTGTAATTGACATCATAGGTAGACCTCAACTATGAGAGACAAAATGAGAAAAGAAATTCAGAAAATCACATTGTCTGATTTTTAAAGACTTTATTTGCAATTATGTAATTATTATTATTTTCATTATGGTGGAAAATAAGTATTTGGTCAATAACAAAAGTTCTTCTTAATACTTTGTTATATATCCTTTGTTGGCAATGACAGAGGTCAAATGTTTTCTGTAAGTCTTCACAAGGTTGGCACACACTGTTGCTGGTATGTTGGCCCATTCCTCCATGCAGATCTCCTCTAGAGCAGTGATGTTTTGGGGCTGTCGCTGGGCAACATGGACTTTCAACTTCCTCCAAAGGTTTTCTATGGGGTTGAGATCTGGAGACTGGCTAGGTCTCTCCAGGACCTTGAAATGCTTCTTATGAAGCCACTCCTTCGTTGCCCTGGCAGTGTGCTCGGGATCATTGTCATGCTGAAAGACCCAGCCATGTTTCATCTTTAATGCCCTTGTTGATGGAAGGAGGTTTGCAATCAAAATCTCACAACACATGGACCCATTCATTCTTTTATGTACACGGATCAGTCGTCCTGGTCCCTTTGCAGGGAAACAGCCCCAAAGCATGATGTTGCCACCCCCATGCTTCACAGTAGGTATGGTGTTCTTTGGATGCAACTCAGCATTCACTCTCCTCTAAACACGACGAGTTGTCTTTCTACCAGACAGTTCTACTTTGGTTTCTTCTGACCATATGACATTCTCCTAATACTCTTCTGGAACATCCAAATGCTCTCTAGCAAACTTCAGACGGGCCTGGATATGTACTGGCTTTAGCAGGGGGATACGTCTGGCACTGCAGGATCTGAGTCCCTGGCGGCGTAGTGTGTTACTGACGGTAGCCTTTGTCACGTTGGTCCCAGCTTTCTGCAGGTCATTCACTAGGTCCCCCCATGTGGTTCTGGGATTTTTGCTCACAGTTCTTGTGATCATTTTGACCCCACGGGGTTAGATCTTGGGTGGAGCCCCTGATCGAGGGAGATTATCAGTGGTCTTGTATGTCTTCCATTTTCTAATTATTGCTCCCACAGTTGATTTCTTCACACCAAGCTGCTTGCCTATTGCAGATTCAGTCTTCCCATCCTGGTGCAGGTCTACAATTTTGTTTCTGGTGTCCTTCGACAGCTCTTTGGTCTTCACCATAGTGGAGTTTGGAGTGTGACTGTTTGAGGTTGTGGACAGGTGTCTTTTATACTGATAACAAGTTCAAACAAGTGCCATTACTACAGGTAATGAGTGGAGGACAGAGGAGTCTCTTAAAGAAGAAGTTACAGGTCTGTGAGAGCAAGAAATCTTACTTGTTTGTAGGTGACCAAATACTTATTTTCCACCATAATTTGCAAATACATTCTTTAAAAATCAGACAATGTGATTTTCTGGATTTGTTTTCTCATTTTGTCTCTCATAGTTGAGGTCTACCTATGATGTCAATTACAGGCCTCTCTCCTCTTTTTAAGTGGGAGAACTTGCAAAATTGGTGGCTGACTAAATACTTATTTTCCCCACTGTATCTAAGGGGGCCATTCCTGACCCTTGGTTACCTTCAAAGAAACATCTGTATTAGTGCTCATTCACACAACCGTGTGAATGAGTCTGTATCCATTATGCAATTTTGTGGACCCATTAATTTCAATGTCCGCTGTCTGCATCTGTTGTTCCGTTCCGTGGCCCTGCAAAAAATATAGGTCATGTTCTATTGCGGACAAGAATAGGCATTTCTATAATGGGCCTTCCGTTCTGCAAATTGCGGAACACACACACGGGCGGCATCCGTGTTTTGTGGATCCACAATTTGCATACTGCAAAACACAGTACAGTCGTGTGAATGCACCCGTACCGTGAATGCCTTTTTGCTGGAAGTGTCTGCATTTAACTTGAGGGATTTAAAGGGGTCAAGGACTGTGTGGTAGTGGATGCCCTCTAGGCAATTATCCTTTCTGCCCATTGTTTAGCATTGGAACCCATCCCCCATTCAAATCTAAGCAGTGGAGCTGCAATACCGTACATGGACAGATTTCTGTGTCAGAAAAAAGAGTAGATCCTTTCTTTTTAATCATGGACTCCTAAAACCATATTCCTTCCATAGACATTTATGGCACATCAACAGGATATGCCAAACATGTCTGATAGACGTGGGCCCCCCCTTTGCGACCTGAACGTCACTTGAGAACGGGGGTCCACTGTTCACTGTAACCCGGCGGTGAATGGAGATGTTATAGTGCACTACCGCAACTTTCTCAATTCACCTTTACAGAGGTATTCCCATCTTAATATTTGATATATTCACGATTCAGGTTCTACCATAAAAATCCAATAGGTGATGGTCCCACCTCCGATATTTATCAAGAACGAGGCCTCATCTCAAGGGTGCAGTAAATGGAGAGGTAGCCAAACATGTGTGGCCCTCTCCATTCACATCTATGTAACTTCCAAGAACGAGATGCTGTTTTCAGAACTCATAGCAGTGAATGGAAAGAGCCACAGTTCATAAGACGGGTCCTGTTCTCAAGACTGGTATGGGTCCCAGAGGTGGCGTCTGTGGATCTACCATGAATGGCCAGAAGGCATTTATTGACAGCACCGTATATATGTCCACCTGATCTTAGTAAAGAGCCAATCCACAGGATATGCCATAAATGTAAAATAAGTGCAGATCTCACCTCTGGGACTCGTCCCTATGTTGAGAACAGGACCCCGTCCCCTGACCACAGTGTATGGAGGCTCCTTCTATTCACTGAGAGTTCTGAAAATACAGTGCCTTGCGAAAGTATTCGGCCCCCTGGAACTTTTCAACCTTTTGCCACATTTCAGGCTTTAAACAAAAAGATATAACTTTTTACCTTTTTTGTGAAGAATTAACAATCACATTTGTGAAGCGGAACGAAATTTATTGGATCATTTCAACTATTTTTGCAATAATAAAACTGAAAAGTTAAGCGTGCAAAATTATTTGGCCCATTTACTTTCAGTTCAGAAAACTCACTCCAGAAGTTCATTGAGGATCTCTGAATGATCCAATGTTGTCCTAAATGACTGATGAAGATAAATAGAATCCACCTGTGTGTAATCAAGTCTCCGTATAAATGCACCTGCTCTGTGATAGTCTCAGGGTTCTGCATCATGAAGACCAAGGAACACACCAGGCAGGTCCGTGATACTGTTGTGGAGAAGTTTAAAGCCGAATTTGGATACCAAAAGATTTCCCAAGCTTTAAGCATCCCAAAGAGCACTGTGCAAGCGATCATATTGAAATGGAAGGAGTATCAGACCACTGCAAATCTACCAAGACCCGGCCGTCCCTCTAAACTTTCATCTCAAACAAGGAGAAGACTGATCAGAGATGCAGCCAAGTGGCCCATGATCACTCTGGATGAACTGCAGAGATCTATAGCTGAGGTGGGAGAGTCTGTCCATAGGACAACAATCAGTCGAACACTTCACAAATCTGGCCTTTATCGAAGAGTGGCAAGACGAAAGCCATTTCTCAAAGATATCCATAAAAAGTCTCGTTTACAGTTCGCCACAAGCCACCTGGGAGACACACCAAACATGTGGAAGAAGGTGCTCTGCTCAGATGAAACCAAACTTTTTGGAAACAATGCAAAACGATATGTTTGGCGTAAAAGCAACACAGCTCATCACCCTGAACACACCATCCCCACTGCAGGCATGGTGGTGGCAGCATCATGGTTTGGGCCTGCTTTTCATCAGCAGGGACAGGGAAGATGGTTAAAATTGATGGGGAGATGGATGGAGCCAAATACAGGACCATTCTGGATGAAAACCTGTTGGAGTCTGCAAAAGACCTGAGTCTAGGACGGAGATTTATCTTCCAACAAGACAATGATCCCAAACATAAAGCAAAATCTACAATGGAATGGTTCAAAAATAAACGTATCCAGGTCTTAGAATGGCAAATTCAAAGTCCAGACCTGAATCCAATTGAGAATATGTGGAAAGAGCTGAAAACTGCTGTTCACAAACGCTCTCCATCCAACCTCAAAGAGCTTGAGCTGTTTTGCAAGGAAGAATGGGCAAGAATTTCAGTCTCTAGATGTGCAAAACTGATAGAGACATACCCCAAGCGACTTGCAGCTGTAATCGCAGCAAAAGGTGGCGCAACAAAGTATTAATGCAAGGGGGGTGAATGATTTTGCACGCCCCACTTTTCAGTTTTATTATTACAAAAAAAGTTTAAATGATCCAATAAATTTCGTTCCACTTCACAATTGTGACCCACTTGTTGTTGATTCTTCATCAAAATTTTAAAATGTTATATCTTTTTGTTTGAAGCCTGAAATGTGGCAAAAGGTTGAAAAGTTCCAGGGGGCCGAATACTTTCGCAAGGCACTGTAGGTGTGAATGTAGAAGGCCATGCATGCTCAGCTCCCTCTCCATTTACTGCAGCTTTAAAGGGGTTCTGTAGTTCTTTAAAACTGATGATCTATCCTCTGGATAGATCATCAGCCTCTGATCAGCGGCGGTCCGACACCCGGGACCCCCGCTGATCAGCTGTTTGAGAAGGCAGCGGCGCTGCAGGAGCGCCACGGCCTTCTCTGTGTTTACCGCAGGCCAGTGACGTCACGACTAGTATCACTGGCCTGGGCGGGGCTAAGCTCTGTTCACTTGAATGGAGCTTAGCCCCGCCCAGGCCAGTGATACTAGTCGTGACGTCACTGACAAGATCAGTGATTGACAGCTATTTGTTCATGCTTGTACAGGGAAGGCTGTCAGTCACTGATAGGACCGCCCACTGGACTCCTAAGCATTAAAAGAGCAGAGATTTTAAAGAATGAAATACAGGCTGCACTGAATCTTTCCCAATAGAACAATATATCAATCTGCTCAGCTCCTCCTGCTCTATAAGGCTTCCTACATGGACAATGTGACAGGTTCCTTTTAAAAACAGGTCATTCCTTGGAAGGAATCGATCTCCGACAATGCTTAACACTGACTTTAGAGGAAATGAACAGTGGTGTAGAGTAAGGCAGCTCATAACCATCATCATCTGTCAGGACTGGTATGTCAGTGCAATACTGGAGATGGCCTGAGTTAATTGATCAGAAGATGTATTCATTAAGCAGTCGTAATTTAACTCGCTCTTGACTGCGCCCCGTAAACTGGTCATAGATGGAAAGACTTCTCCTGGATGTAACCAGAACTCTCGTCATTATATTGGAGCCATCAACTCTTGTTTCTTGTTATAGTAAACATTTCTGTTCTTCATGAATTTCTTAAAGGGGTTATCCAAGATTTAAAATGTCCCCTCATATGCAAAGGCCCCTCAGAGAGGTCACTTCTGATGCCCACACGGCCACCACTGCATCACCCCGTTGCGCGGATGAAAATAGCAGTCCATGATGGGAACAAGCCTCCCTAGCTTTGCGGGTGATGCTGAGGAGGCTCATTCCTGTCGCAGCCTGCTATTGGGTGCCTACACCTCCTGACACCGGATGTTTTCATCTGTGCAACAGGGAGATGCAGTGGTGGCCGTGCGGGTGCCCAGGGAGTGAGGTAAGTACAACCTCTATAGGGGGGAGGGGGCGTTATAGATCTTGGATAACCCCCTTTAAGTGGATTTTTATAGTCTCCTCAGGGGAGACTATCAATAACTGTCGGGAAACCCTGATCCCTTCCCAATAAACTGTTCCCTAATAAATATGACACCTGAACGCAGCTTTGTTCACTTGGTCCATCACATCTTAGGTCAAGCCCTTTTCCTCTAAAGCCTCACACCCTTCCCTCTAGGCCCACCACCTATTCGATCGAGTTGGCAAAATTGGAGAAACCCTAGTAGACAGGTTCTAGGCGCTGACACTTAAATCTGTTACCTATTGATATCTACCGGATTATTAATACCTATCATTTTGTGTTGAGCCATCGTCATCCATCTGAGCAATTGATGTGATTCTTTACATCCTGTATTGTCTTTTTATACTAGTCAGTCCCGTCTAACGTGTTCCTGCAGTGACATCATGAATGATTTGGTATGATGCATCATGGGAGTATAATCAGGCAGGTGCACTGGAATGTGAGTCAGGTGATTGCACTTGATTCTAGTGTAACTTTTCCACATTGTTATCAAAACCTAAAGAACTGTAGTGTGAGTCAGAGGTAAATTTTAGGAAGCATCTGTCCATGGAGACTATAGCATTAGTCATTACAAGTATAATTAATTTTGTGAGTCAGTGTGCAATAGACTGCAGTAAACAGCGCGAGTCGGGCTCTCGTACAGTACGCAGTTGTCAAATTCATTCATAGTGTGTGATGCCAGGATTACTAGCGGTAATCATCCAACGTATAAACTAGGACTCGTGCACACGACTGTATTTTTCATGTGTGCTATTGCCATTTTTTTGCAGCTAGCACACTGACCCATTTATTTCTGCAGGTACATGCACACATCTGTATTTATTGCAGATCCTTGTGGACGAGATTTTAATACTGATGACCTATCCTCAGGATAGATCATCAGTATCTGATCAGTGGGGGTCCGACTGGGAACCCCACAATCAGCTTTTTGAGAAGACACCTGTGAGCGCCTTGGCCTTCTCGCAGCTTTTCGTAGGCCAGTGACCGTTCATCGGTCACATGGCCTAGACGCAGCTCAGCCCCATGGAAGTGAATGGGACTAGGGTATGATACCAAGCTCAACTGCTATACTGTGTACAGTGCTGTGCTTGGTAAGCTGCGAGAAGGCCAAGCGCCGGTGCCTTCTCAACAGCTGATCGTCAGCAGTCCCGGGTGTGTCGGATCCCCACTGATCAGATACTGATGACCTATCCTGAGGATAGGACATCAGTATTAAAATCTTGGTTTCAACAAACTTTGTATTAAACCATAGTGCAGTGTGTGTACATCAGAATAATATTATTTCTGATCATTATATAACTGCATTTTAGAAGTTTTCTTCTCTGTATGCTAGATCTTTAGTTTGCAGTTCTCCCATATCTGATGTGTGGAGACTAGTTGCCATCCTCTGCACACAGAAAGTAGAGGGGAATCTGCTTCTTAACTTTCTCACACTCAGAAGCAGCCACAGGATCATGGAGGGCATTAGATAGAAGTATTGCCCTGTATTGATGTGAATAAATCACTTAGGTTGAGATAGAAACTGTCTGTTTAGCTGCAGTATTCTCTTTGTTGTATTTCGTGGAGTACTGTCTCATTCAGCTCTTGTTCATTCCTCCACCCCACCCCCACCACTCCTCTCTTCATAGACTTGTATGGGATTATGTAATTCCAATCCTTCAGTGAGAAGGCAGCCTTCCTAGTCTCACCAAGACAGATTTCTTATAAATTTTAGAGACAAAGTCATTTTAGAAAAGTGGGTGGGAGTGGAAGAAACAGCTGATAACTCTGGAAAAAAGGCATTTTTCTATGATAAGATATATTACAAAGTTCCTTACAGTCACTTACTATTTGTGCAAAGTTGTGTGAAAAATTAGTGACCATTTAATCTAATCTGTAAAAAATAAGGGATGATGAAACAAAAGTGAGCAGTTGTCCATCTTTAGTAAAGTAGGGATAAATCGGCAACTACATGGATGGTTTTGTACCAGTGTCGGTTGCAGTGATGTTGCCAGATTATTGCTTTGGGTCATCTTCTATCCAAAAACACATTGGCCCTGATTTATCACACCTTCACTCCAGAATTCTGTCTTCAAAAAGTCGCACGATAGGGCTTTTGCGACTTTTTTGCGCATTTTTTTGCGACTTTTTGCATGTGTACACCACTCACTCCAGTTTGTAATATGGGTGGAAAAGTGGGTGTGGTTAGCTATGTTAATGAGTTTCACTCCAGATTTATCATTGCGACTTTTTAAAAAAAGTCGCAAAATAGTCGCAATCTCACTCCAGGAGGAGGGTGGAGTAGGAAAAGTGAAGTAGCTTCTCTAGACAGAAGTGTTAGGTTTAAGGACAAGCCACATTTATCAAACAACCTGTGACGTTTGATAAATGTGGCACAAAGTACTCCAACATAGATGCAAGCAAAACTGACTTCAAATATTCTCCTAATGATAAATTCCCCCCATTGAGTTACTAAATCCTGTAGATGGTGCAAATTTAGACAGGTTTCTAGAAATGCACCAGATTTATCACAGTGACATAGGCTGGATGATAAAGTTAGTACATGGCTAGACACTTCTGTCTAACTTTATACCAGCTATTGGTTGGCTTACTTTGAAGCAGAATAGTATGCCAGAATTAAGCACATATTAGGCCACACCCCTTTCCCACAGAGTCTCACCTATTTCCCATTATGCCACACCCATTTTAGGGCTAGGCATATAATCTCTTTAAACCAGGATGTGCCAAACATTAGTAAGTGTGGGCTGCTGTTCTATATCACTACAACCTTGAACTCTTTCTTAGACCACTGAGACTATAATGCTCAAAATCAGTAAAGGCGTAAGCAGACGGCTGAATATAATGCTTTGAAGACAGTATCCCCATGCTGAACATACTCAGTCCCTTACTGATCCATTAGGGTGCCTGGACACAGTGCGGATTATGCACGGATTTTGTGCTGAAAAACTGCAGCGTAATAAAGCACCAGAAAATATAACATATCTAATGCACGCTTTGCCTTTTTTCTTGGAAATCGACCTGTTGTGCGGAGTTTAGAATGTCAGTTGTTTGTGCCTGTCTGTAGAGTGGTTTTCGCCATAGGCTTCATTGGGGTTGTTACAGAAAAGCCCCAAGATAATCTGCACAAAAAACGACGGACCGGTGCAGATTTTCCACATACAAATCTGCACTGTATACAGGCACCTTACTAGCCTCATCTGAAGACGCTCAATATGCATAGCTGACACGTAGTTCTGTAGATGGTGACGTTTTAGCCCATTGATTTTTTTCATTAATAAATACTCTCATACTTCATTTAAAGGGAAATGGTTGAAGACCAGACGTTACCTCCCTGATGGAAAGCTTCTCTAAGAAGCCGCCCTGTCTAATTATTTTCTAAGACAATTTTGTGGTCAGTATTTGAGATCTTGTGGTGCAGTAAATAAATGAACTGTGGTCTGTTACCATAATCATAGACCACAGAACCATAATTGTAGGCACACACCACAGTGAATTCTGAAGTCACCAGAAAGTTTAGTTACACTAAAGATTTTACTAGGGAAAAATATATATATATTTAAAACATCTCTAAAGAGTGAGTGAATAAAAATGTACAACGATTCCCTGCCGCTCCTGTTCCGAGGATGCCTGGTCTTCCGCCGTTTACCACTTCCTGCAGCAGCAATGCCGTCCCAACATGGACATGTGACCACAGCAGCCGATCTCTGTGCAAATAACTGATGAGTGAGGTCTCCAGCTTTGTGATCCCCACCTATCAATAGAATGGTGGTTCTCTTATGTCTGTACATCAAGCCTGGGCACCCAATAAATTACATATACAGGTGACACTTAAAGGAGTTATCCCATTTTGGACAATGGGGGCATATCGCTAGGATATGCCCCCATTGTCTTATAGGTGCGAGTCTCCGTCGGCTCCATAGAAATGAATGGGAGCTGGGACGCGCTTGCGAAGCGGGGAGCTGCGCCTGGTGGTGGTCGGACCCCGGGAAACCCGGGGTCCTCCAGGCTCAGAGCTCCCCTGCTTCGTTCTCGATATAGGTGCGGGTCCCAGCAGCTGCACCTATAAGACAATGGGGGCATATCCTAGCGATATGCCCCCATTGTCCAAGATGGGATAACCCCTTTAAAGGATTTGTCTGAGATTAGCAAAAAGTGCAGTGTGAGAACTGCTGACAGACCCCCTTTAAGCAGGCCATACACAATACACTAGTGTCAGCTGGACCCGCTAATGTGTATGGGGACCTCCTGACACTCCCCTGACTACAGATGTTGAATTTCATCATGCCTAATCCTTTTGCTCTCCACCGCTAGAGGACCCTTACATTGACTCTCCCATTCATAACACATACACTGTCAGCTAAGTGTGCATGGGGTACTTGGGAGAAATCCAATCCCTAAATTTTATGCCTAGCCTTAAAGGACAAGACTCTGTGAGTGGTGGAGACAGCGAAGGTTGAGGATAACCCCCATGCTTCAGTATACCAACATCTCTCCACTAAGTCTTTTTCTATATTCAGCTGGTGGGGCTTGGTGAAGAGGGAACTCCCATTTTTCTATTAGGTGGGACCCCCATCTATCAGCCATTTATGCTGTAACTATTTTAAGGCTGAAACGATTACTCGACACAAAAAATCCTCGTTGCAAATTTTTTGCATCAAGAGTTCGTTTGTGTCATGTGACCACGGAGCGCGAGTGAAGCACTTGCTATTACTCACCGCTCTGTGGTCACTCGCCAGCCCACACCGCACTGTATCCTTAGATATCGATGAGGCAGCTGATGGCACTGAGGGGACTAGTTTTTTGTTATTAGAGTACTCGATTACTCGATTAATTGGTAGAATACTCGATTACAAAAATAGTCGATAGCTGCAGCCCTCAACCGTTTACAAGCCATGAATGTCTAAATTGGAAATGCCTTATCCCGAGAACAGCATTTATCACCTATCCAAACAATAAGTGTATAATCATTGGGGGTCTGACCACTAAGATCCCTAACAATCCCGAGCTGTGGGGGTCCCCGAGTGCCCTTTGTGAATGAGCAGTAGTGCAATACTCTTCTCCATTCAAATGGGGGACTCTGGGATCCCCATTCTCAGGATGGCTGGGGGTCTGGGTGGTCACCCCAGCGATTATACATTTATCACTCTCCCGTGGGTTACAAAAGGATGGTTTATACTGTAACAAAATAGCAGTGACGTATTTGTGGACGCGTAGATCATTCTCTTCTTCATATCTAGGTTAACTGATGTGATGCTTGATTACTTACTTAGTCAGTGAAGCTTCCAGTGAGTAATCTTTGTAATTAAGGTAAGCAGACAAATAGTGATACAGAAGCAGAATCCTATTCTCAAGGCAATTATCTGCTTATCTACCCTGCTTAACAAGCTTAAAACTTCATATATGTATGTACTTATTAAACACCATGTCTATGGGAACATCTTGGCCATGTATGTATTCTTCAGTATATGTATATATATATATACACCTTGTATGGTACATGATGCTGACGTTTTATTGCATGAAATCCCAAGAAATATTCTCTCTTCCCCTTTACAGAATTACAATATTTTCATATTTCAAACTCTAATATCATTTCTACAGTCATGATTCTTAACCAGACACTGGGTACCTGGAACACTTAGGAAACGTCTCAACCTTAGGTCATATCTGCTACCATCCTGTTTTACACAGGATTATCCTGCATTTCGGCCCCAGAGGGGACATTGCTTATGCAAACATGCCGACAATGTGTTGTGGTGACTGTGAATGCGGATAGAAATATCGGAAGAAATGCCATAGGTTATTTTCTATTAGGTGCCTTGTAGGCCAGAAGGCCCTACAGAAGAAATCTGACAGACCTTCTATGTACCTGTCATAATGATAGCAGTTACCAGATAAAGCTTCTCGAGACTATATGTACATGTGCTGGCCAGTTTCATGGGCAAATACATGGATTTTGCAGGCAAGTTAGAAATGTGCCTAGTTGAAATCCCACGTGCCACCTACATGCAAAAGCTTGGGTAAGTGCATGTTATTTTAAATGTCAAATGCTGTACATTTTACAGCTTAATTGATCAATTTTTAAGAAAAGCCAATATCTAGGCACATTTCTTTCAATAAGAAAGTCAAACTTTGTAAGAAATACGCACAGTAATTCTGGGGGGTTTCCTCAGCTTCAGATGCATAGGTTTGGTTATAGACAGATTGGTATTGGTTGGAACTTGAATTTATGCTAGGACTTCCTGCTGTGAGAAAGGCAGAGAGAGTTGCTTCAAGCACATCTGTTTACATGGCTACTCTGTGCAGTCATCTGTAATATGGCATTGTGCACAAACTATGTACATTTAACGCTGGGAGCAGGAAAGTATTTTATGTAGATTTCACGGGACTGGATCTAGTCTCATTCTTAAAGGGGGTTATCCCAAGATTACTGTAAAAAAATGAGAATCGGACATCATATAGTGCATGACAGTCTCTTTCTAAAAAGCTAGAACCAACCCTGTACCTCACATGGGTCCAGAGATCTCTCCATGTATTGCTGTAATTGTTCTGCCAGTTTATTTCAACTTTTCAGCTCTAGGAGTGTGTCCTTTCTCAGGGCGCATGTCCTTTCTGTTGCAGTTCTCTTCCTCCTGTCACATCCGTAGATCCGATTGGTGCTAGTTTGAGGATGAAACTGAGCTTGTGCGTCCACTTTAGAGATGTTACTGAGGCGGACAGAGAAATAAGGAAAAGAACAAACAGCAGGTGGTGCTATACAGATACATTTTATTTAATAACACCCCCTTCAGATATATAGCATAAAACTGTATTATGATCATGTCCACAGAACCCAACACTGTAAAATATTATTCAAAAGAATTCAAAAGAAACCTCTAACAATGTTGCATAGGGCCAATTGTAGTTTCCAGATATATATATCTTTGTGTTTTTTTTTAAAGGGTTTCTGTCACCAGTTTTGGGCATATAAAACAGGATGACATTTGCAATGTGCAAATGTCACCTGATGCCCAAAGTGTTACTCTCTGATTGCAGTCCCCGTTTTTGTATAAAATTGACTTTAGTAATATGCAAATGAACCATTACTAGGTGTAAGGGGCGGTAACCCTGCACCTAGTATCGCCGGTTCCCCACCTTTAGGTACGTCTACTTTCTTGTGATGGACAGGGCCAGGCAGCTCTCTCTATCTGCTGCCGGCCCTGTCTGCGCTGCAGATCCCGTGCGGCCTTCATTCGGCGCATGCGCAGTGATGAAGCCCGGAGCTCGGCGGCCAGCGGCACTCACTGCGCCTGCACCGAATGAAGGCCGCACGGGATCTGCAGCGCGGACAGGGCCGGCAGCAGATGGACAGGGCCAGGCAGCTCGCTCTATCACAAGAAAGTAGGCGTACCTTTCATTTTTTTCTTATTTTGCTGTCTTGTGGTAAAATAAAAAAATGTAGTGTGTGGATAAGATTTAGTAAAATCGCATTCGCTGGGATAAGAAAATGCAGGAGTTCTGACAACTGTGCAGCCGCATTTCAGCCCCTGACCCTGCGTAATAATGCTGCTATGAGCTAACCGACTCTAAAGAAATGGCAGCATACGTACGACTCGCGCAGAACCGCCAATCGTTCGGTGGTGATTTAACAAGTGAGGAGTTTTAAAAGTAAAACTATTTTTTATTGCTCACAGCGCAGCGCCGCTTTAACTTCTCATCCTTTAGGTAAAATAATAACATGGACTAGCCCCCGAGCACAGCTAAAAAATGGCTTCTTTTTTCAATCGTATTAAAAACACACAGAAGTGGCAACATCATAGATTTAAAAAAAAATCTCTGCTTCATATTCCGTTCTTCTGATCCGTCAGAAGACCAAACATAAAAAAAACAGGATCCTATGAAAAAACGATCCTGTGTATCAGTTATGCACATTTAGCAACCTTTTGAGCCATTTCTGTCAGAAATCTTTTATTGTAGATGGAAAAAAAAGTCCTGCATGTAGTATTTTTTTCTGTCTAAAAAAACGGATCTCAGGCAGAAATGGCTCAAATGGATGCTAAATGTGTGTGTCCGCATTTTTTGTGGCCCCCCATTGAAATGAATGTGTCTGCATCCGATCCCCAGCAAAAATAAGGTCTTGTGAACGCACCCTTAAAGAGGGTGTGACTCCTCTCCGGACACGTCTGTCTTAGTAAACCAACCCCTTTAAAACATCATATCAGTACATATTCCTAATGTTTCAGATGATTTCAGTTAATTGTATCCAGTCATACGGATGATTGTCCTGAGAACCCGTTATCAGTTGTATCATGTAACACATCATTACATTTGCCGTCATCTTAATTTGGTTTTACAAGGCTGTGTATACAGAATAAAAACAATAATGTATAGATTTTCATTTCTGACTACGTTCACGTCTCTACTCTCTCATGTAGGAAAACATTCGGCAGGGTAATTGAGGTAGTAATGGATGGGATTTAAAGACTACGATTGCTTGTGTGAGTCAGGGAATAAACAAAATTGTGTCCTGTCCGTTAAAGGGGTTGTCCGGGCTTTTCAATATTGATGACCTATTCTCAGGAAGTCCCATAGACATACAGCAGCGGGCAGGAAGGGAGAAGAGAGACGGCACATGTGCACTGCACCCGGTGTCTTCCTGTACAGATGATCGGCGGGGGTGTCGGACCCCCGTCGATCTGATATTGATGACGTATCCTGAGGACAACCCCTTTAAGACACATTAACACCGCGACAACAAGCACACAGTTATGAAAAACAGCTGCATGTACATGGAGCGATCACCTCCACTGTAGATGGACGAGCAATGGCTAGTACACAATCTGCTGCCCAGAAACAGTGATTGAAGAGTCCGCACCAAAGATCAAAGCTTTTTGCTCGTCCATTGGCAGGCAGATTATTGGGAGTGAACATTCATACAAAATTGTCCTATTCCTTGCATTGGCCACTGTAAAAGGCATTAGAATTGTTGTGCCCTTTGCGTGGCTTTTATTCCCCGTGGCTATTTGGGGGAAGTGTAAAATGCTGTTCTGTCATCGCTTGTTCTTAAAGGGGTTCTCCGGGAATTAAGAAAATGAAAATACTTAAATATTACTTTTTTATAAATATATTCCCAAATACCTTTCATTAGTTATAATGGCTCTTTTTGTCTGGGGAGCAATCATTAGGAGAAATAAAATGGCCGCCGTCCTATTAGTACACACAGAACCTGTCCTAATCACACAGGAGGACAAGTAACTTCACAACACTGAGGTAAAGAGCTGCCTCATCCTCCTCTCTGCTCTGCGTGTCAGGGAATATGATCCTGAATACAGATGATAAGATCTTAAGCAGCATGAAGTACAGAGAGGATGGACAGGACTTGTGTGTACTAACAGGATGGAGGCCATTTTGTTTCTTCTAATCATTGCTCCCTAGACAAAACGAGCCATTATAACCAATGAAAGGTATTTGGGAATATATTTATAATAAAGTAATATTTAAGTATTTTCATTTTCTTAATTCCCGGAGAACCCCTTTAAGGAACAGTTGGTCTGTATCACACGAGTCCGCATGTAGAATATGGATCTACAATAGGGCACATTTATGGATCATATAGCATCCATATGTTGTTGCACCTGTATTACAGATACTATCTTCTAGACTTACATTAACTTGTCTGAAGACTGGGATTTTGTATAGTTTTTGTAATGCAGATGGCTACAACACGACTAGTGTTTGTATGAACGTAACCTAACGCATCTTCATGATATTATATTTTTACTCGTTCTCGTTTCAGTAGAAAATCTAATATCTGCTGCGGTTGTAATATGAACCCTGGTGAAGTGGGGAGATGAGGAGTATTTGTCCTTTCTGTCTTTTTATCCTGCAATGAATGGTCCGGCGTAGAATTAATAAATGTTATAACTGATTAAATCAAACAGCGGTAAGCTGCTTTTGTCCATGAAAATAACTTTTATCCCCGATCCTTGCATGCAGCTGTATCTAAAAGTTTAAAGTTTAATCTGCATGTAATGGGGACACTGGAATCAGTTTAATTCTTCCACATTTAATACAGAATATCAATCTGTATTATTTTTCATTCGGATATACTGAAATATATTGTGTATCCACTTGGTGCGTCCGTTCTTTGACATCTTAAGAATTGGCAAGTTGCCTCAAATGGTAATGAGGTCAAGTTAGCACATTATTTCGGCCCATTTATATTAGTAAGCTAGTCACCCTTCAATATCTAATACTTTTATTCTAGTAGCTGTTTTATATCCAGATAGGTTTTTCTTCACCATGGGTAAAAATACAGATTAAGGCCTCGTTCACACTTCCGTCTTTCACTGTCAGACGCTATCCATACTTTATGCGGACAGCACACGTACCCATAAGAAATCAATGATCTGTTCACATCTCCGTAAAATTTTACATTCCGTGCATCCGCATAAAAACAGCAGAAGCATGTCCATCTTAAATCCGTGTCCCGGACCAAACGCACCCATGTAAGTCTATGGGTCCGTGAAAATCACTGACACACATCCATGTTGTGTCAGTGTTGCGTCCGTTTTTCACTGAAGACTAATAGGAGATTCTTTGGAAATCAATTTTCAGCTGAGCAACGTCAGTGAATTACAGATGACACACGGATGGTAAAAACGGACACATGGACCAACCACGGATCATTCACAGACAGCTTCAGGATGAAACACATACGCTTTTTTTACGGACGTGACACTGACACGGAAATGTGAACGAATCCCAATACCCTGGTCATCAACACAAGAGTTTACTTTTTGTAAATGTATGTAGTAATTACTGTATCTGTGACATGGACATAGAGTTAGAAGATGACCCATTGACTTCTTTGGGAAAGTATTGTGGGGATGCTCAGTGACAAGTGCAGTAGCCATTGTCCTGGGGCAAGAAGGGAAGGATCATCTAATATAAATGGCGTGATCCTTTGTGGAAGAGGACACTACCCTCGACTCCTTCAAACAGCAAGTCAGACCTCACCTGACCTAACATTAATGTTCTCCGGCCTAGCAGCTCACAACCTCAATGAGAGGAACATGTGCCCAATTAACCAAAAAAAACCCTACTCAACTGTCCACTGTCCCCACCGTTCCTGGCCACTTCTGGTCTCTGCTGGATCTGAAGTGGCTTGCCCTTTGACCACTGCAGCCAATCACTGGCCGCACCGTCTTTTAAATGTAATGCATCTTCTATTGCAAGTATAGGTAAAATTAAAAGGCCATGAGCATAAACTCTATAAATCCCGGAACCGCAGTGTACACATTACTGTTTTGTGTCATTTACAGGAAAGATGAATAAAGCAAGCAGAGACAGATGTCATTGATGATGTAATGACATGTCATTACCCAAGGCCACTTCATCATTGTTCTTAGTGTAACGCTGTGTAATTTCCTGCCAGCTGCAATGTTTGGGAAGTGTAATTATATGTGTAGGGCATTGCGATACAAGGACTGCAATACTAAGTGTTCGGGATCTAGTGTTCAGTATCTAAGGCTTTGTCATTTTTCTTCTCAACTATTTCAAGGCCCCTTAAGCATAAAAATATGGGGTTCTGACATGTCGCTTTTTTATGACTCCTGCTGCTAGGCTAAACTTTTCATTTAATTGGCAAAGTATTGTACTGTATTACTGAGGGAAATATAGACAACCTTATAACTTCTAATATTTAAAGGGTACCATAACTTTCAACAGGTTTTACATACATCAATAGTACAGTGTGTGTACGTGAGGAATAACATTATTTCTGACCATTACTGTGTATCACTTATATTTGACATTTTTAGCAGTTTTCCTCTCTGCAGGCTCTGAGATGTTGGGTGGAGACTAGCTCCCATCTACTGCACGCAGAAAGTAGAGGAGAATCTGCCTCCTAATTTTCTCTGTCTCACTCAGAAGTAGCCCCGATATCATGGAGGACGTTATAGAGAGGTACTGATGTGTACAGATGTGAATAAATCACTTGGGCATAGGTAGAAACTATTTAGTTGCTGCAGGCCCTCTGGCTGTGTGTGTCTCATCTCTCACTCAGCTCCTACTCACTTCTCCCCTCCTTTTTCCATTGAGTTCTGTTAACATACACAATCTGGTACTTCTGTGAGCTGATCTGTTCAGGAGACTTTTCAGCGAGAATCTTAGTTTAGGAAATGGGGGGAGGGGTGATATAAAAGAGCTTATAATTGGAGAACTAAATGATGAGTGTAAACATTTGTCTGTAAGATATATTACAAAGTTTCTTATTTTAACCTGTACTATTAATTAATGCAAAGTTTGTTGAAAAGTTAGTGACTAGAGATGAGCGAACGTGCTCGAAACGAACACTGTACCGCTCGGCTCCCCTGCGCTCACATGGGCGCAGGCAGCCGCTTCCGTCCTCCTGAGGAGGACGGAAGCGGCTGCCTGCGCCCATGCGAGCACAGGGGAGCCGAGCGGGACAGTGCTCGTTTCGAGCACGTTCGCTCATCTCTATTAGTGACCTTTTAATTTTTTTTGTTACTCTTGTTAGAACTAGATTTTCACCTTTCAACGCATTGGAGATGCACCTGAATAGTTAACTTCTCAAAGGTGTTGGCCACTTTATAGCTAATTTTACCAAACTGTGTTAAAGGGTTTTCCATCTTCTAACCCTTTTATAATATACCCCACAAAGTGTACCATAAAAAAATCCACTCACCTGCTACCCACTTCAAGCACCGAGCCTGAGGTCTGTGGTGTGTAAATTTCTGGATGGGGTCACATTTACCGCTGCAGCCTTTTACTGGCCTCAGCACTGTCCTAAAGTGGCACGTGGCATGCTCTTGGGAACGTCACCACTGAAGCCAGTCAATAGCTGCAGCCATGTACAGGAAACCCATCTGGGGTTGAAAAAGCGGTTTGAAGGTAAAGATGCATTTATGCAGCTCACTAATATATACTTTATTGAATCTCTGCGCCTAGCTCTGCCGACCTTCTGTCCAGTGGCCTGCCATCTGCCCAATGGCAAGCCCTAGATGTCAGAAATCCTGCATTGTGTGTCAGTAGAGGAGGTTGAGTGATGTGTCTAGTCCTTGGCCTCCATCTGCAGCCAGCTTATGAACAGGAGTACTGTCTGGATGAGACTGAAGAATGACCAAAATAAGGGTTTTTGTGGTAAAGAGAATAGCTTAGAGCTCCAATAAAGGAAGTTACATAAATGCTTCTTTAATGTCACGGACCAGTAGATGTGGACCACTGTGCCTCGTGCCCTATCTCCTCTAAGGGTGTTGTCTAAGTGAAACCCCTCGCTCTTCATAATACCCCTGATGGTGGGGATAGACTTTTCGAGGGGATCACCAGGTCACTACCTCTTGAGGAGGGTCGGAACTCGAGGCAGCTGGTCCAGGCAGACCAAGAGATACCTGCGAAGGTACCAGCAGAGCGGCGGTGGTCAGCAGGCCAGGCGTGATTAAGCAGAACCGAAGAATGAGGCAGAGACGACATCAGACAGGCTATGGGTCAGGGCAGGCGGCACAGGTACGAGGTCAGACAATCTGGATCAGCAATGAGAGAGACAGTGCAGGCAGGCAGGGATCAGGCGAGTAGGGTAACACAAGCAGCGGTCAGCATACTGGACCATCAACAGGATAAGCAGAACCTAAAGCAAGAGTAAGGACCTTAACTCTGAGGCATCCTGGGAGAGGGCTGAGCAACTTAAATAGGTCCAGGGTTGGTCAATGAGGACACGTGACCAACCCACATGACCTAGCATGGTCACATGATCAAAGCACATGATCAAACCTGCTCCAGCCCAGAGGGAGTGATGTAAGAACAAGGATGTAAGCTAGGGCTGGATGGAAACTCTGGAGCGGATCATAGTGCAACAGCACTTACACAGCCAGGGCCCAGGACTGCAGCGGTGAACGGAACCACAAGCTCACTGCTGAGCACGACGCCCAGGACGACAAGGGTACAGCGGCGCACAGCAGCCGCTGTTACATTTAACACTCAAGATCAGCTATAAAGTGACCAACACCTTCTATATTTTATCAGTGGGTCCAACTCAAAACAACCCTGTGATCAGCAGTTTAAAGGGGCTCTGAGGAGTGATGTGGCCTCTTCACAGAAGCCAAGCACATTGCCCTCACTGGCCGAGAATAGCCTTAAAAAAATTTAAGGGCTTGTCTTCATTTGGTTTGGTTCACCTTTGAGTTCGCTTTTCTGTTCTTTCATAGGAACAGGAAAAACAAAAATGCCAGATCCATCACACGGCACGAACAGCACCCAATGGACCACATGGACTAATGGATTCCATTAGGTTTCCATTAAGATGTTCATCATTTTACCATAAAAAATAACGCTACATGGTGTGCTTTTCAGCAAATTTCATAGGCTCCTGACAGAACCTCAGATGCAGTTGTAAATAAAATCTTACAAAGACAAGTGACAGATTCTGTCAAAATTGTCAAGATAAAATAGAGCAGCATTCAGCGCTATTTTTTCAGGTAAAATGATGAACACAATGGAACAAAGAGCTTGTCTAATTTATATTATCTCTACAGAAGTAATATTGGGGAGTCCCCTACTTGAGATGTCCTCTGTGAGCGAGGGACAGCCGCTTTCTTCCTGGAGGATTCAGCTTGTCGTTGGGCATCAAGTATTGTTTAATTTAACTTTGCTGCAGAGTAATTGATTGCGACAACTTCTTTTGGTGGTCCCAGATGATTGTCTAGGGTCCCAGGAATGAGGTTGCACAATATGCCTTCAGCAATCCTGGTACATTTTTGTTGGATGATGGTGAAATATCTCTGCTAACAAACAATACAGATTTTACCCTTTTCCTGCAATATATACGTTATGGGAACGATTCCATTCTTGCATTCGACATACATTACACGATTGTGATTACATGTGGCACAGAAAGCCTTGTCTGTGCAGTCACCAACTGTAGGACAAATTGTGATTGTCTAGGCCAGGGGTCAACACCCCTCCAGCTATTGTAGAACTACAATTCCTAGCATGCTCGATTCATTTCTATGGGAGTTCTGAGAAGAGCAGGGCAATTATGCGTGCTGGGATTTGTGGTTTCACAACAACTGGAGTGCCGGAGGTTGCCTACCCCTGGTCTAAGCTGTTTGTGGCCTCTTGGCACAGATGGCAGCCCAGGGACCTGCTCCAGCAGCATCTCCTCTGGTCCCCAACATTTGTCATAGTCTTCTCCTCTGCTTGGATCCACCCCTTTGTGATATTTGCCCACAAATGCACAATTTGACAGAACCCTAAGGCTTGCAGTGTCTTTAATAATAAATGTATGTTGCACTCTGAACTACGTCTGCATAAGTTCCACTATGATCAAGCAAAAGTGGCATACATATTTTTTCTGCTCTCTAGAGAAACATTGGCCTGGGCATCAGCCCGGTGGGAATGGGATGGTTCTATTATGTTGTCACTGTCATCCTTCCTCTCTGCCTTTCGGAAAGTCGTTGAGGAGCCTTATCATGGCCTCTGTGGCCAAAGCCCTCCTTCTTAAAAGTAAAGTCGAGGGTTTTCAGTAAATGAATTCCTAAATAAGGAACATAGCATTCCAACATTTTGTAAAAGAAATCTTCTGGGATGTACTGGTACGTAATTCATGTAGTTCAAAGATAACCTGATTTTCTCTCAAGATTTGGACACTCGCCACCTACATGTCCATTTAGTTCTACTTTGAATTGTTTTTACAGTAAACTGGAGAAATGTCTATTCAAATACCAGGACTTGCCATTTTGTAATTTATTACTTCCTCTGGAGGATTTCAGATGGTTCCTGAAAAAGACTCAGGAATCCTGAACTGACCACAAGAAGTGGGTCCTAAAGCTCTTCAGAAATGTCTTGGCTTCTCAAATTACTGCTGACAGTTCATCAAAGGTTACTCTCAAGTGGCTGCTCTTCTAAAGACTCTTACCTGAAAATGGAGAAAATACTCGTTCCTATTTGTGGCCTGCTATTGGCTCATCCCATCTCCCATCTCCGGATGCTTACATCCGCACGGCAGGGAGATACGGTGACGGTAGCCATGCGGGCATCAGGAGCAACGTGGGTGCCGGGAAGCCAGGTAAGTACTATCTGTGTGAGGGGCCCGGACATATGGGGGGGGGGGGCATTTTAGGGGTTGGATAATCCTTTTACAGCCTCCTGCTGAAAACTTGATCCAAAGTCAAGATATCACCTGTCTCCATTCAGGATTCCATCACAGAATATGAAATGAACCAATTGCTGGATTACAAAAATGTTTGTGGAGATTGCTTTACTTGATTGTCTGGAAAGTATACGGTCCACAAGGGTGAAGTTGGATTCCTAAAAAGGATATAATGTAAATGCCCATATTCTTCTTAAGAAGTTCCATGTTAAGTATCCTTTCTCTTCTTTGTTGGACTCTGCTGCGAGGTGCCCTAAGGGAGGGACACGGTTACCTGTTCCAGCGCCACACCCTATCTCGCTCTCCTCCAGTGTTTTTGCTGAGTGAGTTCTTCAGTGCGTAGCAGTGATGACATCCTACTGGATCTTTAAATCCTCATTAGGCAGTGGGGACCTCTATCTTGTGACCTGGTACCCAGGAGTTTGACCCCACCAATCAGAAACGTATTCCCTATCCTGTGTCATGGGACCACTCCTTTAAATACTTATGGGGTCATTTATCAAACTGGTGTAAAGTAGAACTGGCTTAGTTGCCCATAGCAACCAATCAGATTCCACATTTAATTTTTGACAGCTCCTTTGGAAAATGTAAGGTGGAATCTGATTGGTTGCTATGGACAACTAAGCCAGTTCTACTTTACACCAATGACAACATTAATTCTTCCATAAGCCAAGGGTGCCATTGTCACTATTTAGTTTTATCCTAATGCAGTTGAACAGAATGAATAAATATGTATTATGTATAAGTTGTTAATTTAGATTACACTAAAATTGTTAGTGTTTTTTATGCTATAATAGAGCTGTCTGGGTGATCTTTGGCAAGGGGAGCTCCTCACCCTGGATTTGCTAGCAGTGGTTTTGTGTGTCATTAATACGTTAGATTGGATAACAAAGACTGATTGTTCGTCGGCAGAGTCACAGCCCCTGTGCGAGCAGTGGAAAAGAAAAACATTGTCCGCTGGGGAATAAGTGCAAAACATGACAGGAACTGGTTGCTCTCTAAGGGTGCAATTTTCCAGTGGGCTTTTGCTGTTAATAAATGGTGCTGAGTACTTACAAAGTGTGCGAACTATGAAGTGGTTTATTGCACACAGTAAATTATTGGAGGTGTAAGTTTGCTCATTTGTGACCTACTCTTATTCAGTCTTTTGGTTTAGGAGGGAGAAGAGTGCTGGAATTAGCACAATAAATGACATGGTATACAAAAAAAGGATGCTATATCTCTCACCAGTGCTGCTAGATAGATGAGTTTGAAGCTTTAGGGTTAGAGATGAGCGACTGTGCTCGTTACGGGCACTGTAGCGCTTGGCTCCCCTGCGAACAAATGCCCGCAGGCATTGCGGATCTGTCCTCAGCTGCATGTAAGTCAATGGGGACGGTTCTGTTTGGTATGACACTCATACCAAACGGATCCGTCCCCGCTGACTTTCAGTCGGGTGAGGAGGACGGATCCGTTTGGTATGAGTGTCATACCAAACGATCCGTCCCCATTGCCTTACATGCAGCTGAGGACGGATCCGCAATGCCTGCGGGCATTGCGCAGGGGAGCCGAACGCTACAGTGCTCGTAACGAGCACGTTCGCTCATCTCTATTTAGGGTGCATTTACACCAACAATCTGAACAATTTCTGTCCAATCAGACCTATAGTTGGTGTGTGTATAATGAAAGATCTTTGTCTGTAAATGGCCATCTGGCCAATGATTGGTCAGAAAATCCGTCACATAATATCTTGGTGTTAATGCACCCTCGCACTGCCCAGAACAGGTGCAAATCTTTCCATTATACCTCATCTCTGTTTCGGCTCAAAATCACTGATGGCAATCATTGACCAAAATACTGACATGTGAATCAGGCTCTAAGGCTACTTTCACACTAGCGGCAGTCCTGATCCGGCAGGTGAAGGGTGCCGTCGGATCCAGACTGCCGCAACGACATGTGTGGGGCTGGAACCGCGTTCCGGCCCCACACATGTCACACAGTACCATATACATATACATACTTTCATGCTCCAGGCAGGCAGGCAGGCCGCACGTCTTCACACCCAGGAGGCTCGCAGCTATGACGATTCCCCACAGCACCCTCTGCTGGGCGCTGTAGGGAATCGTCATATCGGCGCGCCTCCTGGGCATGAAGACGTGCGGCCTGCCTGCCTGGAGTATGTAAGTATGTATGTGTTTATGTGTGTGTGTGTATGTATGTATGTATGTATGTATGTATGTATGTGTAGGTGAAATTCAATGGAGGGCGGATCCGTTTACCATTGTGGTCACACCAGACGGATCCGCCCCCATTGACTTGCATTGGGGGTCATTCCGGATCCATCTTGGTGCGGATGCCTGGACCGCATGCTGCGGTTTGTTCTCCGGTCTGAAGACGGAACGGAATGCTTTCAGGAGCATTCCGTTGTCTTCAGTTCAGTTTTGTCCCCATTGACAATGAATGGGGACAAAACTGAAGCGTTTTTTTCCGGTATTGAGCCCCTATGACGGAACTCAATACCAGAATTTTAAAACGCTAGTGTGAAAGTAGCCTTATATACAGTGAATTGAAAAAGTATTGAACTTTTCCATATTTTTTTCACATTATACCCACAAATTTAAATGTGTATTAATGGGATTTTATGTGATAGACCAAAACAAAGTACCAAGTATGTGTGACGTGAAAAGAAAACTATACATGGTTTTCACATTTTTTAATAAATAAAAATCTAGATTGGATGGGATGGGTCTGTAAACAGCAATTTTCAAGTCTTGCCACAAATTGTCGATGGAATTTAGGTCTGGACTTTGACTGGGCCATTGTCACACCTGAATACGCTTTGATCTAAACTATTCCATCTGTAGATCTATATGTTTAGGGTCGTTGTCCTTGACCTACTTCTGGAAGGTGAACCTCTGACCCAGTCTTTTGCAGCCTTTGCCAGGTTTTCCTCCAGGATTGCCCTATATTTAGCTCCATCCGTCTTCACATCAACTCTGACCAGCTTCCCTGTCCATGCTGAAGAAAAGCATCCCCACAGCATGATGCTGCCACCACGTTTCATGGTGGCGATGGTGTGTTCAGGGTGATGTGTGGTGTTAGTTTTTCTCCAACACTACAATTTCCAGCATGCCTGAACAGCCTGCAGCTATCAGGGCATGTTGGGAGTTGTTTTGCAACAGACAAATTCTATTCGGTCAAACACTTCGATTTTAATGCTGTCTCCATAGTTGTGCAAGACTTCGGTGAATTAATTTGGTAATCATTTCTGTATCTTTCTGTATAAATATTTAAAATTAGGAATCTGAAGTCGGGTTTGGTACCAGCCGGTACCTCTGTACCAAACCCGACTTTGGACGAAACCAAGTTTGGCTCCACAGAGATAATATACTTTTAATGCTGTACAGAGACAGTATTAAAATCGAAGTGTTTGACCGAATCGACTTTGGATCTATGATTCGAAGCTCGATTCGCTCAAGACTAGTGGTCATAATAAATTGCAACCAAAGTGTATAATTTTGTATTGGGTAATATTATATTAGCTGTTATTAACTACATTTATAGGATATTCTCTCTATTCGTCAGGTACTCAGCATCAGACATGTCACGTACAAGTACAGAGCTGAGGGGTCATATGCCTATTGAAGGCAGTGATACCTTAAGTGCTAGTTCAGACTGTGGTTCCCATGATGACGCCCCTGTACAAAAGGCCCAAAAAAATACAGAGAAGGCATCAGAGATCAGCTGGCAGCAGCGAGCATTGCACAACTAGCCAGGTAACCAGTGTGAGACAAGCATCAGTAGAACAGATACATGGATGACCGAACTATAATCACTAGTGAGAGTCTGCATCGACAGCAGGACCATACACCCTGGACTCCTAGGCAAAGTTCCCTTCAGAAACCATCTATCCATATCCAGTGTGGTCACATTCAGATATTTACAGACCTGCTATTCCTCCATTTATGGTACAAGCTGGTGTAAATATTCCTACAGAACAACGTCTACAGGAACTAGTACTGCAAACTAACCTATATGACCAGCAGTTTCTGGAAAGAAATCCTTCCATCTCAATGCCACACAGTTCATACTGGTCTACCCACCCAATATACCACGTCAATGTTTTCTGCTGTTATGTCTCATCATGTTATGAAAATTTAATGCCAACAGTCTTTGCCCCAGACAAGATGGAAGAAGTCAAGAAAGACTATAGAAATTGAGACCCCTCATGCCCCACTTCAATAAAATATATCCAGAGGTATATGCACCTCAAAAAACACATAGCTGTTGAGGAATCCCTCATCCATTTCACAGGCCATCTCGCTTTTAGGGCTCATGCACACGAACGTGTGCCGGCCGTGCCCGTGCTGCTGGCCGCAAACTGCAGTCCGCAATGCACGGGCACTGACCGTGAGGCCACCGCATACGGATCGTGGAGCCATTCACTTGAATGGGGTCCGCGATCCGCATCCGAGGGTCCGCACCGCAAAAAAGTAGTGCTTGCGCTACTTTTTTGCGGTGCGGAGGCACGGCCAGAAACACGGTGTGCTTCCGTGGTGTTCCGATCCGTGCCTCCGCTCCGCATCTCCCGGATCGCGGACCCATTGAAGTGAATGGGTCCGCAATCCGTGATGCGGGCTGCACACGGCCGGTGCCGTTTATTGCGGACCCGCCGTATGCGGCCTGCAGCACGGGCACGGCCGGCACACGTTCGTGTGCATGAGCCCTTAATCAGTATATTCCAAGCAAGATACTGAGTCACGCTCTATAAACCATGAGAGTGGCACTGCATACATGTATGCCTTCAGAATTTATGAGGGAAAAGACTGTCTGCTGGGTGCCCCTGGTTGCCCTACCTACATGGGTATCAATTGGAAGATTGTGTGGGATCTGAAGGCTGCCCTTTAGACGATTATTACACAAGTATCCCACCTGTGTGTTGTGAGATCCAATATGAAGGGCTTCCCACAGTCTCTTATAAGCATAAGACTAAGCCGGGGAGAGTCTTCAAGTCTACAGAGTTCTGAACTGCTGGCAGTAAAATACAGAGTCAAGAGAAATGTCTTCCTGCTCAGCACCATTCACACTGATACAACCGTCCTAGCGGCAGAGAAACCTGAGCGGGTGGTTATAACAAATATATGGGGGGAGTTGACATTCTCAGCCGGATGATCAGGCATCATTGAGTCTTGCGTAGATCTAAGCACTGGTATAAAAAGTGTCCCTATACTTGTTACAATTAGCAGTGGACAAAGCCTTTGCCATTTAAAAAATAAATCTGTAAACCATGCCCCCATTCTGAAATTCCAGGAAGAAGTAATTCTGTCTGTACTTTATCCATCCAGTACTATCCCTGTGAGCATTCAGTCAGAAGGCTGCACGGCAGACACTTTGCTGACACTCTCCCTCCGAAGGAAAATCAGAACCCCCAGAAAAAGTGCAGGATTTGTGTCAAACATGACATCAGGAGAGATTGTAGATCAGGGATTACTTGTGTCACTTTTTAGCAGAGTAACTATGTAAAGGTGTTATGAATCTAAGTAATTTTTTTGTATTTTTCCATCACATATTGTACTTCATTTAGGCTACTTTCACATCTGCAGCAAGGTGATCCGAACGCCAGTTCTGGCAGAAAATGCCAGGAATCTGCCGGACATGAACCGCAGCGTGCAGTGGTTTCTGTCCGCCCAATTGTCATCATTTTTGCCAGATCCCATTATAGTTAATGGACTGGTGGGCATTCCAGTTGCATCTGGCAGTGCTGGATCTAAAGAATTCCATCAGGCTGTTCTCTGCCGGAATTGGTGCCGTACACGTGAAATTACATTAAGGGGTAAAATTTAAAGGGAGTGTGTCACCTCATTTTCACCTATATAACTAACAGCAGTGCCCAACAGAAGATTGCAGACACATCCCAGACATACCTGTGTGCACTGTCTGTATTACATGTCCAGAAAAAAAAGCACTTTTATTCTGCAGGAAACCAGCTCCCAAGTGCCCAGCTCTGCTGCTACAAGTGCCCAAAGCAAACCAGACTGTAGAGGGGAGGGCTGCTTTAGCTGCTCATATCTTGGGATTGGTAGCAGATAGAAAAATGGTTCTGACCTCCCTTGAAAGCTGACATTCCAAGATACCAAAATCACAGCATTATATCCAGTATATCAGAAGATATAGCTGTTAGAAATCGAGTCGGGAGAGAAAGCTGTTTTTAGTTTCACTTTCAGCCGTGCACTTGGGAGCTGTTCTCCTGCAGAATAAGGGCTCATGCACACGGCCATTTTTTGTGCCAATGTCAGCCTATGGGGCTATTCACATGGCCAGTGAATAGCGTCCGTCCAGAAATAGGACATGTCCTATTTCTGGCCCGTTTTCACGGCCCGACTGCCCCATTGAAATAAATGAGTGCTCCCGTCTACCGTCCGTTAAAAATGGGTACCATATGGCCACTCAACCTACCCACTTGCTTGCGCAGTGCAGTCTCCAGTCTTCATTGAGCAGGCCCTGCCAATGAACCTGAAGAGACTAGGACATCTAATTAGAAATTAGGACCTCTAATGAGTTCATATATGGGATGTAGGAATTATTCCATCAGGAGGGTCATCAATGGCCTCAATTTTTTGGGCAATCATAATGTGATCTTTTTTTAGTGGGACCTGAAAATCGTCACTAAAATGCATGAACCTCATGACTGCTAAAATACAGGGGTGGGATAGGCAGCAAGAGCAGGCTGACAAGAACATTTGTGGGGGGTCGACATTCTGGAAAGGACAGATGTGGGCTTCTGCTCAATAAACTGCCTTAATAACATTAGTTTGTGAGTGATTAGGTCCAGAAATTGAAAAAAATCGTAAGAGGTAAACATTTTTTCACATCAGAAAGCCCACAGACTAAAGAATATATTTACTTCCTGAAAAGATGTGACACAGATGTGGGCTTCTGTACAGCAAACTGTGTGGCATACAGATTAGTCTGCTGTACAGTTAATTCCAAGACTTTATCGTCCACAGATGAAAAAAAAATCATACGGAGTCAAATTTGTGACTTCCACATTTATTTGTGGAATTGGGGTATTTTGGGGGGAAGGGGGGATAAAGTTGCAGGATCCCACGCGGTGAAAGGGACAGCAACACTGCACCATGTACGTGATGACTCAGTGGCTACGTCTTCTACCACCATAGGGCTATGGGGTCCGCTGATAGAAGCAGAGCTTGAGTCACCACTATCTGAATATGTTTCTACCTCTGATGAGGTGTCCGTTTCACTATTAGAACTGTTTTAGCTTAAAGGGGTCCTCTGGGCTTTTAATATTGATGACCTATCCTCAGGCTAGGTCATCAATATAAGATCGGCGGGAGTTCGACACCTGGCACCCCCGCCAATCAGCTGTATGAAGGCAAGGAGCATGTAGTGCTATGTCTATGGAACAGCAGCAGCGAGCAGAAGAGAGAAGGGAGATGGCACGTGCACACTGTTCACGCCTTCCCTTCATACAGCTGATCGGCAGGGGTGGCGGACCTCCTCCGATCTGATATTGATGACTTAGCCTGAGAATAGGTGATCAATAGTAAAAGCCTGGAGAGCCCCTTTAAAAACACATATCCCTGCTCTGCTGTATACACCCTCTGAGCCATTTTTGTTACCAAGCCCAACAAGTTAGAAAAAAAATAATAATTATCCCACCCTAAGTAACATTTTTTTTTTTCATTCTTTTTTAACAAAGAGGTGTACAAATTAAGGGCTCATGCACACGGCTGTTGCTGAGCTGTGTCCGTATTGCGGCCCGCATACTGTGAGTCCGCAATACACGGCCACCGGCCGCGTGCACCCCGCATCACAGATCGCGGACACATTCACTTGAATGGGTCCGCAATCCCGGAGATGCGGAATGGAGGCACGGATCAGAACCCCACGGAAGCACTACTTTCTGGTGTTTCTGTCCATGCCTCCGCACCGCAAAAAAGTAGTGCATGCACTACTTTTTTTGCGGTGCGGACCCCATTTAAGTGAATGGGTCCGCGATCCAAATGCGGTGGCCCCACAGTCAGTGCGGTCCACAGCACGGGCACTGACAGCACACGTTCGTGTGCATGAGTCGTAATGGTGTGATGTACATTAACCATCGCCCAGTGATGGACAGTAATAGACCCCTAGTAATGGACATCCACTGATCTACAGCAACAGATGGACATCTAGAACGGACACCTAGAAAGGGGTGCCCATTGACCAGTAGTAACGGACGGACATTAATGGAAGCCTAGTAATAGACGCCCACTGATTGACAGAAACAAACAGACCATAATGGACGCCCACTGACCGACAGCTAAGGACGGACAGTTTATGAACTGATTTTTGAGATTTTTTTTGTGCTTTTTTTCACTGTCAAGTGCACAGCCAGGACAGTAGTCTAATCTGTCTCTCCTCCCAGAACAAGTGCACTGAGAAGAGACAGAAAAACAGCCCCTTTTGTGGCTGTGTTTAGTAAATATACTGTATGTGAGTTCAGTGATAGGGTTATCATGGAGATCACATGATCAGGGACCAATAGTAACGGTCCCTGATCATTACTATACTGCAGGCAGAGCCTGAGCGTAGTAACTTACTGTGGATACCCAGCTATCAGGACCCAGCTATCCCCCATTAGGATACTGGGTGATCCAATCGGGGCACCAGAGGCTCCTAGGTCTGCATTTTTTTTTTTACAGTGTATCATGTCCGTCACGTGATCAGAGACCCCTCATTAGAGTCTCTGATCATTGCTCCGACTCCTCAGCTACCTGCACGGAGCTTTATCGCTTTCTTTTAGCACTAACTTGGGCTAAAGTGCCACCGTCGAAAGGCAGCGCCCTAGGACAAGCCCAGTCAGTGACTGCTGTAAGAAGGCATATGGGTGGTCACTAAGGGGTTAAAGAAAGTATATTTCATGTTGAACCTGTATTTTATACTTATATAAATATGGAAGTGTTTTTATTGTGACTTAAAGTTCTTCCCACATTGTTTAAATCATGTTTTAAACATTTTTTTTAGAATTTTTGGTGAGCTTTTTTTTTAAAAAAAAATTTTATGTCAGTATATAGAAAAAATGTAATGCTGAAATTTTACACTGGCCACTAATCCAAAAATACGTTAGGACTTCTTGTCTTTTGGGAGCATCTACATAGGCCATAGATACAATGGACAGGAGCTGACCCCATTGACTTGTATAGGAGAGTTCTTTAGACATGCTCTGTGACCTGTGCAGAGGTCAGGAGGGAGTAGATAAGCTTTGATATCACCTATTGGATTCTGTGTTATCTATATAGAGGTGTTACTTACTTGTCATTGTAATTCTACCTGTGATGATAACGTGATAGAAGTAACCTGTACAGAACAGGAAATTATTACCTATTATTAGGCCTAGTAACCAGTGTGAAAATTGCAGTATTAGATATTTTTTAACTATAAAAAAGTAACATGGAAAATTTTTAAATCATCAAAAATTCTACAAAAAGAGAAAAAAAAGCTTAACATAAAAACATAAGCACATTGATTAAGATCGGTGTTTTAGACGCCAGTCTTAATAAAGCCACATAGGTGGCGGTGGTTCCACCGAAGTTATGAATAGGCACCGGCCTCTCCATAACTTTGCGCATTCATTGCCAGTTCTAAATGTAAGACAGCTTCCGAGCTGTATTACATTTAGACCATTTTCTACGCCGGCCCACAATTTTAAAACTGGGGTGAACAAGGCGAAGTCACAAATAGTTGCACCGCCATCTGCACCTGAAATACGCCTAATTTAGGCGTGTTTCAGCGTAGTAAGTGTCCCCCATAATTTAAACAATAGGTCATTTTCTGATGACACATTCCTTTTAATTTCAAAAACAGTCACATGGGTTATCAAGTAGAAACAGCAGAAATTATAGAACATAGTAAAGTAACCTTTTTTTATCGGGTTCCTTTGTAGTTAAAGGGGTTTTCCAAGACTTATGTACTGATCAGTATCTGATCAGTGGGGATCTGACACCCGGGACCCCCGCCGATCAGCTGTTTGAGAAGGTGCTCACAGTAGCACCGCGGCTTTCACTCAGCTTTACCTCGGCAAAGTGATGTCAGAGAGGTGGTTGTAACCCCTGGATACGAGCACTGTATAATGTGATGGAAAAATGAATCCAGCCAGGAACGGAGGCAATATGGACAATCACAATACATTAGCCTTGTAGTAACTTTCTCTACATGATAAATGCCATTTGCACCCCTTTAAGTATAGTAAACGAGCAACGATCTGTATGCTACTTTGCCAATCGGTGCTCGTTTATGCTGCCTGTGGGCCCCTCTTGTGCTGAGAGCTTATATAACGTACAGGAGACGGATGCTATGACAGCTGACTGTATCATGCCATGGTGTCATGTTATTTTTACCAGGCTTGCAGAAGGTGATTATATTAGAAATGATTGCACTTACAGGACTTTGCTCCCTGGAGGACTGAACTCACCTTTAGCTATTTCCAGCCTCTGCACCTGGTAGCAGCATGCAAATTGTTTTATCTTACGGATAAACATTTGTCTAATGCGCCATGTGAACAATGCTTCATTTTCCTGACACTACTGGCTGTCATTTATCTTCATTACTCTAATTCTTTTTATTTGAACTCTAAATACCCCTGCATGTTCTCATTGGTGGGGAGACTCATCCTCCATTCTGGAGTCTACTAATACCTGTTTGCTTTATGCTCTTTTTTTGTATATGGAAAGAACACATATTTGCTTAGATGTTTTGTGTTCTTTAACCAATGTAAAATGGTCCTGCAGAATCACCTTCATAGGAGCTGCAATACTGAGGTGACTCCGCCAGGAATTTTCCAAACTTTCTATTGTCTTAAAACCTTAAATTCTGTCCACACAGCCATTGAAGGATCCGTCAGCTGATCTATCACATTTGAAAGGTGCGTCGTGTAGCGCTATCCATGTCATCAAAATGATGGACACAGTGATGGAAACCCAAAATGCTGCATTATAAGCCATTGGAGCTGTTGTCTTTCATTGTACGGCAGATCCACCATAATGCTGTGAAAGAAATCCACAACACCAAGGTGAACATACCAGGCTTTGCCACTGCCAAATGAAAATTGATATTCTGCCAGCAGATAGCATTTTAATGCCGCATAAAGGGTGCAATCACCTGACAAACTAGTGCTTGCTTATTTGTCAGGTGATTGGTGGCAGAATTTTTGGGGCAATGATCAGGTGAATGAACCTTTGTATGAACATTCATTCCTGATCATCGGCGTGTGTAAAAGGGTCATTAGACTAATTATCTTCCTGCCTAAAGGCCTCAGTTAAAATGTCCAAACCTGTGCTGCATGGTCACTAGTGAAGTTCCTCCCCTGAAGACCACAGGATTGGGTTCACTATTGGCCATATCTGCAGTTCAGATGGGATGAATATGCAGAAACCTGGCTCCGTCAGGAGGAGAGGCAGGGTCCCACAGAGGAAGCAGGAGGAGTAAGGGTGCACTTTACTACTGATTTGCATATGGATTAAAAGGATTTTTCTCCAGTATAAAACAATGAATTGCTGCGTGAAAGGTATCATTATTTTCATCTGAGTTAGACCTACAAGGCATCATGCCTGATATACTAGTGAATTTCTGGTTGACAAACCTCTCGTCTTTAGGCGCAGCACAAATTACTGGTCATTCACCAACGTTAAAGACGACCTTTCACCGTTCCTGACATTACTGTTTTAATAGCTTCATGCATTCCCCATGTAACAACAATTCTGGAGCATCTATTCTTATGCCTCTGTGTTGTGCCATTCCTTTATTATTTGCACTAGAAGTTATATGTGAATTGCTATTTGCCTTCAGTAAGGGAACAGAGGGGAGGTGACCAGTTGGGGGTGTGTACCTGCACAGTCTGAACATGGCAGCATTGATTGGATCGAGTGAATCTGTGCAGGTACACCCCCCCAACTGGTCACCTCCCCTCTGTTCCCTTACTGAAGGCAAATAGCAATTCACATATAACTTCTAGTGCAAATAATAAAGGAATGGCACAACATACAGACATAAGAATAGATGTTCCAGAATTGTTATTACATGGGGAATGCATGAAGCTATTAAAATAGGCATGTCAGGAGTGGTGAAAGGTCCTCTTTAAATCTCCTTTAAACACAAGTACTTGGGAGACTCTTGTATGAAGCATCTTTACTTTCCATCTTCTAAGCAAACACACTAAACATGTAAAGTTTAGGAGACTTCAGGCAGTTGTCAATGGAAACTAGTAAAATTAGGCCCCATGCACCCGACCATATGTATTTTGCGGTCCGCAAAATACGGAAACCGTCCATGTTGTATTCACATTTTTTGTGGACCCATTAACTTTAAGGGGTCCTTGTTCCATCCATATTTTGCCAATCTGCAATTTGAGGACCGTAAAAAGGACACTGTCATGTTCATGAGGCCTTAAATGCAGAAAGGCAACTGTACTGTAGATATCTGTACTTACAGATACATTCAGACATTATGAAGGCAGATTGTCCACCAGACCACAGGTAGGCCATTACTGGAAGGAATGAGGAGGTTTGGTCGGTATTCCTGATTTAGTCTTGTAGAGAATTGAGCTGCTCGCAATAAATACATTGACAGTGCAAGAAGGGGGCCTGTGATCCTCCTGTAATATGGCGGCCACCTCCACCTTTACAAAAGTGTCTATGGACAGATCACGTACATCTTGTCGTTTCTGAATAAAAGAAAGCGTAGAAGTTGCCTACACGACAACACTCATGTCTCCTTTCTGCATTTATCTGACACAGTTGTTTGTTTTGGTTGCAGCCCATGGGATCAGAGCGGATGGAGATGCGCAAGCGGCAGATGTCAGTGCACCAGGAGACCGTGAGCTCCTCTCAAGCGCAGCAGGGAGTTGGGAATAGGGGATCAAATGCCTGTTGCTTCTGTTGGTGCTGTTGCTGCAGCTGCTCTTGGTAAGTCTAATGTACCCTTTATATAATAATGTTCCTCTAATACTGTACACTGCTCAGCCAGCTATGGGCCAACCCCTCACAGATTACACGGGATTCATTACTGGTGCACAACGAATGCTAAAAGCTCATGGGCACAGAGAAATGGTGCAACTATATGGCACTATTTAACTTGCCAATTTAATGTTAATGATACATATGTTATGTCTGCCCCTAGTTGTGATGTCACAGCAGCTTACCTGGCTGGAACCCACTTGTGATGTCACAGCAGCTTACCTGGCTGGAACTCACTTGTGATGTCACAGCAGCTTACCTGGCTGGAACTCACTTGTGATGTCACAGCTGCTTACCTGGCTGGAACTCACTTGTGATGTCACAGCACTTTACCTGGCTGGAACTCACTTGTGATGTCACAGCTGCTTACCTGGCTGGAACTCACTTGTGATGTCACAGCAGCTTACCTGGCTGGAACTCATTTGCGATGTCACAGCACTTTACCTGGCTGGAACTCACTTGTGATGTCACAGCTGCTTACCTGGCTGGAACTCACTTGTGATGTCACAGCACTTTACCTGGCTGGAACTCACTTGTGATGTCACAGCACTTTACCTGGCTGGAACTCACTTGTGATGTCACAGCACTTTACCTGGCTGGAACTCATTTGTGATGTCACAGCTGCTTGCCTGGCTGGAACTCACTTGTGATGTCACAGCAGCTTACCTGGCTGGAACTCACTTGTGATGTCACAGCACCTTACCTGGCTCAAACTCACTGGATGTTTTGCAACTACCTCGCATCATTGACAAACTTGTCGCATGACATATGTCACCATGTAGCCAAACATGTGTTGTTGTAACAAAAGTTCACCTGATGGATAGCCTATTGTGATTCCACAGCAAATAAACTAAAACCCGGGTGTATTGTCACGTTAGCAGACTGAAGTTATTGTGTTACTATAGCAGCTGACCTGACTGAAAACCACTAGTGATGTCACCAGATGGGAATACATTTGTGATGTCACAGCAGAAAGCCATTTGTGATGTCACAGCTGCCTGCCCTACTGAAACACTCCCATTTATTACAGTAGATTACCAAGGGTAAAGCCCCATGCACACAATCGTATTTTCAATTTGCATCCACATTTTTTGCAGCTCGGATCTGGACCCACTCATTTCTGTGGAGCTGCAAACGATGCGGACAGGACACTATCCATACAACCAGTGCATAATACTCTTGTCAGGTTGCAAGTCATTGTAGATCAGAGATAGAATTATTTCTGTGCTTTCTTCTATTTCATTTTGTATCTTTATAATTTATCTGGCATATATTTGGTGGTACAGGTGGTCACATGCATCATGGTGTATACTCCTGTGTATGAACATTTCACATGTTTGTACTTTGTGTCTTTGATCATTTATTAAGACCGGCTAAGAGAATCCCTCACCACTGTACCAATATACCAGTAATTATGAGACGCGAATAGAAAGGAGTATAGCCCATTACATGTCCTCTAATGGAAAGTAGGAACCATTTTTTTTCTTAAAGGGGTTGTCCAGTTGCAGGATAGTGATGACCATTCCTCACGATAGGTCATCAATATCAGATCATAGGGGTCCAATTCCCAGCACCCTCTCTGATCAGCCGTTAGGATGAACACCAGGGTGTCTTCAAACACTACATTTTCCGCGGCCTCCCATGTAGCAGCAGCGCAGGATAATTACAGCTTCCTCTGTCATTCAAGTGAATGGGCCTATGTAATTGCACTGATGCTGCAATGGAGACAGCATGCAGGTAAACACTGAAGAGGATGCAGTGTTTGGACAAGCACCAAAGTCTCTTCAAACAGCTGATCTGTGGGGTTGTTGGGAGTTAGAGCCCCTCCAATCTGATATTGATGAACTATCCAGAAGATAGGACATCAAGTATCATGAAACCAGGCAATCCCTTTAAGTAGCAGTAGTTCCTTGCATGTGCACATTTTGTAAAAGTAAAAAAAAACACATCAGAAAATCAGAATCATTACTATGAAAATATTCAGTGATGCTTGTCGTTTTTTTACACCCTATGTTCAATTGATTTCTATGGGCCAATGGGTGTCATTTTGATGTGTTTTTGAACAATTTGGCACATCTCTTTTTCTTTTTGTTGCATAGGCAATGGTGTCAGACCTTACACTAACCTTTACACTAAGAATAGTATATGTGACACACTGTATAGCTTTGAGTATAATGGGTGTCAGTAGTATGACATGAATACCATACTTTGGCAGATATTTGTCATACCCAGGAGAGCTGACAAGTCCTTTTTAAACCTTTCCTGTTGATCGGCCATTTAACCTCAACCATGTCACACAAACAGATGGCAAAGAAAAAATTATATATATATAATATATATATATAATGCCCGTGATGTATGGTATGTACTGCTGCTCCTTGACCTAAAATCACTCACTCACAGTGATTTCAAAATGCACCATAAGTGCTTTATTTGGGTGTGATATTACAAATCTGTATAACGTGGAGCAGTAAAATGGCTGTGTGTATGGGCCCATACTAATAACATACCTCTGTACAGTGAGAGTTGTGAGAGGGAAGAAGTCTCCGGGGTGGCTGTCCAGCCATGTCCTCCTGTGTCAGAAACTGGAAGTGGAAGATGTCTGTAGCTCTAGATAAAGACGGCACAGAGCTATTGTGCACCCATTAAGTTAACCCATAAAGTGGTATCCAACAATCATGTGGTAATTTAAAATCAAAGTATCTTTATTGTAGAATTGTTAAAAACATGGTGTGCACATCCAAAGGGTATGGGTGCATCCTCGGCAGCAGATTCGGCAAGCTGTTCCTGCAGAGAGGAGCCTGACGGAATTTACCGGATTCTACAATTCACCACCGGATCCCCATTGGCAGTGATCCGGCCAGGTTCAGACTGACAAAAGACATTGTGTGCAGGGAAAGAGAGAACATAGCTTATAGGGAATGCCCACTGAGCTCTGAAGTTGCAGCTCCACAAGCAGGCACATCACGACAAAAAATTAAAAGAAGCAATGCAGAATAGTGGAATGGGCACCACTATGGCTATATAAATATCTTTGGAAAGAAATGACGTCATGACAAAGGCCTCACATACCTTAATCTGCTGAATAGTAGCTTCAAACCTGGAGCTATTAGAATTGTTACTACACCGTATTCAGCAGCAACCGTATTTCATATCAGTACAGAAATCATATCCTCATGACCCATGAGGCAATGTCAGAAGTTCACCACCCTGACTGCAGAGTACGAAGCAAACTGGGAGTTGTACCGTCTGTCCATACACATTTCCATCTTTTATTCTGAGGTGAGAAGAGAGGGCATGCACCATCTGCAGACAGACTAAAAGCTGTCTGGCCATGTATCATCAGACCACGCCTCATACTACTGCTATATACATACCACTATTTGCCAAATTTACATACGCACTTGAAAAAGTTTTATTAGAAGCCTGTCAGCGGAAAAATCCGTTTCAAAGTAGACATACTGTCATGTAAGGTAAATGCCCCGAAACACTACTGTACCTTTCTTGTGAAAATTTGTTCCTCTAATCCAGAAAAATACTTCTTTCTGTTGTTATGCAAATAAGGTTTTTGGTGCACCATGGCCAGGGCTGATCCATTCGGCGTACCTAGCGTCCCCTGCATCATCGCTACCGGCTCTGAAATCTCGGGACATTTAATTAAACAAGGATGGGGGGGGCACTGGGTGCCATTATAGGGGAGTGGTGGTGCACCAAATGGAGTGGCCCCACCCACGCTTCACCAAAAACATTATTTGCAGTAAAAAAAAGTATTTCTCAGGAGTATAGGACTGTATTCTCACAAGAAAGGTGTGGTTATGTTTTGGGGCACCTAGCGGTATGCTTACTTTGAGACTAACTTTGGAGATGACGGATTCCATGAAGCATTTTTTCTGCATATTGCCCCTAAACTGTATTATCTCAGATTGTAATTGATATGTAAAGTTTGTGATTCACTCTTTATGAATATTATTCCTCTTTTACAGCCTCACAGTCAGGAATCAAGAAGATGAGAGGACAAGAAGGTCTTCTAATGAAATCAGAGGTGCCGGCATACCAAACTGTGAAGAAAGGTAAGTACTGTAGTAGCTGTGTGTGTTGAGCAGTACAGTGACAGCTGCCATTTCAACATCAAGAAGGTTCACCATAACTTATATGAGTGACAGCTATCTCTGCATGAACATGCATATATGAGCTGTCACCCACTGAGCAATTCATCCCTCCCATGGACAACACCTAGGAGCAGCCTGCCTGTGCCAAATGTCATTCCTCGGCTGAGAATTCTTGTGCATAATATGTGTTAAACTTTAGGCCTCTTTCACACGAGCGTGACGGATTAGGTCCGGATGCGTTCAGGGAAACTCGCACCATTTTGCAAGCAAGTTCAGTCAGTTTTGTCTGCGATTGCGTTCAATTGTTCAGTTTTGATGCGTTTTTCACGTGTGTGATAAAAAAAACAGAAGGTTTACAAACAACATCTCTTAGCAACCCTCAGTGAAAAATGCAATGCGTTTTTCACTGAAGCCCCATTCATTTCTGTGGGGCCAGGGCTGTGTGAAAAACGCAGAATACAGAACTGATGCGTGAAAAATAAAAAAAACACTCATGTACACAGACCCATTGAAATTCAGTGCGGGTGCTATAAGTTCACATCATGCATTGCACCCGCGCAGAAAACTCCCTCGTGTGAAAGGGGCCTTAGGCTGGAGCAACCAATGGGCCCTGGTGCCAGATACTTCAGAGAGTGCAGTTGAGAAGCTGAGGGGAAGGATGAAGAAATCAAGCATGGGGCTGGTCAGCCAAGCCTTGACCAGTCAGTGAAATGTTTTTGTTTTTTCTCCTGCCCCTGGTTCATTAACGCACAGTTGCCAAACTGCTCCATATAGGAGAAGGAGATCCATCCTCTATCTACTGTAGCTAAGCCATCCTGGTACATTCATGCCAACTGTAAAGTACTTGATCAGCCCTACTAGAGTTGGTCTGGTCCATCAAGACAGCTGCTATGCTAAAAAATCTAACTGCCAAAGGGTCAGTCAGACTAATGCTTTACATGAGCAAGCAGTAATGTGACCTTCCCTTAAAGGGGTTTTCCAAGATATTCTAACTCATGACCCATCGTCAGTAGATCGTGATTACACACCACGATCTACTGCCTGCAAATGATGATTTTTAAACCTGTTGAAAAGATTTGGATTGCTCGAGCTCATCATCGGGTAATTACTGACTTCAGTAACCGCAGCACTCTTGTTCATGGGTTGTGTGTGGGATTGCAACTGCACATTTTTTATATGTCATCCAATCCCTTGAATGCCACACATGTTTCTGGGGTTGCATTTGGCCTAGTTGGTATGATAGGTGATGATCTGACAGTAAATCTTGACTTTATGTTCTCTTTAGTCCAACCCCTACTCTTGAAGATGTCTACTCTTGGGGCCAGTCTTTCGACAAACTTATGACTACTCCTGCGGGAAGAAATGCTTTCCGGGAATTTCTCCGAACGGAATTTAGTGAGGAGAACATGCTTTTCTGGATGGCTTGTGAGGATCTGAAAAAGGAAGCCAACAAAAATGTGATAGAAGAGAAAGCCCGGCTAATATATGAGGACTACATCTCCATTTTATCTCCAAAAGAGGTAAATTGTGCGTCCAGGTCTCTTCATTCCTTAATTCCTCATAGTCGGCACTCTAAGGATATTGTTACATATTTGCCCCAATTTCTTATAGATACACTATGGCTGGCCACACACGAGATACCTGTCAGCCGACAACTGCCTGTCCATACAGATGCACACTCGGATAGGCTAAACGCATAAGTTCTGAAAGTGGAGAAGGGAGTAAGTCGCTGCCGGGCTTGTCTTCCTAAGAGCAAAAGGATCTGGCATGTTAAAAATAAAATGTCCAGATCCTTATCTCCCCAATCAGGGGATTGGCCCCATACACATTAGATCAGTGATGGAGAACCTTTTAGAGACCACGTGCCCAAACTGCAACCCAAAACCCACTTATTTATCGCAGAGTGCCAACACGGCAATTTAACCTGAATACCAATGTAGTGTATCTTCCATGTACTTTATCATTTAGTTATAATAGCCTGCCTCCATTCAATCCAGACTGCCCCTTCCCCCAGGGTCTCAGAACCCCCAGGCAAGCACAGTTGATATGCATATCAAGTGTTGATAGCGGGGGTCCCAACTCTGAGACCCCTGCTTCTACTCAACACTGAGCGGAATGGTGGAGACATCCCATAGACTTTATACTGAGACTGTCTTCACTATAGCGCTCAGCGCTTTGCTGAGCGCTTCAGAGTGCTTGTTATACAGATCTCAGAGCTAGGAACCCTGCTAAAGCCCACTGACCAACACTGCAACAAGAGGGACCCCACTGCCCAGCAAGGCTGCTTACTCTGCCGGGCGCCTTTGGGTGAAGATCGTGCACCACTACAGGAGCCTCCCCCTCCACATCTTGAAAGCGGTGTGTCGAATGCTCCAGCACCCCGCTCATAGCGACCAATAACAAAGCTCCTTTCTATTGGTTGAATCAGGTAGCAGCAGCTTACTGTGCTGATGAATGGCAGGAAAAGTCTAAGGCGTATTAGTACGTCTTAGTCTTTTTCCAGGGTGCGTGTGCCCACAGTGAGAGCTCTGAGTGCCATAGGTTCGCCACCACAGCACTAGATCATTTGCCAGTGTAGCAGGAATTGGCAATAGAGATGAGCGAACGTGCTCGTAACGAGCACTGTAGCGCTCTGCTCCCCTGCGAACGAATGCCCACAGGCATTGTGGATCCGTCCTCAGCTGCATGTAAGTCAATGGGGACGGATACGTTTTGTATGAGTGTCATACCAAACGGATCCGTCCCCATTGACTTACACGCAGCTGAGGACGGATCCGCAATGCCTGCGGGCATTGCGCAGGGGAGCCGAGCGCTACAGTGCTCGTAACGAGCACATTCGCTCATCTCTAATTGGCAGCTTTGGCTTCTATTCCACTAATGTGTATGGCCATCTTTAGTATTTAATCGACCAATCCTAAGAATAAAACATTCCCTCCCGTTATATTAATGAACCAACCACTGGGATATTTGATGTACTGCTGATACTACCATGGGTTCCACAGCAAACATACACCTCAGATTTCCTCCATGTGAACATGGTTATTTCTTTGATTTGATCTTTCAGCATAAATATATTGTAGCACATCACCATCCAGTACCTTATAAATATGGCTATATTACTGCTCCGTACAGCCTTGGCAGTACGATGCCTACATGAGTATGTGGGACCTAATGGGGCCTTATGCCTGAGATTTCATAAGCAGGAATATGCGTCTAGGGGGGAATGACTCCATACACAGTCTTTCCATACTGTAAGTATTATAGCACTATGTCATGCTCCATCAGATGCTGTATGTATGGAGGTGTTCTCTTGCTTTGAGGGCACGATACCTATGGTGATCCAGCAGAACCATATGGCTTCCGTGCATTATAACGTGGGCCTTGTGTACATGCTGTGCCCTGCGTATGATGCCGAGTGCTCAGTGAGTTCATACAGAAATGTTTCACCGAGGTCTAGAAACTATTTCATCGGGGGGAATATTTTATAACGTCCAGACATATGGGTGTAATCTCTGATGGCGCGGACAGATGTATCTCATACTGATGGATAAACAGGCCATAGCTGTAAATGTGATCACGTCGGCCATGACATATGGAACAGTCTCATCAAAACTCTTGGGACCACTATTATTAGCATTCCAATATTTCAGCTACAGCAGTAAGACAAAAAAAGATTTTAATGCTATTAAACTGTGAAGACGTGCCGTGTAGAGAGTCCGTTCTGTGGGTATAAACAATGACGAGACATTTAAGACGATCACCATGTGAGATCCCCAGGGGGGCAATTGTTATGGCCTGGTGAGAAAGAATAATTATTCTCAAAACAGTCTGACCTTTCAGGTATTATATTCTCAGACAATCTAAGATAGAATGATTAGCAGCCATTGAGATAAGAAGACAGAGCTGTCAATCACCAGAGATGATTTTTCTATATACAGACTGTAGCTTATTATAACACAGCATGCGCTGCCACTACTCCGCTCACAGCGAGGGGCATCAGTTAGGGGTCTCCATCTTTGTGCAAAGGTTGCGACAACAAGGAATTAAAGAAATCTTTCTCTTTTCAGGTCAGCCTGGATTCCAGAGTGAGAGAAGTCATCAACAGGAACATGTTGGAGCCCTCACAACACACATTTGATGATGCTCAACTCCAGATCTACACCTTAATGCACAGAGACTCTTACCCACGTTTCATGAACTCTGTAATCTACAAAAACCTTCTTCAGACCTTATCGGAAAACACCGCCGAGTCTTAGTTTTGTTTTGTGTTTTTTTTTTTTATTATTATTATAATTTTTATTGTCATTTTTATTTATTTAAAAGCAAATGGAAAAAATGGGTACTACACCTGGCAGGGAGTTTAGAGCTACCATGATGTTCACCTGAAAATTCTACTCAGGCATATTTTAATATGGACTATGTTACATTGTCTCCGGCTGACGGCTCATCGCCACGCCTGTTGCAGCTAGTGATCAATTTTAGTGATATTTTCCAAATAAGAAAAAAAAAAGACGGAAACATTTTTAAACGATATAGTGTATATATAGTAGTTGTATTTTTACAACGGTAATTAGTATATATTCAAAGACGAGCGTTACCCTGGTGGAAGTGCCTTGATGTGTTTATGTCTATTTCCTAGGACTAGATTGGATTATTACATTAAGACTATGTATGTGATCTGAAAGTCCATCTGCTCATAAAGGAGGGTACTTCCACTTGTCTTTGGGGGATGTAGGCTTGTTTGTATGTGTACGTATAGCTATGCATATGTACGTGCACACGACAAACAAGCAGCGTGCCGAAGGGAACAATTTCCATAGGCATGGAACAAACCTGGCTTCTTGTTGAAGACCAGCGATTCGAATATCAACATTTAATATGTGAATGATTTAATGGGTTTTAAAAAAAATATTCACTTTTCTTCTTTTGCAATGGAAGAATTAAAGAAAAAAATATGGACGTTTACAGAAGACAAAATTCTAATCTGTAATAAAGCACAATAGTTTTATCCAGACGGTGGTGGTCTTTTCCATAGAAATCTGACGTTAGCATTAAAGGATCACTCTACTCAAAATGTGTGCATCCTGTTATGCCAAGTGGAAAGAGCAGTGTATGATGGAGGGATTTCATCTTCTTTGACACCTTGTGTCATGCACTGCCCTTACATTAGGCATCAGTTTTGCTTGGAGTGTTTCATTTAAGGGCTTTTCCCACAAAAAGTATTACTATACAATAAATAGGGCAATTGAGATGAAGTATTTTTGCAATATACACTCATTTACAAAAAAAAAATAAATCACACCCAGTTAGAAATGTTGATTTCTGCAAAACTCAGCATGCAGTTATGCCTCTGGAAGACGTAAATGACTACAGATGTGGTCTGATCAGACACTAGGTCTTGACACGAGAGGCTGTAAAAGTGCTTCCCAGGCTGCCCTATAAAAAGGCTCTGAGAGGCTACTTTTGGTAAGAGATGGTTGATGAATAGACATGCCTCTATGACGCATGTAAAGACGTTTTGCCTAGTTGATATGACTTGAGAACGGCACATCATTATACTAAGAGGAGCAAAATGGTCGTTTCAATGAACTGCCCGCCATCTAGGCTGTTCTGACCTAGCTGTTAGGAGGTATTGGGAGCAGTGGTTATGTGTGGGCACAGACAGACCACCAGTTTGATTTGCCAAGCATGAACAGCTGCCATAGTTTCTTTGTCCACCGTCCAGACACATCTATATTTAAACAAAAAAAGTAAAATCCTGCAGTTTTCACATTGGCCACTAAGCCTAATAAAAGGTACCACTTGGTCTGTACAGATCACTTGACTGCAGTTACCTGCTTATCTGTCATTCTAATCCTGCCTGTAATGATATCACCTCTGTGTATAGATAACACAGGATCCACCATTCATAGGTGATTGTCAAAGCATATCTGTTCTTTCCTTGTACAATGGCATCTGCATAAGGGTCCTTGCACACCACCATGTGCGTTCCAAGACATAGAGCTTATGAGTGCAGGACAATAGTCCCGTGGGAGGCCCGACGTGCACAGCATCATAGTAATCTATGATGCTGTGCGCTCCCGTGCCCACAATCTATGCCGCTCCGGGACATATGGCCCGCTCACGGACCGTATGTCTCAGAGCGCATACGGTTGTGTGCAAGGGCCCTAAGTCACAGAACATGCCTAGAAAACTCTCCCATAGAAGTCAATGAGGTCCCCATCTGACCATTGTGTCTATGGACCATGTGGCTGCCGTAAAAAGAAATTTTCTTAATGCTTTGTAAATGCTGCTAAGAACAGCTCAAGCAAGATGGCCGCCACATAATCATGTTCAGAAAGCAGTATAAATAAATATGCAATCAGAAAATAAAAACAGATTAGAAAAAAAAAAGATGTGTTGCTATCTAGTGATGAGCGAATCGAAGCGGCAATATTCGTGATTCGCACGAATATTGCCCGCTTCGGCTCGGCATCCCGAGGCAGCGCGGACTCGTGATTATTCGTGCGTCACTGCAAGTTTGAAATGCCCGGTTTTTTCAGCCAATCAGCATCAAAGGGAAGCCTGTGGGAACGCCTGCTGTGATGTAACAGCCCCTATACCTCCCCAGCAGTGATTGGCTGGCAGTGACATGTGACCTAAATTTACATAAGGTAGGGACCTGCAGCATCAGCCTCATTGTGCTTTGGGAAGGAGAAGAGACAGACAGTGTTAGCTAGTGTAGTGTGTGCAGCAAGCAGTTAGTTAAGAGTTAGGTTAGGAAGCCCCAACAGTCCTTTTAAAGACTATACTCTGAAGAACAGTATATACTGTAAGCCTGTATTCTGTGTAGGATAGGAAGCCCCAACAGTCTTTTTAAAGACTAATTGATTCTGTGAAGAAAACTATACAGTATATGCTGTAAGGCTGTATTCTGTGCAGGATAGGAAGCCCCAACAGTCTTTTAAAAACTAATTGATTCTGTGAGAAAAATTCAGTATATGCTGTAAGCCTGTATTCTGTGCAGAGCTGTGCCTGGTACACCTTGTCCAGCCACATAGCTCAAACTATATATCTGTAAACAGATATATTCCTGTGCATGACTGTGCAGTGACTAGGGTATACATTTCATCAGCCTGCTATATACCTCACAGTCTATAGATACCGTATTGATCTGTAGATTCCAGTTTTATTTGCGCAAACTGCGTAAAAAAATTTTTTTGGGATAGGTGTGAAAAATAATATTACCTACGTATCTATATTGTCCATGGAATTTCACTGATCTGTAATACACGGTGCAGTGAGTTGGGAAAAAAATTTCATCAGCCTGCTATACAGTGTCGGACTGGCCCACCAGAGGATCCTCCGGTAGGCCCCAAGCCACCCAGCCACTTAAAAAAAGCATACTTACCTGTCCTGCCACGCTGCCACTGTCCTCGGCTCCCACGCTCCACTGTCTTCCCTGAAGCGTCAGGTCATAGTGCGCGCCGGCAGGGAAGACAGTGGAGCGCGGAACCTGATGGTAGCGGCAGGGCGGGTAAGTAGGCTTTTTTTTAAGTGGCTGGGTGGGCTGATCTGAGGTCTGAGGGGGGCACGAGACGCCAACCTGAGGTCTGATGGGTGCACGAGACGCCGATCCCTGTACTGTGACATCACTGTGTTTATTATCCCTGTACGGTCGGTGACATCACTGTGTTTATTATCCCTGTACTGTGACATCACAGTGTTTATTATCCCTGTACAGTGACATCGCTGTGTGTATTCTCCCAGTGCAGGAAGAGGTAAGTGGTCTGTGTTTGTGTGTTTGTTTTCTATTTTTCAGGGTCGTGAATGCAGAGGACTACATCGGACCAGCTTTTTTTTGGAGGGGGGGACCCCACGCCCTTTTTTAAAAAATTATTTTATTTTTCTAATAAAAATTATTCCCAGCCTAATGGTACCAGCCTGCAGCCGCCCCAGAGCCAGACCCTCAATTTAGAACAGTGGTTCTCAACTCCAGTCCTCGGGACCCACCTGCCAGTCAGGTTTTCAGGATTTCCTTAGTTTAGACCAGCTGATATAATTAGCGTCCATCCATCAGGACTTACCACAGGTATTCATTCTGTGGGATATTCCTAAATCCTGACTGGCAGGTGGGTCCCGAGGACTGGAGTTGAGAACCACTGATTTAGAAGGTCCGGTCCTGCGGGGACCCGGCTCTTCCCGGCACCCCTGGTGGTGGTGGGTGCCAAGGTAATAGATGTTGGGGTTAGTGCTGGCCTGCCATACCGGCAAGCACTAAGCCCAGTATTAGTAATCAGGGCCGTCTGTAGATAGCCCTAATTACTAAAACTGTAGTATTGTAAAAAAAAAAAAAAAATACACACAAGTATAAAACATTTTATTGAAATAAACACTACCCCAGACCCGTTTGACCATTTTATTTAAAAAAAAAAAAAAAAAAAGCTGGTCCGACGTAGTCCTCTGCATTCACGACCCTGAAAAATAGAAAACAAACACACAAACACAGACCACTTACCTCTTCATGCACTGGGATAATACGATAATACGATAATACACACAGCGATGTCACTGTACAGGGATAATAAACACAGTGATGTCACTGTACAGACATAATAAACACAGCGATGTCACCGTACAGAGATAAACACAGTGATGTCACCGTACAGGGATAATAAACACAGTGATGTCACCGTACAGGGATAATAAACACAGTGATGTCACCGTACAGGGATAATACACACAGTGATGTCACCGTACAGGGATAATACACACAGTGATGTCACAGTACAGAGATAATAAACACAGTGATGTCACCGTACAGGGATAATAAACACAGTGATGTCACTTTACAGGGATAATACACACAGTGATGTCACAGTACAGAGATAATAAACACAGTGATCAATCAGACCGTGATGTAAAGATTAAGCGTAACTGGCGTAAACCCAGAGGTATTGACAACAGAGCCCACAGGAGGTTTAAGGGGCAGATCCTGATGCCCAACATTGGGTACGGTAGCAACAAGAAGACCAAACACATGCTGCCCACAGGGTTCCGCAAATTCCTGGTCCACAATGTCAAGGAGCTTGAGGTTCTGTTGATGAGCAACAAGTCCTTCTGTGCAGAAATCGCCCACAACGTCTCCTCAAAGAACCGAAAGACCATTGTGGAGAGAGCGGCACAGCTCGCCATCAAAGTGACGAACCCCAATGCCAGACTGCGCAGCGAAGAGAACGAATAAATATCTCTGTGGTTATTTGTGCTAAATAAAAGTTAAATAAACACAAAAAAAAAAAAAAAATTTGATCTGTTCCTGTGCCTGATCCACCCAAGTTGAATCTGTCCCATCATGAGAAAGTCCCTCCCAGGAGTCCCCACTGTAACTTGCTTCACTTTCAACTACCTCACCCCCCGACACCTGTGTCTCGCCATTGTCCACCACCTCCTCAGACAACACTGGTAAATCCCCACTGTCAGCACACTGAGACTGCAAAAGGTCTTGCGAATTGGGGTAGAGAATGTTCTGGGGTAGCACATCAGAGAAGGGGTGACTATGGGGTTCCAGGGAGTACGTGACCACATGCAATCTCCATCCAAAAAGTCATACTGAGGCTCACCACCATGCTTTACACTGCAATCTTATTGAAAGACAGACAATCAGGGGTTCACCGCCAGGTTGTCAGGCAGCATTTTTAAGTGGGTCACCATTACCGTGTCCCTGAAAATTGCCTTGGGGTCATCACCAGACTATTGGCCAGATTTACAAAAAATGGTGCAATTAGGGAGCCTCAGAGGCATCCTTACATGCTGCCCCTGGTGTTTCCTATCCATTTCCAAGGTGTTTCCATCTTTTTCTGAGGTTTTCACATGTTGGGGGCAAACTTGACTGTGCAGAACCTTTGGCCCCTGCAAAAATATTCGGGTCTTCCATAGACTTTAATGGGATTCGTGATTCGGCTCGAACCCACGAATCCCGCGGATAATTCGGGCCGAATTCCGAATCCCCGAATATTTTAGGATTCGTTCAACTCTATTGCTATCTGGTTTTAACTGGGAGATAAACAGTTTGGTGACACATTTGCTTTAATGTCAGAAGAAACAGTGGATTGTTCTGAAAAAGCCAGGAAAAAATATTCCTTTTATTTAGGAGCAGCAGCAGTACAGTGTTAATGTAGAAAGGGTAAGGTGTGTAGGGGGAATAGTGGCATATGGCAGCAGGAGCAGCAAAGCATGAAACAGACAAGGCAGTGATGGGAGTGTGTGGAAGTAGGGGGGTAGCAGTTGCGATGGCAGCCATACAGTACGGAACATGATAATAGATAGACAATGGCATGATGGTGCCATGAGGAATGGCAGACCTATTCATCAGCCTCAGCCAGAAGTGTGTGAAAGTTCTCACGGATCCATGCCCCTTCATTTTGACAAAAGTGATGTTTTGGACACTTGGGGGGGGAACCAATCCATTTCTGTGTGACGCTATCTGCCATGCTGAAAACTCAGATGACAGTACAAGACAGTATAGCGAGAACAAACTGGGCCAGTTCCAGACACTGTACCAATCTGCCTGACCAGAAGTCAATGGGGTCGGGGAACAGGATATGTTCTGGAGAAAAGGCACAGTCCCGGTACAACTGAACCTAGTTGTTCAGGCGGTGCATATTCTGATGTGTGGAAGTGGGAAAACACTGTTCCATCAAGTAGCAAACTGAACTGCCTGCTGCAGCTTCTGCTACTAGTTTTATGAGAGACAGCGGGGGAAGTGGAGAAAGGCTACTTTCACATCTGCTTTTTGCTGGATCCGTCATGGATCAGCAACAAACGCTTCTGTCATGAAAATACAACCAGCTGCATCCATTATGAACGGATCCGGTTGTATCATCTGTAAAATGACCAAGGAGGTTTTCTTTTTGTCCGAGAAAACGGATCCAGCACCATTGACTTACATTGTATTTCATGCCAGATCCATTGTGCTCCGTATCCCATGATGCACTTAAAAACACTGCTTGCAGCGTTCTTGTTCATCATGGGAACGCAACGAAACGGAATGCATTCTGGTGCACTCCCTTCCGTTTTGTCCCTACTGACAATCAATGGGGACAAAACTGAAGTGTTTTCCTCTGGGTTGGAGATACTATAACAGATATCAATATAGGAAAGTAGGGCTGAAACGATTACTCGAATCAATCAAGTAACTCAACACAAAAAAATCCTTGATGCAAGTGTTTGAGTGAAGTGTTTGCTATTACTCACCTCACTGTCCTCCTGACGTACACACCTCTTCAGGATGTAGTGCACGTAAACGCGCACTATGACCTGATGTTGTGTGATGTCAGGGCCCAGTGCATTCCCTGAAGAAGTGGATGGAAGAGCTATGGAGTGTCAGTAGCGCCCCTAGCAGGAAAGGTAAGTATTTGATTTGACTGGCGCTGAGGCTGGACACTAATGACTAGGAGAGGGAGTTCATGGCACTGGAGGAGGAACTGATGGCACAAGGTACGGGGAGCTGATAGTGCTGAGGACTGATGGCATGGGGGTCTGATGAGTTTTTTTTAGAAAACGTTCTTTTAATTAGTTGTTTCTTATTAGAGTACTTGATTAATTGTTATATGTTATAAAAAATATTTGGGGTGGGGAGTTTTTTAAGATCAACTTTTTCTTAAACTACATTTGGGGTGTGCATGCTAACAGTGCCCATATGTTCTCATGCACCCAGTGTATGCCAAAAGTGTCCTTTTGCCATATGCTAGACCAGTTAGCATCAGCACATTATTTTATTTTTTGTTCCACTGTATAGGAAGTGATGTTACATCAGCGGCCTGCACCTGCTGCTCTACTGATCTTCCAGGCAGCTACTTCACTGACCTTCCTGCTCGATCTCCAACACGTACACTTCGGCATTCCTCCCTTGCGGCAGACCAAGGCCACCAGATTCACCTGTGTCTTGTCATTAGCAGGTCACAGCCTGCTTCTTGCCGGCAAGGCCTTTACCCTCTGCCAGTAGGGCCAGCGTGGGTGCATCCTAATTCACACTAGCTAATAGCTACTCACTTTTGAGCACTTAATGCACATTCCTCTATGAGTGGGTGCCTGAGCAAAAGGTTCCAAGCCCACTAGTTCCTGCAAAGGTTTTCTGTATTTATCTGCCCGTGTTCGGACTCTCTGCCTGCTTCCTGGATATTGATACTTCGCTGACTGACATGTGCCCGTCTGCCATATTAACCCTTCTCCACCAGCCCTCGGACTGTTTGTTAGATTGCTCATACTGTGCCTGTGCTGATCTCGGCCTATCCTTATTTATGATTGTGCCTGATTGCTGGGTGCTCTGCAACGGTCTTTATGACCCCTGTGGGTCAGCTATCTATCACACAGGGACTTCAACAGGAAGTAGTTGGTGTTTCCCCTGCAGCAGAGTCCAGATCCCTGTACAGCAGGGGTGGGGAACCTGCGGCCCGCAGGACCATTTCATGTGGCCCCCTGCCAGAACGTATTGTAAAAATGCTAATGACCGCTTCCATTATGGAAGCAGTCATTAGCATGCGGCAGCAACAGAAAGATGAGAATGTACAGTGTCAGGACAAAGTGCACGTCTACGTGCACTATGACCCGAGGCTGTGCGCTGTCAGGTGACAGCACAGCGGGGAGAAGACCAGTTTTTTTTTTTTTAAATGTCTGATCTGAGGTCTGATTGGGGCTAAACTGAGGCTATTGGAGGGTGGGGAGGGTCTGATTTGAGGTTGGGGGCTGATCTGAGGCTGATGTAGGCTGGGAGGGGGAGTCTGATAGGAGGCTGATGGAGGTGGGGGCAGATCTGAGGCTGAGAAAGGCAGGGACAGTGGCAGGGAGAGTCCCTCTCTGGGTTTAGTTTGGATACCATTAATGCCAAATAAAGAACTAAATATATAACATTCTCAACTTAAAAATTAGACTATTGTGCAGTCAAAATGATGCCTGTACTATTTGTAATATATATATAGTGCAGGCGCCATTTTGTGCTGCAAAAATACAGTGCTCTAGATTTTTTAAATTGAAGCGCAATTTCTGTAACTTAACCCTGTCACTTATATGTTTGACCAAATATAGCAGTCAAATTTTTAAGTTGAGAATTTTGCATGGCCCTCAAACAATGTTACCAATATCCAAATTGCCCTTTGCAAAAAGGTTCCCCACCCCTGCTGTACAGGGGTAAAGGGTGAAAACCAGGGGACTGCCAGCATAATGACCTTAGGAGTGGCCCAAAGCCAAATTTGTTGACAAAGTGATTCCACACCCAGTAATTTACTATAAATTCATATGCAATACAGTACAGTTTGATCGAAGCATATCATTGTATACCTATACAGTGGCATACATCAGAGAGTACCGACAACATATACCTCAGATACACCTGTTGCCAAAAAAAAGTTAATGGGGTTGTCTAGGATCAGAGCCAAACCCGAACATACCCATATTTTCACCTAGGCAGCCCCCCTGACAAGAGCATCTGAGCTCTCCTTTGCCCTTCGCTGAATCACGCAGGGCAAAGGCATTTTCAGGAGATCTGGTGATGTACCGGGCTCTCCTTAGGGTTGCCAGGTGGAGGCTTCCGCTCAGCAGTGAGCCCGGTGACATCACCGACACTGATGGGCTGTAAAACGGCTAGGGCAGCGGTAAAGCCAGCCCATCAGAGCCAGTAACGTCACCGAACACACTGCTGGGCGGAGGCACGTGACCACTGTGGATGATGTCATGTGAATGATGAGTGGTCATCGATGCAGTTTTTGATGTTTGATGAGTGATGTTTTGTGATGGCTATGGCATAAGATGATCCATTGTGAACCAATATTGTAGCACACAATTCTGTCATAAATTAAGCCAACTAATAGTCAGTATAAAGTTAGACAAGAGTACCTAGTCATACACTGGATTTCTCATCCAGCCTGAGCCTCTGTGATAAATGTGGTGCGTCTTTAGACGACCTAAATTTACATGGTTTATTTTTTTAGACAGAATTTGTAAACTGCCCCAATGTACATGGTGTTTAAAATAAAGGCTCTGCCAATGTGCTTACGTTCCAGTGGGTTTTGAAGATCACAAAACATGGAGTGCTTTCTTGAAGGGGATCGTCTAGGATTAGAAAAACAAGACTGATCTTTCTCAGACACAGTGCCACACCTGCCCATCAGTTGTATCTGGTATTGCAGAATGGACAGTGAAGCGAGCAAATGGAGCAGAGATGCAATACCACTCACAACCTGTAGACAGGTGTGGCACTGTTTTCAGGGGACAGTTTTTTTTTTTTTTTTTTTTTTTTTAAATCCTTCGGAACAATTCTGGAACTGTGACACCAATAGTTTTGAGAGCCACATGATTTTGCACATTTGCTAGTCCTCTGGTGGGGAAGCAGCTGGAGTATGTTTAAGATGTTTAAGTGCAGCCTGAGGTTTTTTTTTCCTTTGCCAAGTTCAACACTAACTTGAAAGAAAAACTGCATTTTATTACTTAAATATCTCTTGCAAATGAATTCAAATATTTTTCTTCCCCACCAAAAAGTAAAAAGAAATTGGATTTTTGTACTTACTGTAAAATCCCTTTCTCGTTCAATGCATTGGGGGACACAGCACCATGGTATATGCCCAGCTGACACTAGAAAAAGAAAAGTGTTGGCTCCGCCCAGGTGGGCTATACCCTCTCCTCAGCCACTAGGCTAATCAGTTTGTACCAAAAGCAGGAGAGAGAACAAAAGCAAGGAACCAACAAGTCCGGAACCGGGACAGCCCGGTGACGGAGAGAGAAAAAAAAAAAAAAATAAATAAATAAATAAATAAATAGAGGGTGGGATCTGTGTCCCCCAATGCGTTGAACGAGAAAGGGATTTTACGGTAAGTACAAAAATCCAATTTGCTTGTTAATGGCATTGGGGGACAGCACCATGGGACGTCCCAAAGCAGTCCCCGAGGGTGGGAAGAGAACATTCATGCCAACAGTTGGGGGCCCAGGTTCGGGAGAACCATGTGACCCAACAGAACCAGGAAGGCTACAGCATGAACTGGTAGAAAGGAAAACCCGGGAACTGGGCCGGAAGGCTCCAGAACCAGGAAAAGTCCCAAGAAAAACGTGTGGAAGACTGCCAGGATCCCAAGGGCAAGTGCCTTGGAGAAAATACCAGAAGCAATCAAAGAGCAAGGCGAAATACCGGCTCCACCAAAGGCTGGGAAAATGGAAAATCCAGAGGAAATGGAACAGGGCAAGATGTCGTGCGCCAGAACAGAGAGGTGAACAAGTGCACACTAGAGAGCCAGAGGAAGGAACTGGAAGAACCCGGGCTCCCCATTAATGAAACAGGAGCGCAGCACCATTGGAAGGCGTCTCCTGGAAGGGACCCAGCCAAACCACAGAGAAGGAGGCCCCAGAAGGGGGATCTATAAGAGGACAGATCCAACAAGAAAATACAATGGATCCAGGAAGCCAGCAAGAGAACCTAACAGGGAAAAAATGTCTGGGAAAAAGACAGGAGTCCTGACCCAAGTAAGAAGTTCCTGAGAGAAGGCTAAGGAAGACCCTGACAGGTAGGGAGGTCACACTGAATGGTCTGAGACCAAAGACATGCCCAGCCAAACACCATGTGAAGGCCAGGAGCAGATGACAGGGTAGAAAGGAAACTGGTGGCTGAATGCACCGAGAGAAGGAATAGCAACCGTCACCATGGGAAGAGAGAGAGAAAGGCCTCCTTCCCCTACAAACGGGTGAGGGAAGAAAAAGACCCTAGAAAAGGAGTAGGAAGGACACCATCCCGCCCAGGAATGCAGTCATCCCCTTGGGGAGAAGGGAGTAATGGGCAATGGCCAGGACAATGGCACGGAAGGATATGCTTCCCAGAAACAAGAGGTGAGAATCAAGCCCCTGGAAAACAAGGAAAATAATTCATAAAATGTAAGGCCAGAAGAACCCTGACCACATGGAGGCCCAGGAAACAAAACGACCAGTCACAGGCCCTGGAAATATGAGTGGAGACAAACTCGTCTGAGGGAAATTGGAGTAGAGAAGAGAGGACTCTGAACAGCCTCATATGGTGAAAAAGTGCCATCCTACTAAAGGGCAATGTGAAGGAAACTTGCCATCTAGAGCAACAAGATCCCTGGAACTGGGACCCAAAACTGAGGAGCAGCACCAGCATAGAAAGTGGGTCAGAGGGAAGCCAACCCATGGGGGCCCAGGAAAGAAAGGAACCAAACCGGGCCCAAAGAAATAGCTGTCATCCAGAGTATACAGCGATGCCATGGGAACTGCTCCAGAGGAAGATGGCCAGCTAGATGGATCTAGGAACCTAGGAGAAGGGACGCCAAGCTAGATAACTCAGTTAGAGGCCCAAGAGCAGCCACATCCGGAGAATATTGCCAGCAAAGAAAAATTGAACAAAGCAACCATAGGGAAAAAACAGTCAGCCATGGTTAACATACCATGCCAAGCGTAATGACTGACATACTGTATACACTGCCCCAGAAGGGACAAGTACAGCACCCTGGCTGTTGTCAAAGAATTGCGGACACCCATAAGGATGTGGGATTCACCAGGAGCCAGCGGAGGCTACACCGACATGTAGAACCCAGCATGTAGAACATTAAAACCCCCAAGAGGGAGAAAAGGATTGGTAGGAGCATACAATGACAGCAAGGCCAAGGAAACGGAGCGTCTGGCAGTAGCAAAACTACTCCGAAAACTGAAGGGCGTACATAGGAAGACCGGAGCGTGGGAAAAAAACTGAGGGACTACGTCCAATATAGGGGCCAGCAGTGGAAAACTCACCCCAACTAAGCAGGTGTTTGGTGCTCACCAGCCCTGACACGGCCATGTCGGAGAGGACGTCCCGAGATGACCCAAGCAATGCAGTAGCAGCCGCTGCTCACAAAGCGGTATATCCCTGTGCATAGAAAAATCCAGTGATGATCCAGGACTTGAGCCTGTAACTCTGTGAAAACAAGGCAGAAGATAGCACCAAGAGTGCGGGTACCCCATCATCAAATGGGGTAACGTGACCATGCGGAATACAGCAGTACATCATAGGTTTATCAAGGAATACACCAGAATAAGAACCAACAACCAGCCCAAGGCAGAGGAAGTGTAGCTGACTGGTGCCCATCAGGGCCCAGGGCCCTTGTTAGATAACGCATTGTGCAACAAGTAAAAACCATGCCCAGTATAGGGGCCATGAGAAGGCTTGGTGCACACCGATTGGAGCGACAGGCGGTGTCTAGATATACCTGAAGACACACATATATATATATATAACACTGGTGCACAAGATAGGTGTGACAGAGGCAATGTCTAGCACATAACTGAGTACACCCCCAAAATAGAGGGCCTGGTGCAGGAATACCGCACAGGCTGGCAGACAAGGCCACCAGCACTAATTCCCATAATGTAAAGGAACAAGGCAGAACTGCGGGAGGCTACAGATACATTACCCCAAAATGGTATAATCACAATACAGGGTGCCTGCGGTCTAGTAGGGCTGAGCAGATCAGGCCCACCATACCGGATCTAACAATGGTACAACTACTCCGCCCAAGAAGGGGGGACTAATGGTCACCAGGTACAACTGCAATCGGGATGGTTTGTCAGATACAGCACCCCGAGATGTCCAAGCGCTACTGGAGGGGAACGGCATGGGTTCCAGATGCATCCAGGAAAGAGCGATGAATACCGCATTTGGTGACAGTACAATCACTTGAATCAGGAGGGAGCGACCGGTTACTCAGCACAGAGTAAAAACGGGAAGAGCATTGCCACAGTTTAGATGGCACAGTTTGCACGACCAGGGCACAGGGTTTGGAGACGGTGCGAATACTCCATCAGATGAGGGAGTAATATGGATACATGGTGCACACTAGGACCAGAATGTTGACTGGAGAAAGGACTGGTACTCCGCCTGATAAGGGAGTGGTAGGGTTAACTGAACCACTCTAGGACCAGAAATGTGCATAGAATACAGCCCCTGCTGAGTACTCTGCCTGAGAATGGGTACCTTACAACCAGGAAGATCTGACTGATACATCATTTGGTTGTGGAATGAAAACCTGCCCCTGAGAAGGGGAAGGCTAACATACCAGGGGCACCATAGGTGTGCCGGCGTGCTAATGGCCTGGCGAGGGCAACACCACACACTGGAGTCGGCAAACTGGCTTACCCTTTGGATGGGAAGTACCTTTGCAACCAGAGGAGTCCCAACCGAAGATCCTACTAAAGGGGGTACCCACCCCGGAGAGGAGAGGTCCTTCAGTGGACATTTGTCTCTTATCACCCAGAGAACTTCTGTAAGGTGTAAGACAGCCCAGTGCTTTGCTCCGAGAGAGAGACAGTGCCGAGAGGTCCCCCGACAATGCAACATGAACCTGAAACAATTTCTTAAGCCAGTCAATTCTGCAGGAAACCAGGAAGTGTAAGCCCTAGGCCATATCCTGATAAGGTCGTGCATGGCCGCAGACAGGATTATGCTCTGCTCAGATCAGAATCTGAGTCAGAGGTGTCCCCCGAGATGGCAGGAAGTGCATCGCCAGCCGCTGACCTGTCCTGGGAGGGACCCGAGGACACCAGAGAGGAGCGGGACCTAGTTGAGGCAACCCGAGGTCATTTGTGGGACCTGGAGTTTGGGCAGGAGCGTAGCCAGTCAGCAAGGGAATGCCTGGGGAGGCTGAGGTGGCCACCATTTGGGCAGGCAAGCGGTCCAATGACTCCACCATGGATTTGGAGGGTAGGTCTAGGTTCCCTATGGCCTGGGACAGGTAAGAGGCCCATTCAGGAGGGACCTACGCAGAAGGGAGGCAGGGCAGGAAGCCCTGAGGGGGCCTGGGGACAAGGTACTGCGCCCAAATAGGATGAGGCTAACCGCATGGCAACCCTCTAAAGCCACTGCGCACGCTAAGTACGTGGCGATCAAAAGGGAAGGCTGGGGGTGGTAGTCTTCTCAGGAAGAGGACATGGAGGAGGCCCGAAAAGCAAAAAGATTGCCAGCCAAGGGCTGCCCTACCGGACCCCAGGTCCTATGACTCCAAAGAAGTGCTGCAGCAGCCACCGAACCATGCAGGAAGCCTGCAGGAGAGATGCCAGAGATCTTCGCTGGGCCTCAGACCCCAGAGGGACCCCCAAGATAGGGAAAACCACCCCCCTGGATAGGAGTGAAGACCCTTGGGGGCTAACCTGGGGAATCATACTTACCGTCCGACGTCTTCAGACGCCGCAGGGTCACCCCTTCAGCAAACTGGCACTTACGTGGGATTACCGGCATGCCACTGCAGATGCAGTAATGGGGGACTGGGTGACCAGCGAGGTACTCAAAGTATGCGCCCGCAGGGGGTGCAACTAAAGTGGAACCACGATGATGACCCAGCCTGCAGCAGGCAGAAGCCTGCAGAAGAAAGGAAAAAAAAAATTAAATAAAAGAATAAAAGAAAAAAAGCAGCAAGACCTGCAGAAAAACAGAGCAGGTCAAGTCTGCCGCCTATGGACACTAGATTAAAACTGATTAGCCTAGTGGCTGAGGAGAGGGTATAGCCCACCTGGGCGGAGCCAAAACTTTTCTTTTTCTAGTGTCAGCTGGGCGTATACCATGGTGCTGTGTCCCCCAATGCCATTAACGAGAAAAAACAACTTAAAAATAAATTAAAAATTTTAAAAAAAAATCACAGCAAAGAAATATCAATCCAGTAATTACAAACATTCTTGGTTTTAATGAAAAGCTATATAAAACAAAAAGCACAACAATTTTAACGGGAATGAAGGTAAATCTAACCATGAGTTAACAAAATAATTTAATTTGGCGCCTCTTAACATTTCTTATCACATGATTAGAGCGTTTCTAACATTAAATTTCTTGGAGAAATATTTGATTTCTTTCCACCAACCATTGCAAACTATGTACATGTTCATAACATCTCAGGGGACTGCGAGAGTGCAAGACTATCAAGCGTACAATACAATCGGGACGTGATCTAGATTCAACGGATTTAGAAATGTTCACACAAGATGCCACAGCGGTATCCATAAAATGTAATGTGAACTCTGTTATAAAAAGATTTCTTTGCTCCAAACTTGCACCATAAAACTGCGGCTTCTTCCACTTTTCAAAAGGAAAAAAAATTGTTTCAAATCGTTCCGGTCTTAAAATTCCAAAAGATCCCACAAGTTGAATCCAGCTTCAATTTAAAAAAAAAAATCTGGAAGAGTTCTCATCTTCCCAATTACAAAACAGCCTCTTCCTTGTTTTGGTGTCAGAACAGAATTTCTCTTAGCAAAACTAGAAGAAAGAAAACAAGATCATTATGACATAAAAAGGTGACAATCTAGTGGAGTTAATTATTTTGGACTTAACCCCTTAAGGACCTACTTAGGATTTCAGGACATGGCGATTTTTTTTCCTTTCTTTTTTTGCCATAATAATTTTTTATTTTCATATATATATATATATATATATATATATATATATATATATATACATACATACTTGTTTTTTTAAAGGATGAATTGTGTTTAATAGCACCAATTTTAGGGTTACTAAGGTTTTGTAACTTGCATACATTATTTTGGGGTGACTGTGCGAAAAAGGGACAGTCTTTTGGGGCTTGTTTTATCAAGACCTGCTTTTTTTCCCACGCCGCCTGTTCTCACACCATTGGGAAGAAGGAGCTGAGAGGGAAGGAGCCTCCTCGCCAACAACTTAGATGTCACAGTTATCACTGACTGCAGCATCTAAGCGGTCGAACGACTAGGATCTGCCATAAGAGCAGAGTGCCAGCTGGTGAGTCCAAGTGATAGAAGAGAACAGCTCCTGTGCCACCACTGTGCTGTAATAGTCTGTCAACAAGGGTTAACTACCTTCCCTCTACAATGTACTATTATGGCGCAGAACAGGAAGGTGTTAATGAGGAACACACCGGAGTGAGCATATTTGGCTTTTAAAGCAGAACCATCATTCCACGTTACACGTATTATCCATTCTTAAGTAGTTTCCCCTTCTGCAGACGCCCTCTCTAATGGTCTCTCATGAGCTCACTTCTGGAAGTGTTGGCCACTACTTGCCATGATATCTCCCACCCTCAGGAGCTTTGCACCCTGTACTGCTGCCTACAATTCTGTGCCCACTTCTAATAAACCAGCAGTGGCTCCCAGTCAGTATCGTCTGCAGAACCCCCCATAAAACATGCAAACCAGTACAGTTTTGCACTGTCTTGACTTACATTTAGGGGTGAAATAGCTCATTTATGGGACCAGATCATCTCATCTCTACATGTAGAAGTTCTACATACAAATCTAGGAGATACGCAGAAGAAATCCCGCTCCAGCTTATGATGAGAACAGGATACAGACATCTACTTAAAGAAGAACTCCCGACAAAAATTTTATTCCATGTCCTGCTAGAAATGTACATGATGTAATCTGCAGTGAATGTCATTTTCTTACCAGTGTCTGAATTTTTGACTTATATCATCCTGAAGTTTCTTATCTGTGTCATGTGACCAGCAATTAGACCCTCTCACATAGACTTATGTGTGGACAGGAAGTCTAATTCTCTATGTATTCCTATGAGACTGAAAGTGAGGCTCCCATAGGAATGAATAGAGCAGTTACTGGCTTTCTGTCCTGGGTCAGTTGGAGGTCAGGGAGTTGGTCACATGACCCAGCTACAATAAGAAGAGAGGTTTTTACTCACAGAAACAGTCACTGATAAGAAAATGACAATCACTACAGATTATATCATGCACCTTTCTAACTGGTCAGAGAATAAAAAGTTTTGTGGGAGTTCTTCTTTAATGCCCCTTATCACCCATAAATGACAAGAAGTAATAGAGTACACTAGTGCGGGTCTTACCTTCCACCGATTTCCACATTCATTACAGAACACGAATGTTGTCATAGGTTCATCAGCGCTGCGGGTCTGTACCTAATTCATGCAAAAATACTACGTCAATTTGGCTGGACTATGCATCACACGTCTGTACTGTGTACAGAATATTATATTAATCATCCATATTAGTAGAACTTATTACCACAACAGGCATTACATTATTCACATGTATACACCAGTTAAAACGGGAAGCCCGATGTGCAGTCAAACAGCTTAGGCTTTGTGCGGAGTGCATTTGGGCCTATGGTGCCCAATAAATACACCCGTAAGAAAAACCCAGCAGCCATAAGGACATACCTTTGGCCTGTGTTAGGTCAATGGAGCCCTATGGATACATCTGACATATACGTCAGGAGCTTTTACCAGCGTGTATATCAAAGTAAGGCTGAAGCAATCTGCACAGAGCCTAACAAGGGGCATAAATAAGAGGAGGCAGGGCCGTACTGCAGAAACCACTGTGCTAAAATCAAAGCTACAATGACAGATTTTACAGTAAGCATAACTTAACATTTGTTGAGTGTATTCACGACTACACAACAGAGGCATGCATTTTATTAAACCGTTATGTTAAGGCTTATGGTAGCTTAACCTGTACCATGATGGACTAGGTAAACCATGACCAGGCACAAAGGTTTAGAGAGTTCAGAAAAGGTGGTTTATTATAGGGGCTAACCACCAAAATAAAAAATCGACATACGATATAGAAGAGCAAGACTAAGGCTGCCTGCCCATGGAGGAGATTACGTGTGGGAAAAGCCGCAGTGTAATACAACCAGCAAAGTGTGTAAGATTAGACAAATCCCATGTACACTGCGCTTTATCTCTTAGGTGTGGAAGTTGACCTGCCGTTCGGATTTTGATATCTGAGGCATTTCATTTGTTGTTGTGTTTTTGTCTTCTCAATGAAAGGGTCATCAAAAGCGCATAAAAATGCACAAAAATATAGTGCGGATTTCTGTGCATTTTCACTGTGTAGCCACCCTAAGGCCCCTTTCACACGAGCGTGATGGATTAGGTCCGGATGCGTTCAGGAAAACTCGCACCATTTTGCAAGCAAGTTCAGCCAGTTTTGACTGCGATTGCGTTCAGTTTTTTCCACGTGGGTGCAATGCGTTTTGATGCGTTTTTCACGCGCGTGATAAAAAAAACTGAAGGTTTACAAACAACATCTCTTAGCACCCATCAGTGAAAAACGCATTGCATCTGCACTTGCTTCAGGATACAATGCGTTTTTCACGCAGCCCCATTCATTTCTATGGGGCCAGGGCTGCAAGAAAAACGCAGAATATAGAACATGCTGCGCTTTTCACACAATGCAGAACTGATGCGTGAAAAAACGCTGATGTACACAGACCCATTGAAATGAATGGGTCAGGATTCAGTGCGGGTGCTGTGCGTTCACGTCACGCATTGCACCCGCAAGGAAAACTCGCTCGTGTGAAAGGGGTCTAAGTGTGGACTAAGAAAGCAGCATGCACACTTACCTGTGTGTAAGTACAATTCTTCTTTTTGCATTTGCCACAGGTGAACAGGTCAGTCTGTGTACCGCCAGTCCTGGCCATCTGATGTTCTCTGATGGCCTCCTTTGTCAGATTCTTTCTCATTTCTTTAAGTTCATCACTTGCCATTTCCTGGAGACGTAAAAAAACAAAAACAAAACCTAAATGTGTGAGTAGGAGCAGGATGTAGAAAAAACCTCTACATTCCACTTCCAGATTTCTTCAGCCATCCATTTACAACTATCAAGACTTCAGTTCTATTAGTCCCAACATCCATGTTATGGCGTTGATTTCAGGACATGCTGCAGATTTTTTTAAACTATGCATTTGTATTTTGACACAGATTTCACTCACTGAAATGCAAACAGCATGTTCAGGTCACGGATAGAATAATCCTGTAGATGGAGTAAGCTTAGCCAGGCTGTCTGGACCTGCACCAGATTTATCACAGGGGCTCAGGCTGGATGAGAAATATAATGGAGACTTTTCTCTGACTCTATACAACTATTGGTTGACTTACTTTTAGACAGAACTTTACGCCAGAAATGTGGCGCACTTGTGGCACAAAACTGCACCTTATCCCACATCCAGTAAAACTCCATCCCTTTTCATTAAGCCCACCCTTTTTTTGAGTAAGTCTGAAGGTGTAGAAACCCTAGTGATTCTAGCAGGGCAGACTGGCCATAAACCCTACAAGGAAATTTCCCAGTGGGCCGGGTACACAATGATCTGATGACCTCCGGCCCTGCTGTTCACCCTCATAGGCCAGTATATGAGGCAGTGTACAAATGGCACAAGGACTAAGCCTGGAACAGGCCTGTGACCTGCATTGGAGATGGCAGCTTGTAATGGCACTCAGGTATTTTATTTTTTTCTAATAAAATACTTTCCTTACCAATCCCGAGCCACTCCTGTTCAGACGCCTCCTGGACCCTTCTTGACACACACAGGAAATAACTGCTCGGTCCATCATTGGCCGCCGAGCCAGTGACAGTAAAGAACCGGATTAACCACTGGGTTGAGACCAAGAAGCAGGAACCAGTTGGCACTCAGGAAGCATCAGAACAGGAGCAGAGGGAGAAGCATTACTTTTTTTTTTTTCCTCTTTTTAAATGACTTTCTGAACCTTTTCATAAAAAGCTCTTACCAGTTGGACAATCCCTTTAATCAGCACCAAATTGTAAACCGGAAAACTAAGGTGGTCATTTATTAAACAGAAATCCGCCTATATTAGGAGCATTTCTGGCGCAGATTGCGGAGCAAAAGTCCTGTGTACCACAATCTGTGACTTTCCCCCCGCTCACACCAGGTCTAAAAAAACAAGTGGGCGAGGTGTGGGTGGGCCGGCAGGCCCGTCTCATTTATCATATTTTACGCATTATGTATTAGGTGTAGAAGATGGACTAAATGTAAGACATCAAGGAGGCCGTCTTACATTTAGAGGCCGTCTTTACATAACTGCGGCGGATCCACTGCCGGCGTCTATAACACCAATCTTAATAAATGTGCCCCTAAATGTTTAAAGTTGGAAGTAAAAATGATCTTCTACAATGCATAACCCAATGTGTCAAGCTCGCCAGGTGAGGGCGGTGGACACCTTATTCCAGTTTTTCTATAATCCGTTTACATAAATACCACGTCTTAAAAGTGTTATATAGAAAATAGATGCAGAAACTAATAATTTCACTAGTATCACTGGCCTGGGCGGGGCTAATCTCTGCTCACTTTAATGGAGCTACAGTGATCGTAGTCGTGACGTCACTGGGCCTGCAGTCAACAGTGGTCGCGGCGCTCCTTCTCAAACAGCTGATGGGCGGGGGTCCTGGGTGTCAGACCCCCGCCGATCAGATGCTGATGATCTATCCAGAGGATAAAAGAACTGCAGAACCCCTTTAAAATCTAGGAAAAGGGAGCAGGAATATAAACCTGTAACGCATAGAAAACCTTAACTAATAATTCTTCTTTACGTGACTTTTTCATCTCCATCAATCCCTAATAGAACAGAAGTTACAAGACTCCGGGGAAAACAATGTTCTGTATATTAAACCCAAGTGACGCGAGCCAGTAAGTGATTATCCATAACGAGCATATTGTCAACTTCCCTCCCGTGTGAACCAGCTACTCACCTCTGCCGTCATCCGAGCAAACACGTCTGGAGCGATGTTGCCACAAAGCACATTTCGCCTCAAGTTGGGATTTTTCGCATCCTTCAAGTTGGCAATTCTACTTCGCACTCTGTTCTTATATTTTGCATCTGTGTTTTTAAATTCTTGGAAAACCGGTGCAGAGGAGTTAAGTGATAACCTAGTACATGGACGCCTCCCAGGAACCACCCCGCCACTGAGCGCCCCACAGATCCTGAACACAACAGCAAGACCCTCCAATAGGAGCCGAAGATCCCGATCTACTCATTGGTCAGAGTCCCAGCAGTGGGTTCCGTCACCACAGAGAAGACATTTAGCATGTATCCACAGGATAGATGAGAAATATCCATTCAATGCCCCTTTAACTCTTGCTGTCCACCCGTTAACTATATACGTCCAGGAGGTCGGCACCCATCTCTACATGCAGAGCTCGCAGCTGCACAACTGACATTGACAGCAGGGCACCTCACAGAGGAGGCAGGGACGAGTTTCCCATCGATCTATACACAGCACTTTTTTTGTCATCGAAAAAAGTACAAAAACAAAGTACAAAAAAAAAAAAAAAAAAAAAAGCTATGGCTTTTAAAGACGTACTAAAAAAGGAAAGTGAGCCTGGTCAGGAAGGAAGGGGAGGGGTGTTAAGTGTTTCAGTCTTGAACGGTCTAATGAAATCTGGCTATACAACCCCCCCCAGTACCAGTCCGATTTCAGAGGGAAACTGATACCAAACAGAACAATTAAATGAATGGACTACATTACCAATTATAGCATCAAACATCTTATGGAAATATTACAGAACTGAAATAAAAGGATATCTTCCTCAATCTGAGCTCCAAGCTCTTCATCATCCGCTCCAATCGTTATGTAGTCATCTACAAGAGAAAAGCACCAAATACATCTAAACAATGTATATATAACCATATATCAGGGATGGCTAACCTGCGGCTCTCCAGCTGTTGCAAAACTACAACTCCCAGCATGCCTAGACTACCTACAGCTATCAGCCTACAACAGGGCATGGTGGGAGTTGGAGTTTTATAACAGCTGGAGAGCCGCAGGTTGGCCATCCCTGATCTATATAAAGAATATATGTGATAGTACACAGAACATGTCAAATACTGAGGTCTACGAGGCCATGTAGAACTTTAAGGAGCGATCTCCAGGATTTTGACATGTATGTATGAGGGAGGCACAGGTCTAAAGCTGGTGCCTTTTCTGGCAATCTGTAGGCCAGGAAGTCGTCAACAGCAGCAGAGCAAAGTAACAAAATTGCTTTATCCAGGATAATCCGAGACCACTGGGGTCTGCCAGATCCCTTTTCTTCTATAATGGGATCAGTCGGGTATCCAGCAAGAATGCAGGGTTTGTTTGTTTTTTGTTTTTTTTTGGGGGGGGGGGGGGGGGGCTCTGCCATAAGGGACTACCGAAATGCTGTAATGGAAATGGCTGGTTGATTGTAGTATTACATGGCTGCTATACACATGAATGCCAGAACATAATATAAATCAATGGCTTAAGTCCAGCAGAGCAGGCTCTCGGTTCTGACTCGGTTCTGACAGAGGTCCCAAGTGTCAGTGGTCAATATGTCTGCCGTGGCCCATTTTACACAGCAGCTGTGCCATGATACTGCTGCCATCAATAACCAGCTTCAGCAGCTCCTGCACAACAGGACAACAATCTGCCATGTGCCGGGTACATCGCCATGCAGCAACAATCCTGACATGTCTGTTTCAGTAGAATTCCCCATGTAATAATTCTGAAGCATCTTTTCTTCTGGTTTTATGCTGTGCCATTCTGCTAGAATTCTATGGATGAAGGTACAAATGGGTGTTACCAGTTTGGGGGTGTCCTTGCACAGTCTTCCACCTGCAGCACCAATTGGACAATGTAAGACTGTGCAGGGACACACCAACTGGTAACACCCATCTGGACCATAATCAATACATTTCTAGCAGGAATAATAGAACAGCACAGCATAAAGTCATAAGAAGATGCTCCAGAATTTCCTGTTGAATACAATTACTAAAATGGACATGTCAGGAGTGGTAATAGCTCATCTTTAAGGCCTCTTTCACACGGGCGAGATTTCCGTGCGGGCGGAATGCAAACGCATTTCACCCGCACTGAATCCTGACCCATTCATTTCAATGGGGTTTTTCACATGAGCAATGTTTTTCACGCATCAGTTCACCGTTGCGTGAAAATCGCAGCATGTTCTATATTCTGCGTTTTTGACGCAGCCCTGGCCCCATTGAAGTGAATGGGTCTGCGGGAATCACGCATTGCATCCGCACGCAAGTGATTCACTGATGGTTGCTAAGAAATGTTGTTTGTAAACATTCAGTTTTTTATCACGCGCGTGAAAAGCGCATTAAAACGATTCGCACCCGTGCGTAAAAAAACTGAACGAATGTACGCAATCGCAGTCAAAACTGACTGCGATTGCGTGCGGATTTTCCCGGAACGCATCCGGACTGAATCCGTGACGCCCGTGTGAAAGAGGCCTAAAGCTGCACAGAGAACAAGTAGACTGTGCTATACAAGAGGTGGAAAGGATGACGACTGCTTGTGACATTATCAGGATGCAAGTACTTACCTCCTGTTTTGAGAGCTGTAGCAAGTAGCTCTCTACACTTGATTCTGACAGGATCCGAGGTGCTGGGAGCTCGAGGAAATGATGTGATTAATGTTTCAGATGGGCCCATACAATCTTCTTTCCGTCCACTGCAACTACTGCTGGAGCTGCTGCTGGGGAGAAGAGTGAAGACAAAGCGTTACCTGCGGTATTCTGCTAGCTGTGAGCAGATGACAGTAGTATCTGGAATAAATGCTTGTATATATAAGAAAGTGCAGACAATTACTATGCCTGAGAGATTTACTTTTGCCATTTACCTTGTCATTTTAAATGATAAATCTTGCAGCCGCCACTAGCACAGCAAAGTACATACAAATTTATACAGGTAGTAAAGAAAGCTATAGTAACTGTAAAAATCTCTCTGCAGGGAGCTCCCCCTAGTGGAGACTGCAGGAAAACCATCTGACTGTGCTCAATGCCGGGCCCACCGTCCATGGAAGGCTTACTACGAGTTCTAAGCGAGAGGTCACAATGCACTTAAATTCAGCAGTGTTACAGGGGTTGGCTAGTTTCCTATATTAATGACCTATCCTCAGGATAGGTCATCAATATCAGATCACAGGTAGTCCGACTCCCGACACCCCCGCCGATCAGCTGTTTGAAGAGAACTCAGTCCTCGTACAAGCACTGCCTTCTCTTCACTGTTTACCTACTCTCTAATGACATCGCAACAGCAAGCAGTGTGACTCCATCCCCATTCACTTCAATGAGAAGGAGCAGACAGATTGTAACTAGTCCCTTCCATTGAAGTGAATGGACGGAGCAGTTATAATTACACTGATTGCCAAAGTGATGTCGACAGCGAGCAAATAAACAGTGTAGAGAAAGCAGCACTCACAGGAGCACTGTGTTTTCTTCAAACAGCTGATCGGCGGGGGTGCTGGGACTCGATATTGATGACCTATCCTGAGGACAGGTCGCCAATATAGGGAACTGGCCAACCCCTTTAATGGACATAATCACAATTATCAGTGCTCCAGACTAAAGAAAATACCTAGGAACCATTGGCTCCTGAACTGAAAAATTTAGGAGCCAAATTAAATATTTAGTCACCAAATTTAAATACATATTATTATTAAAAAAGACTTGGAGGAGAAGATGGAAAGTCTGGTCCATAATAGAACAGTCCTATCCTATTTTGGGGGCACAAGGTAACTAAAAAATGGCAAATTGTGCAGATTTTATTTTATTTTTTTCTGTTACGTATTCACCGCATAGGAGATTTTTAAAATATTTTAATAGTTTGGACTTTTCAGACGTGGCGATATGTAAAATGTTTATTTATTGTTAATATATTTTATATGTAAAATTGGGAAAGGGGGTGATTAAGGGGCCGTTCAGACGGCCGTAGTATTGCGCATCCACTCCACAATACCACGGATGCCGCTCGGCGAGTGTTCCACAATTTGCAGAACACACGGCCGGGCGCCCCGTTCAAAATCCCTATTCTTGTCCGCTGTTGTGGACAAGAATAGGACATGTTCTGTATTTTCTTGCGGAACAGCTGCAAGTTCGCACGCAGCCCATTGAAGTGAAAAACTGCGGAATAGATGCGGGCGCATTTACACGGTCGTGTGAATGGACCCTTAAACTTAATATATTGGCGTTTTGTTTTTTTTATTTACTAAGTATTAGCCCCCTTAGGGGCTAGAACTCTTGTCCTATTCACCCTAATAGATCTCTATCAGGGTGAATAGGACTTCACAATCTCTCTGTGCTTTGTGCACACGGCAACAGGAAGCTTATCACGGCAGCCAAGGCTTCAGTAGTGTTCTGGCTGCCATGGTAACCAATCGGAGCCCCAAGATTACACTGCTGGGGCTCCGATCGGAACTGCCACCAATGAAGAGGGGAAGGGGGAGGGGACCCTGTGGCCACCTCCACCAATGTTTATTATACTAGGGCAGTGATGGTGAACCTTTTAGACACTGAGTGCCCAAATTGTAACCCAAAGCCCACATATTTATTGCAAAGTGCCAACACGGCAATTTAACCTGAATACTACCGTCCAATATACGTAGTATATCTTCCATAATAGCCTGCTTACACTCATTGCGCTGCCTGTGCTGTTCATAGTGTGCCCTGCGCTGATGAATGGCAGGAAAAGTCTAAGGCATATTGGTACACCATAGACATTTTCCAGGGTGTGAGTGCCCACAGAGAGGGCTCTGAGTGCCACCTCTGGCACCCGTGCCATAGGTTCGCCACCACTGTACTAGGGGGTTGGGGGGGAGGGCGCACTGCGCCACCAATGAGGGGGGGAGGTTGGGTGCCGGCTATGCGATTCTGCACCCGCCTCCTGTACATTTATTAAACAGAGTTATCATTGGTGGTGCAATGCGCCCTCCCCTTCGATTGGTGGCAGTGGCAGCAGCAGAACAGTGGGGGGAGGGAGAGCTTCCTTCTCCCCTGTGCTGCTGAGGGAACATGGAGCGCGCTGACAGCTAATGCGCAGCCTAGTATCGGTAAATGCCAGGTCTAGGCGCAAAAAAGTCTTGTCACCATTTGTAAACTATAAGTCGCATTGGCAACCATTTTGGTCGCCTTCTGGAGCACTGATTATGAGATGCTTTATCTATGGAGAACAGACTGACACTGCCTAAACCCTCTCGACTCCATCCCCACCATCCTAAAATGCTGACAGTTTTTGGTTCCGCACCATGTATGTGTCTTTGCATGCTCGGATCATAATCGCCGTAGTTAACCAGGAAAGGAAATAAAGTGAGATCCGAAAAGGGTTGGAGATCACAATTCCCAATTCCTTAAGTGTTGTCTGAAATGATTCTGGATATAACTGTGCATCCGTCATGGCAGAATACCTCTCTTCCTTTGCTTCAGGACTGTTCTGCGCAGGTGGGGGCTGCTCTTTCTTCTTTTCCTCTGTATCTTTTTCAGCTGACGGGCCATCTAAATTATAGGGGGAGAAAAAAAAGCAGAATAACCCAGTAAAAAACATGTTCTGTTTTACCCATCTGGCATAAAAAGAGCATTATAAAGAGGAAAATATTTCACCACAAACCAGAATACACAATGGCACACACAACTGGAATCCAAGCTAAAAGATATCGCAGGCGCTGGGCCACATTCAGCAATTGTGGCCTCATTTTAGTCAGTGTCTAAAGGGTTGTCTCACCCCACACTTTATGCCCTACTGGGGGCAGACTGATGTCACAGAGGTTGAGTTGAGTTCCAGCCCCCCCCCCCCACACATAAAAATCATTTGATGGCTGCCACTTCCATTCTTCCAAAGGACACTCACTATGATGCTCCTGGAACTAATCCATGACTATACAACCCTTGTAGTAGGGTGGATTGTCCTGCTGCCATAGGGTAAACAGCTGCCATGAAGGGATGAACTTGGTAAGCCCAACTGTCCAAATGTCCATCCACAGGTATCAGAGGTATCAAAAAGACGTTCCCCACACCATTACTCCACCAGCATGACAGGAAGGGCTGATCAGTCCACGCTGCTTGTGCTATAAACTGACTCTCTCATCAGCATGGTTCAACTTAAGTCTGGATTCTTGGATCAGGCAATGTTTTTCCACTGCTCAGTGACCCAACTTTTGCTCAATGGAGTCTTGTCTTTCGGTGTCCCTTAGGGCTCATGCCCATGAATATAAGGGCTTTGAATATCGGTCTTCAATGCATGAATCCGTGTGCACTCTGCTGCGTATGTTTACTCATTCACTTGAATGGGTCCGCAAGATACGGAAAAAGATAGGACATGTCTTATATTTTGTGGTGCGGGGCACGGACCTAAAAGCCCATGGAGGCACTTCGTAGTGTTTCCGTGGGATTCCGATCCATACATCTCTTCCATGAAAGATAGGACATGTCCCATCTAGGACCATATCTTGGGGATTGCAGACCCATTCAAGTCATAGATTGCACACCACCAGTGCCCATATATTGGGAACCCGCCGTTTGCGGTCCACAATATGGGCATGGAGCCCTTAGACAGCAGTGGCACTCAAACTGGCTGTCTGCGGTAGTAGCCATTCCATGCTAAGGGAATGAGTTGTTCCTTGGTGCATCGGCATTGTCTTTGGCTGCTATCCGCTGTACCGGTCTGTTCCTCAGAACTATTCTTGACATCCTTCTCTGCCTCTTTCATTGACGAGTTGTGCACAGTCACAGGATCCCTTGACGCTGGATGGTTTTCCTCGCTCACACCATTGCTCTTGTCAAAGTTGCACAAGAAAACCTCACAAGGTTGGCATTTTATTTGGCCCAAGCAAATCTAACACTAATGACCCCGCCTCGTTTTCCCATTCTAATGTGTATTCACACTGAGAACGTGGTAACTTGATTTTATGCTGTGCTCTGGGGTCGAGCGTCTAATTTTCATACAGGGAAAGTGCAGGTGTCTCTAACCACGTGGACGTTCATTGTATTTCACCGGCAGCGGCTGGTCACGGCTTCCTCTAGGAAAATCAGCAGTCTGTCAGGGGGAGCACAGGAGGAGCACAGCGAGACCCAGGCCGGGCGCCACATTTTGAAAGCAGTTTCTAATGAAAGGACACTTCTAAACCTCGGCTAATTTACTGACTGATGTTGAGAGATGTTGCTAAATCTGTCCCAACGTACATCACCGCCATGCACCTTCATAGTGCTGTGCAGGGTGGTCACACAGAAGATCAGACCGCATTCTACAGTAAAATGAACCATGAAGGGCACAAATTCACTGATGAATGTGAGCCACAGTGTACAGCGACAGCATGCTATTAGCAGGACAGAGCAACGGCCTGTACAACTGAGGCAACGTGCACACAACCATATCCATTTTTGTGGTCGGCAAATCACAGATCTGCAAAACATGAATACCGGCCGTGTGCTTTCTGCATCTTCCCTTTCCATAGGTCTCACACTAACGGACAAGAATAGGACTTTTTTTTTTTTTTGCAGGGCCACGGAATGGACGTACGGATGTTGACAGAGCTCGCTCTGATGTCCGTACCTTCACTGAAATGAATGGGTCCGCATCCAATCCACAAAAAATGCAGATCTGAGCGAAATTACAGACGTGTATGAGGCCTATTGTGATACTGCAGCAATGTCCTGATGTTACATAAGTGAAGACTTAGAAGCAGGGTTATGTTACCGAGCAGTTTTTTCCAGGATTTGATGAGTGATTTGGCCAGAGAGGTGACATCCTCGTCGGAGCTTTGTTTGCGGATGGCGTTCACAGACATTCCAATTCGGGTAGACTATAGAAAAGCAGAGGAAAAAGCTTTGTAACTACCATGATCACATGTAAGGGGTGAAAGAGCCGAGAACAAACATCAGACTTACAATGAGATAAGTACAAGCGCCATCAGAGAGCGAGGCCGTGCGGTGACAACTGTGTGCCACTTTCCAGTTCTGCTCCATTTAGATGTCCTGAACAACTCGTTAGGTTTGTCGATACATCAACTGGCAAGAACTAAAGTAACCCGACGTGTCGTGCGACAGCCCAAGTGGCCCTATTACAGTCATTTATAATGGGGGATTGTCGGGTTTTGCCAAGTGCCCCGCTCTGAGGGGGAACGATAATAAGCGTGCAGCCGCAAATATGATGGAATCTGCAGCGGAGTCTCTGAGACAGATGTGAACAGAGCCTAAGGCCTCTTTCACACGGGCATCACGGATTCAGTCCGGATGCGTTCCGGAAAATCCACACGCAATTGACTGCGATTGCGTACGTTCATGTTTTTTCCGTGCGGGTGCGAAGCGTTTTAATGCGTTTTTCACGCACGTGATAAAAAACTGAATGTTTACAAACAACATCTCTTAGCAACCATCAGTGAATCACTTGCGTGCGGATGCAATGCGTTATTTACGCAGCCCCATTCACTTCAATGGGGCCAGGGCTGCGTGAAAAAACGCAGAATATAGAACATGCTGCGATTTTCACGCAACAGCGAACTGATGCGTGGAAAAAAATTCGCCCATGTGAAAAGCCCCATTGAAATGAATGGGGCAGAATTCAGTGCGGGTGCAATGCGTTCGCATCACGCATTGCACCCGTGCGGAAATCTCGCCCGTGTGAAAGGGGCCTAAGATAATCTAAGCCTCACTATACACATTACATTCATAGAAGAAATAGACATCGGAGCAATGGTGCCTAGAAAGCTGTGAAAAGACGTACGTTAAAGGATATTTTCCTTGCAGTCTTCTGAAAGCTATACCCACATCATAAAGGCACAATCTGAATTCTGAGCCCCTATAAAAGGATCCAATTATCACAGTTTGGGCAACTCTGCAGCAAGTAAAGGGACTGACACTAAAGCCACTGGCACCAGGGTCTCATCACACAGCTCGTCTACACACACTACGCCATCTGCAGGTTAAAAATGAAATTGCATTTACATGTAAAGCAAGGGGTCTTGATCTTTTTCTACTGGACCCTCACTATCTGAATAATGGGGGTGTCTTTGCTTCACTAGTGTTTGAAGTCCACGCATCAGTGCTTTACATCCTGCTTCTCACTGTACAGAATAAACTTACATAAAATAAATGACTACATACTAACCACAACGTCAAAGCCGATAAAAATGTAAAAAAATTTAAAAAATCATTCTTTCCCCCCCACATTCCTCACCATTACTTTTTTATATTCCATTGACAATGCTGTGCGAGGGCTTGTGTTTTGTGGGATGAGTTGACGTTTTCAATGCTACCGCTATAGTGTGCATACAACTTTTTGAATGCTTTTAACTCTTTCAGGACCTTCGTCATACATGTATGGCAGAAGTCCACACTTTAAACATGGCACCCGCTCTGAAGCTGAGTGGGTGCTGTAGCGGCCGAGTGCCTGCTGTTTCACACAGTAGACACTTTGAAGCAATGTCCTTGATTGGCGATAAGGGCGATCACTAACATTTAACCACTCAGATGCCATGGACAACTGCGACAATGGCATCTCAGTGGTGAAATCCTGTGCCAAGATCAAAGAAGCCGTTTGGCTGCTATGGCAGCCTTGTTTCTTCTAAAGACTCCAAGGCATATCACAGGGAAGTGCCCATGGGGCTCTGCCTGTGGCAGGGCTCCACAGGGAAAACAGTGAATCTCTCCCATAGGCTGCTATGTTAAATCACTGCAGTCTATGGGAGAAGCAATCACACAATCGGATCTTAAAGTCCTCAAAGGAGACTTAAAAGGTTTGTCCGCTTCTTACTATTGATTGTTGGGGGGCTGACAACTGGCACCCACCCCCCGATCAGCTGTTTGAATTGAATGCAGCACTCATACGAGAGCTGCCGTTTACCTGCTGAGAGACCTCTGTCCAAGTGCACAGTAAGGAGCCATCACATAGAAGTGAATGGGGAAGCCATACTTGTAATTACACCTGTTAACCACTGCAATTACTGCGACGAGCAGGTAAACATAGCAGAGAAAGCAGCTCCCATATAAGCGCTGCCTTCTCTTCAAACAGCTGTTCGCCGGAGGTGCCCAGTGCGTAAAAAAAACCTATACATATATCTATCTATCTACACACTAATGAGCAAAAAGGCAACAATGTTTTGAACTTTTGACTTTCAGGCTCCATATATCTCCATCCAATACAGCTTTGAACGCGAGACTACCATCATTTTATAGACAATCATCTTGGCTACCTCATACATAAATTGGACCTGCAGCTATTTATCATATGATTAGTTATATAGACTCTTGTCATGTAACTGCTGCGTTGTTTACCGTTTTGTAAATTTCAATTTTTATTTTTTTGTTAGTATTTTGTAAATCCACCTTTGGCTTTTAGCACTGCCTGAATCCTTCATGCTCTCAATCAGTTTCAAGCATGTCCTGACCAAAATCTGTTCCCAGGTCTCTTCTACACGTCCCCAATGTTTGTGCTCACTGGTCGACTCTCTTGGGTACGAATACAGCTTTTCCTTCAACTCTACCCACAAGTGTTCCATTGGGTTGACGTCTGGGACTATGGGGGCCAATCCAGCACCTCTACTTCATTGTCACTGAACCATTTCTTCGCCAATCTCCAGACTTGTGTAATGCACATAACTTGTATGGATGTCTGTGATCTCACTATTATGAGGTGTACGAGCCACCTCCACTGACGTGTTTGTCGTGCAAGAACTGATAGACCTTGTGATGAGCCACTTGTTTACACTGATAAATTGCTTGGGCGTCCACCTCTTGGCTTCTTCCAACTGTCATGGCCTCACATGATGCAGTATGGCTATTTTTTGGGCTGAAATACCGCTATCGATGAGCTGGATGATGATGTTTCTCTTTTCTTGGGAAATCTTCTTCATGGCTGCTCCTGGATTCCGACCAGAAATCTTTCTCTTGGGAATCAACCTAATAACACACTGAGCTATTAGGGAATGTGGGGATTGTTCCACCACCAGGAGCACAACAGTAACAATGCAGTTATACGAGAAGAATCTGCATAACTAATTATATGCCAAATAGTTAAGTCCAATTTATGTATGAGATAGCCAAGATGATTGTCTATAAAATGATGGTAGTCTCATGTTCGAAGCTGTAATGGATGGTGAGATAGGGAGCCTGAAAGTCAAAAGTGCAAAACATTGTTACCCTTTTGCTCATCAGTGTAGATATAAAAATCTTTTCCATATTAAAAAAAATGAAAAATAAAGATCATCAGCATCTGTGTCAACAAATACCCCAAGCTATTAAAATATAAAACTATTTATCCCATATGGTGAAAACCCTAAGGATGAAAAAGAAAATAAAAATCAAAATGGCCAATTCGCCTATTTTCATCACTTCATCATCCCCCCGCAAAAAAATGGAATAAAAAGCGATTCAAGTCATACTCCAAAATGTCATTAATGAAAACTACAGATTCCCCCCACCAAAAACAAGCTCACGCAGCTCCATAGAGGTATTTATAAAAAAATAAAAAAAATAAAAAAAGAAAGCGCTGAGTCTCTGAGACTCGTGATGGTGTCTCTGTGGTGATGATGGTTGATCTCCCTGAGGTCAATCATCTTTTCTTAAATCTTCTACTAGGCATTGCTCCCACTAGACAGATTCCTACTCCACACTGATGAGGGGCAAATACAGCTGTCTGTGGATGGATACCATGCTTTGGCACAGGTGGTTTCCTTTTGAAGACTGCCCTTCCCTTGGTTGTTCCTTCCCGGTGAAAGTCCTGGCTAGTTTTGACAGTCGTTGAGACACGTGATGGTGGCTCCGTTGTTTTCTTTTGATTTGCATATTGCTTTTCCCAGGGAGCCTTGTTTTAGATTCACCAACGTTGAGACTCGTGATGGTGTCTCTGTGGTGATGATCGTTGATCTCCCTGAAGTCAATCATCTTCTCTTAAATAATCTCCTATCTACCTGACATTTATTGCGTTTCTTTCTGCGGCTAATCACAGAGACATTAGTAATGTAAGGCACCTGCATCCCTGAATTAGTGGAGGCCTTTGAAGCGCCAGAAATGGCAAAAGGCAGAGTGGATCCAGCATGCATGTGGAACCAACACCCCCTGATTATACGGAAGCCAATGTTAGCACATAACAGGTAGGAAATAGTGTTAGGTTCCCGTCCTACAGAGATCACCTTGACGATTTGGTGAACGGGCCCAGATAATTTTGTACAAAATATATTTGCCAAGAATCTCTAACTTACTAAACAAGCATAGCATTAGCTTCAGAATACCTCATATCTCTATGGCATTTTGTGCTTTATCTGGTTAGCAGTGTGCCTTTGCATTGTATGTATTTTCCTGTCCTTGTGCATTTAGCCATAGCAACATGCACCTGCGCACTGGGATGTGCTGACTGAAACCCCCTTTTTTTCTTTGTATGTTTCTCCTATATACCTGACATTTATTACGTTTCTTTCTGCCGCTAATCACGGCGACATTAGTAATGTCGCCTTCAATAGCCACAGAAAAAATACACCGGATTTCTGTTATTTGGGATACACAAATGTTAGACAGCGGATGCTGAAAAAGGGGTAAGGTCAGGCAACCTTGCGCAATTTTTAACCCACTACAAAAATAATATATTGCAGCCAGATACAACAATGGACTTTTGTGTCTTTTGAACAGAACAACTAGCCCTGCCTAGCCAAATCCTATCCCTATACTATATGTGCCTCCTTGCGCAAATGTTATACAGACACAAAAGAGGTACTGCGGACTCAATTAACAGCAGAAAAAATAGCAAAGGATGTCAGGTATATAGTATACAGAGAGTAATACACCAGGCACCAGCTGTGCAGGTGGCGTTAATGTCAGGCCACCTTGCGCAATTTTTAACTCCTTAAAAAATATATATATATATATTGGGTCTTTTCAAAAGAAATACTATCCCTGCCTAGCATTCTTCTCTCCCTACACCATCTGTCCCTCCTTGCAGCAGCTCTCCCTGACTCAGTCTGAGCCGGTCACATGTCACCGGGTGCTTTATAGCACCCGATGACGCATTCCCGGCCAGCCAATCACTGTAATGCCAGTAGCTAAGATGGCTATGGCATTACAGTGAATGCCAGTACCTCCCCGTACGCTAATTGGCTAACTATACCATATTCGGGTGAACATGTTCGCTCAACGCTAGCTATGAGAAAAGAAAATTATTTAAATAAGTACTCTGGTTACATTAAATGATCCCCTATCCACAAGATGGGGGGATAACTATTAGATCGGTGGGGGTCCTACCACTGGGCCCAGAACAGATCACAAGAACAGCGATCCCGTACCCCTTGCAGCCCCCTGAAGTGAACAGAGCAGTGGGTCGGGCATGCGTGTGGTTGCTCCATTCATTTCTCTTGGATTTCCGGGCACTGTACTCTGCTATCTCGGAACTCATGCTGCTTGGTGAGCGGGCGTTACGTTTTACATTGGCACTGTGTATAGATGTGAAGGACGGATGTGTGTATTTCAGAAATTTGCCTAAACTTACCTGAAGAAGCTCCAAGGTCATTGGAAGGTTTTTAAGTTCTCTAAGTAAATCTAAAGCTCCAGCCTATAAGAAGAGAAGAACAAAAATAATTATTAATCTGAAAGTAAAAAAAAAAATAAAATAAAAATACATGATTGAATGATGCAAAGCTTAAAGGGAGTCTTTCACCTCATTTTCACCTATATAACTAACAGCAGTGCCCCACAGAAGATTGCAGACACATCCCAGACATATCTGTGTGCACTGTGTCTGTATTACATGTCCAGAAAAAGCACTTTTATTCTGCAGGAAAACAGCTCCCAAGTGCCCAGCTGAAAGTGAAAGTAAAAACAGGTTTCTCTCCCGACTCGATTTCTAACAACTATATCTTCTGATATACTGGGTATAATGCTGTGATTTCGGTATCATTTTAAAGCTTGGAATGCCAACTTTCAAAGAAGCTCATTTTTCTATCTGCTACCAATCCCAAGATATGAGCAGCTAAAGCAGCCCTCCCCTCTTCAGTCTGGTTTGCAGCAGCAGAGCCGGGCACTTGGGAGCTGTTTTCCTGCAGAATAAAAGTGCTTTTCCTGGACATGTAATACAGACACACAGTACACACAGCTATGTCTGGGATGTGTCTGCAATCTTCTGTGGGGCAGTGCTGTTAGTTATATAGGTGACAATGAGGTGACAGACTCCCTCACCCCTGAACCTCACCAGACTGCAGAAAACCACCACTACTGCTCTGCGAGGTATGGAGATATTTAGACAGGTGAGAAGAAATCTCCAGTATTAGTACATGCAGGCCTGAGCTTTTTCTTGTACCCAGATTCCACCCCCTAGCCGAGGGATGCCCAACCTGCGGCCCTCCTGCTGCTGTTAAACTACAACTACCACAATGCCCTGCTCTAGACCGACAGCTGTTGGCTGCCAAGACATGCTGGGAGTTGTAGTTTTGTAACAGCTGGAGGGCCGCAGTTTGGGCATCCCTGCCCTAGCCCATTCTCTGGGGTCAGGCTGGCATACCACAGACCTTGCCTGGACAGGAGAGAAGCCCAAGGAGCAGCAACAGAGGAGGTGCCGGAGGTAGGACCTCCACTGATCTCATGTTAAAGGGTTATTCCCATCTTAGACAATGGTGGCATATCGCTAGGATATGCCCCCATTGTCTTACAAGTCTGGGTCCCACCGTTGGGACCCGCACCTATATTGAGAACAGTGCCCCAAAAGTGAAGGAGGGCACACTGCGCATGCGCAGCCACCCTCCATTCATCTCTATGGGGCTGCTGAAAATAGGTGAGCGCTGACTCAGCTATTTCTGTTGGCTACATAGAAATGAATGGGAGTGGTGGCCGAGCACCTTCCATTTCAATATGATCGCTTGCACAGTGCTCCTTGGGATGTTTAAAGCTTGGGAAATCTTTTGGTATCCAAATGCGGCTTTAAACTTCTCCACAACAGTATCACGGACCTGCCTGGTGTGTTCATTGGTCTTCATGATGCAGAACCCTGAGACTATCACAGAGCAGGTGCATTTATACGGAGACTTGATTACACACAGGTGGATTGTATTTATCTTCATCAGTCATTTAGGACAACATTGGATCATTCAGAGATCCTCAATGAACTTCTGGAGTGAGTTTTCTGAACTGAAAGTAAATGGGACGAATAATTTTGCACACCCAACTTTTCAGTTTTATTATTACAAAAAAAGTTGAAATGATCCAATAAATTTCGTTCCGCTTCACAAATGTGATTGTTAATTCTTCACAAAAAAGGTAAAAAGTTATATCTTTTTGTTTAAAGCCTGAAATGTGGCAAAAGGTTGAAAAGTTCCAGGGGGCCGAATACTGTATTTCTCTATCTCCAGAAATTCCCTGGAGATGAATGAAGTGGTAGCGTGCAGGCTCGATCCGCCGCAGTGTTAGTTTAGGGGGGCTCTGCGGGATACGGGGTCTTGTGATTGGTGGGGACAGGACATAACTTGCTACATACAGAATAACCCTTTAATAAATGGCTCCTACTATGTGTCAGGTGTATGAGCTCATGTGGCCGGTATACAGTGTATATGACAGCAGGCCGTATGCATCCACGGCACAGCGCAGACTACATGAGGTATAGACCCAGGACATATACTGACAGCACCAGGCCTTACACAGGGCAGAAGTCAGTGTACAGCGCTCTAGTGTCATCACACAGGTTCTGCAGCAATTCAGAAAGTGTCTGCCGCTAACAGGGAGGCTGCGCCTTAACAGTACAGTGGAGGGGATGGCACATTTACACTGCCAGACAATTACTGCCTCTTCCTGATAACTGCCTGCTCGTCAGTAGAGGTGAAGAGCTGCATTTATAGGTAGCAATCGCCTCCCCTAATGGCTCCTCTTCAGAGATCCATTGTTTCCAGGTGCAGATCCCTGTTCACATCTGCTGCCCAGAAACCATGACTGAACCGTCTGCACAAAAGATCATTTCACCCAATGAACGACTGTCTTGCTCATTCTTCGGGTGATCGGCGACAGTTTTATTATTCGTTAGTCCCCTTTCAGACGAGCGAGTGTCACGCTCTGAACTCACAGCGCAGCACCCATCCTGATCATTGATTTATGATGCTATGTAACTCTTACAGATTTGGAATGTATTGGATAACACTGACAGCATTATGTCAGTGTTATCCAATACATTCCAGAACTCTAAGGGTTACATAGCATCATAAATCAATATAATGCTGCGAGTCTGGAGCGTGACACTCGCCCGTCTGAAAGGGGCCTTACTGATAATCTGCCCGACAACTGGCAGTGTAAATGCTCCTTAAGGGTCTTTTATACTGATGATATTTTCAGAGTACAGGCTGCCAAAAACAGCGTTTTTCTTCTGCTGAACACAGCTGCAGGCTTAGGCTCGGCATGCACAATGTCAGCTAACTACTCTTCATGGAGCCTCCAATTCTCTCCTGATGACAGAAAATAATGATCAGGCGACATCAACATGTCCGATCCTTATGGTCTCGGGGGAACAACGGTGTCTAGTAGCTGGATGCGTATTTCTCCCTACTGACAACACAGGGTCAGTACACATTGGGGGAGGGGGGGCTTGGCTGACAAAGGAGTGTTCGGTAACATATCAGAAGGGTCTTACAGTCTTAAAGTGTAACTGTCTTTTTTTTTATTTGTGTAATGTGTAGGGGCAGTGATGCTGACCAATTTTGTAATATACTTTAATTACTGAAATTGTACATTTCTATTAGAAAAATTACTCTAAAGTGGCCCATTTTGAGCCTTAGCAACACTCCTTTGTCTTCTGTTTACATAACACAGTCAGTGTTCGCAAGTCTACACTGTTATGTAAACAGAAGACAGAGGAGCGTTGCTAAGGCTCATAATGGGCCACTTTAGAGCTATTTTTCTAATAGAAATGTATGATTTCAGTCATTAAAGTATATTACAAAATTGCTCAGCATCACTGCCCCTACACATTACAGAAATAAAAAAAGAATGACAGTTACACTTTAAAGGGGTTGTCCAAGAGATGCTGTTAAAACAATGAAAAAAACCTTTCAGAGCCCCATTCAATTCAGAGCAGCTGCCCAGTGGGTACAACATGTTGTTTTGGCTGCAGAGCTGACACTCTGTAGTTAATCATTGGGCTCAGGCATGGTTTTTTTTACTGTTGTAACAATAGGTTAGACCTATAACATAACTCAGGGACACGCCCTGTAAAGATGAGCCATCACCCCTCCTGGCATGTCTGTTATTAATACTTATATTCTGGAGAACCTGCTTTTTGCCATTCCTCTACTACTCCTACTAGAAATATATGCATGTTGACAACACACACACACACAAAAGCCAATCAGATCAAGACTGTAGACACACACCCCTTTGACAAGGGAATGGTAACGCCCACTTGTCACCCTATTCACAAGGGTGAGACTGCACAATGAATTGTCAGGCCCCGTTCACAAGCAGTGGATTAGACTCTATGCCAAGCAGTAGGGCAGACCATCTCCCATCGTTTCCAGGTCCTCTAAGGTTAGGAGGACACCAGCCTCATGACCGCTATGCCGGATCAGTTCTCGGACCCGACTGACATCACTGACTTACTACAGAGATATCTGAGGAGGCAAGAATAGTGCTGCCATAACAGATATTGGGGATCCTGACAGACCAGTGAAAACGCCAGTGTGAACAGGGCCCTAATGTCAGAACCTGATCAGAAAGGGAATGATTACAGTATTAATATAAATGTTAGGCAGGTCACCCTGATGCCTCAGACTGCAGCTCTCCATACACAGCAGCCTAGATTCTGCTGCATCAGGGGCCACTTCTGATACCACCCCAGAAGACCTGAGGGCCCCGAGCAGAGCTCCTGCAGTCAGCCCGCTCAGGTGACCCCCCGCTGGCTGCAGGTAAGTCATCCTCACTGAGCCGGAGCCTGCAGCAGGCAGAGCCCCCTCGCCCGCCGTGCAGCACTGACCGTGTTCTTCTTCTGCACCATCCGCTCCATCTTCTTAGCGATACGGATGATCTCCTCCCCGCCGAGCGCACTCATTTTGGCTCTGCCCTGCTCCCCGAACACCAGCGACGCTCACACAGCAGCCCCGAACCGCGAGAACAACGCTCCGAATCAGAGAGAGTTTCCCGCGAAGAGCGTCCTCCTCACACACCCCGGCCGGAAGCTGCTCCCGACACTGCCGAAAAGCGAGCCCGCCGCTATGTTGTCATGACACGTGGGCTCTGCCTCTTCCTGTTACGGCACCATGGAGACTCACCTCAGCTCCACCCAAATTCACCTGCTGTTCCTGTCTGTTCCTCTAGCAGCCTGAGATGACAGCGCGTCACCTAGCGGCGGGAGGCGGAAGTGCACTGTACCAGCTGTATTCTTCAGTAGTGTATCTGGAGCTGCAGGTCTCCTGGATGGATGATGCAACAAGGATTTATAAAACTTTTTCAAAAATTATATTTTTGTGGCAAAATTATTATAAATAAGAAGCTTGAGAGATAAAACTTTCTTTCTACATTGCTATAAAAACGCCATTAATCCCGTCCTGACACTGCTATTTTACATTTTTAACACCATGTTTTCCAGGAGCCATTGCTTTTTTATTTTTCACTTAACCCTATGACTACTTGTTTTTTCAGGACAGGTTCATAGCTGCCAAATGTACAGTGTTACCACATTTATATAGTGTTTCTTGTTTTAATACTGAAAAGAAGAATACAAACTTTGGAAAAAATTATTATTTTTTTTATGCCTTCAAGCTGTGTGAGGGCTCTTTTTTTTGCAGGCAACCAGTAATTTTCAGTGATACTATTTTGGAGTGTGTAAACCTTTTTGATAACTTGTTATTTTTATATATTTTTTAAAAGTTTTTTTTTACCTTTTTTAGCATATTTTAAGTCCTCTTAGGGGACTTCAAGAAGTGATTGTTAGATCGCTTGTCCCCAATGAATTAACCACAGTGTTCCTGGGGAACTTTAGGAACTTTACTAGAGTTGATCGAATCCTAAAATATTCGGGGAATCAGAATTCAGCCCAAAATTTTCCGCGGGATTCGTGGGTTCGAGCCAAATCACGAATCCCATTAAAGTCTATGGGAGACCCAAATATTTTTGCAGGGGCCAAAGGTTCTGCACAGTCAAGTTTGCCCCAACATGTGAAAACCTCAGAAAAAGATGGACACACCTTGGAAATGGATAGGAAACACCAGGGGCAGCATGTAAGGATGCCTCTGAGGCTCCCTAATTGCACCATTTTTTCTAAATCTGGCCAATAGTCTGGTGATGACCCCAAGGCAATTTTCAGGGACATGGTAATGGTGACCCACTTAAAAATGCTGCCTGACAACCTGGCGGTGAACCCCTGATTGTCTGTCTTTCAATAAGATTGCAGTGTAAAGCATGGTGGTGAGCCTCAGTATGACTTTTTGGATGGAGATTGCATGTGGTCACGTACTCCCTGGAACCCCATAGTCACCCCTTCTCTGATGTGCTACCCCAGAACATTCTCTGCCCCAATTCGCAAGACCTTTTGCAGTTTCAGTGTGCTGACAGTGGGGATTTACCAGTGTTGTCTGAGGAGGTGGTGGACAATGGCGAGACACAGGTGTCGGGGGGTGAGGTAGTTGAAAGTGAAGCAAGTTACAGTGGGGACTCCTTGGGGGGACTTTCTCATGATGGGACAGATTCAACTTGGGTGGATCAGGCACAGGAACAGATCAATTTTTTTTTGTGTGTGTTTATTTAACTCTTATTTAGCACAAATAACCAAAGAGATATTTATTCGTTCTCTTCGCTGCGTAGTCTGGCGTTGGGGTTCGTCACTTTGATGGCAAGCTGTGCCGCTCTCTCCACAATGGTCTTTCGGTTCTTTGAGGAGACGTTGTGGGCGATTTCTGCACAGAAGGACTTGTTGCTCATCAACAGAACCTCGAGCTCCTTGACATTGTGGACCAGGAATTTGCGGAACCCTGTGGGCAGCATGTGTTTGGTCTTCTTGTTGCTACCGTACCCAATGTTGGGCATCAGGATCTGCCCCTTGAACCTCCTGTGGGCTCTGTTGTCAATACCTCTGGGTTTATGCCAGTTACGCTTAATCTTTACATAACGGTCTGATTGGTGGCGGATGAACTTCTTTGTCCGCTTCTTGACGATCCTGGGCTTAATGAGGGGCCGGAGAGCCGCCATGATACCGGTTCGGAGCGCCCGCCTTCTCCGCAGATAGCCCAAGGAAGAGAGCGGAATAGATCAATTTTAAGTGTGAGGCAACATCAGCACCACAACCGCTTGGGAGAGGCAGTGGGCATTGTGTTTAGAAAGGCTGATGGGCTTCCGTCAGCACTGTGTGTATAGAACCCCATGGCCTTTCATAAAAAATTTGGTTACAAAGCCGCATGACTCTTGAAAAATTGTTTTTAGAAAGCCGGATGACTTTCCTGAAAAATTTTTTTTTTGAAAGCGAGATGACTTTCCAGAAAAATGTTTTTTTGAAAGCGCGATGACTTTCCAGAAAAATTGTTTTTAGAAAGCGCGATGACTTTCCTGAAAAATTGTTATTAGAAAGACGGATGACTTTCCTGAAAAATTGTTAGTAGAAAGACGGATGACTTTCCTGAAAAATTGTTAGTAGGAAGCCGGATGACTTTCCTGAAAAAATTGTTGCATATGCAACTCAGATGAAGAGGAGGAGGAGGAAAGCAAGCAATTTAGGAGGTAGCCTGAGGGGATGAGAACTGGGGGGGTATCCATGACCTGTTCATCTTGATGAACGTGAGGATGTCGGCGTTGTCGGTGGACAGGCACGTCCGTTTGTCCGTAATGATACCCCCGGCGGCACTAAAAACCCTTTCAGACAGTACACTTGCAGCAGGGTAGGCAAGCACCTCAAAAGCGTACTGCGCAAGTTCTGGCCACCTGTCCAGCTTGGCCAGCCAGTAATTATATGGCGTGGAGTTATCGGTCAGGACGTTGGTCTGGTCCGCGACATACTCCCTCACCATCTTGTGGTACTGTTCCGCCCTGCTCTGCCTGCCCTGTGGCTGTGTCGTACTGTCTTGCTGGGGTTTAAGAAACTTGGCAAAAGCATGGAATAGTGTACCCCTGCCCTTGGTGCCTACACTGACTTTCCCCCTCCTCTCCTCTCAAACTTCAGCCACTGCAGTCCACCCCCTGTTGCTCGACTGGTGTGGAAAGGCCTGTAGCAGTTTCTGAACCAGGGCCTTGTGGTAGAAAGTGACTCGGGGGCTCCTTTCCTCCATGGGTATAAGTTGGGCAAAGTTGTCCTTGTAGCGTGGGTCAAGGAGGGTGTACACCCAATAGTCATTGGTGGACAGTATCCTCTTGACCCGGGGATCACGACAAAGACAGCCAAGCATAAAGTCTGCCATGTGCCCTACTGTGCCAACACGCAAGCCTTCAGCCTCCTCACTTAGCGGACTCTCCATCTCCTCCTCCCCCCCTTCCTCTGACCCCTATTCATCCCCCTCAGCCCATACCCGCTCAACAGGTAGCATGGAATCACCCCTGATGCATGGTGCCCAAGAGTTTCTTCCTCCTCCTCAGCCTCCTCCTCCTCCTCAGTTTCGCGCTGCGAAACTGACAACAGGGTGCTCTCAATGTCACTGTCTTCCCCCACCTCCTATGACACTGCTGAATCCTCAGATCTTAGGTTCCTCAAGGAGTTCTGGATGAGGCACAACAGAGGGATGGTGACAATGATGATGTGTGCATCACCACTGACCATCTCTGTTGCCTCCTCAAAGGGACCTAAGACCTGGCAGATGCCAGCCATCCATGTCCACTCCTCAGCATAGACATGAGGAAGCTGACTGGCCTGACTACCACCTCGGGGGATCAGCTGGCAGTCTACAACTGCGCTGCATTGTTGGTACACCCTGGCTAGCATGTGTAACGTCGAATTCCAACGCGTGGGAACGTCACACAGCAGCCGGTGAACAGGGAGTTGTAGCCGCCCTTGCACAGTCCTGAGGGTCGCGGCATCGGTGGTGGACTTGCAAAAATGGGCGCATATGCGCCGCACCTTGGTGAGCAACTCACTCAACTGGGGGTAGGTCTTGAGGAACCGCTGGACCACCAAGTTGAGCACGTGGGCCATGCATGGCACGTGAGTCAGCCTACCAAGATGCAGAGTCGCCACCAGGTTATGCCCATTATCACAGACCACCATTCCTGGCTGAAGGTTCAGCGGCGCCAGCCACACATTGGTCTGCCCCCTGATGCCCTGTAAGAGTTCTTCATCCGTGTGCCTCTTATCCCCCAGGCTTAGCAGTTTCAGGACTGCCTGCTGCCGCTTCCCTACCACAGTGCTGAAACTGCTGGCCATCGAGGAAATGAGACTTGACGATTGGGGCATCACTGCCACTTTGGAGGAGGAGGAGGTGGAGGCATAATGTGCCGGAGACACACAGACGGAACTATGTCCCGCAATTCGTGGTGTGGGTAGCCCCACGATCGGTCTCTGACCCAGCCTCCACCAGATTGACCCAATGTGCCATGAGGGAGATGTAATGTCCCTGGCCACCGGTACTCGTCCACGTATCTATGGTCATGTGGACTTTACCACAAACCGCGTTTTTGAGAGCGTGGGCGATGTTCTCAGACACCTGCCGGTGCAGGGCGGGGACGGCACATCGGGCAAAATAGTGTCGGCTGGGGACAGAGTAATGGGGGGCTACCGCCTCCATAAGGTTGCGGAAGGATTCTGTCTCCACAAGCCTGTATGGCAACATTTCCAAACTAATCAGCTTGGCGATGTGCACATTTAGAGCTTGCGCATGGGGGTGGGTGGCTGCGTACTTGCACTTGCGTTCAAATGTCTGCGGTAGAGACAGTTGAACGCCACACTGGGACACATGAGTGGAGGAGAGGGAGGGAGATGGAGCTGGAGGGGATCTTTCAGGGCTGGAGGCTGCGACGTCCTGGCTTGGACGAGACACAGTTGCTGGACTAACTGTGTCAACGTCACCAGCTGACAGAAGTGCAAACCATTTGGTGGGGTGTTTTCTCTCCAAATGTTTGCGCAGGCTACTAGTGGTCAGGTTGTTGCATTTTAAACCCCTGCTCATTGACGTGTGGCACAGCTTGCACACCGCCAAACGAGGATCGGCCTCATCATCCTTAAAGTACTCCCAAACTAAGGAGTGGCACATAGTATGGGCTGGAGCGTGACCTCTAGGAGCACTTGGGGAAGTAGTGACTTGGCCCTGGCTTCTCCCTCGTCGCAGCCCTCTGGCTCTCTCAACAGCTTGTGGTGCTAATGTCGTCTCATAGTCTGAACCACTGCCTCCAGTTGCCTCATCCACCCAAGTAGGATCTGTCCCCTCATCATCCCCCAGGTCTTCCTCAGACTCCACAGTGACGTCCCTGACAACTACCTCCGACAACAGTGTCTCGTCGTCATCTTCCACCAGCTCCTCAGACGCCACTGCTAACTCCCCACTCTCATAACCCGGAGACAGCAAAAGGTCCTGAGAATCAGGGCATAGCAGCTTGTCCACTGGCACATCAGGGAAATGGTGGCTGAAGAGTTCCATGGATAAATTTTGTCCATGGGACATACCCCTAGAGGGTTCTGACTGGGGAGAAGGAGGGCGAGTTGGAGGACAGACACCCTGGCTCAGAGAAGTCGACTGGCTGGATGAGGGGGCAGACGAAACGTGGCTGGACGTGCTCTCTGCAATCCACTGAACCACCTCCTGTTGTTGCTTGGGGTCTGTCAGAGTTGTAGGACGCTGCCCTACCAACTTCTGGAGTTGACCAGGCACCCTGACCTTACGTGTTTCCACTGTACCCACAGCAGCCGGCACTGTGTCACCACGCACACCACGGTCATCACCGCTGACCACTGCACCACCACGATTCCCACCTCTCCCAGCTCTTCCCCCTCTCCCCCTGACCCTGGGGTTCTCCATGTGCACAGTAGCAGTATTATATTATTATAATTGTAAAGATTCAATAAGGAATCTATAGACTGTGAGGTATATAGAAGGCTGATGAAATATATTCCCTTGTCGCAGCACCATGTATTACAGAGCGCACTAAAATGCACTGGCCAATATAGATATATTGATATCTAGGTAAAATTATCTTCAGATCTATCAAGAAATAGCACGCAGTATTTGTATATCACACTGGAATCTACAGATCAATACGGAATCTATAGACTGTGAGGTATATAGAAGGCTGATGAAATATATTCCCTTGTCGCAGCACCGTGTACTACAGAGAGCACTAAAATGCACTGGCCAATATAGATATATTGATATCTAGGTAAAATTTTCTTCAGATCTATCAAGAAATAGCACGTAGTATTTGTATATCACACTGGAATCTACAGATCAATACGGAATCTATAGACTGTGAGGTATATAGATGGCTGATGTAATATTCCCTTCTCTCAGCATGCACAGGAATATATCTGTTTAGAGATGTATAGTTTGAGCTATGTGGATGGACAAGGTGTACCAGGCACAGCTCTGCACAGAATATAGGCTTACAGCATATACTGTATACTGTTCTTCACAGAATTAATTAGTCTTTAAAAAGACTGTTGGGGCTTCCTATCCTGCACAGAATACAGGCTTACAGCATATACTGTATACTGTTCTTCAGATTATAGTCTTTAAAAAGACTGTTGGGGCTTCCTAACCTAACTCCTAACTCCTTGCTGCACACACTACACTGTCTCTCTATTCTCCTTCCAAAAGCACAATGAGGCTGGTGCTGCAGGTCCCTACCTTATGTAAAGTAAGGTCACATGTTACTGCCAGCCAATCACTGCTGGGGAGGTATAGGGGCTGGTACATCACAGCAGGCGTTCCCACAGCCTTCCCTTTCATGCTGATTGGCTGAAAAAAGCGGGCATTTCAAACGGGCAGTGACTCACGGATATTCACGAGTCCGCGCTGCCTCGGTATCACTAGCTGAGCCGAAGCGGGCAATATTTGTGCGAATCACGAATATTGCCGCTTCGATTCGCTCATCACTAAACTTTATTATGGCAGGATTGGCAGCCTTCAGAAGGCGCCAGGCAGCCATGCCAACTGAATGGATCCTGCAATCTTCTGGTGAAGGGCCATCCTGGTGAATAAACGCTCAAATGCCGTGGTTGAAGTTGACCACGACATCTGAGGGGCTAAAAAACACCAAAAATTGATCCAAAGAACTCACCATGAGGGTGAAAAAACGCTATTACAAAAAAAAAAACTTTTGTCCCTTGTTTCCCATAGAGCTCCATACAACATATGTAGCTGGCATTTTTGTGTACAAAAAGGCTGCAAAAAATGCCTGCCAAGAAACATCAAGAAAACAACGCAAAACCCCTCAAAAACACCTAAAAAAACTAATGTGTGACACCAGCCTAATACTTTTGCTGTTGTGCTGGATATGATGGACCCAAACGGTGCCCCACAGATCCTAGTGATAATGGGTTCTGTTGGGGTTTCCGTCGTTTTGATAAGAACAGGCCGTATTCACCTCCACGCCTTGTGGCAGAGTCCATACAAAATCTGCATTCAGTTATTGAAATGGGGATCCACGCTGCCATAGATTTTTTTCTGTGTGGATTTCAAATCCTCGTTAAAAAGGCATCTGACCATTCTTCTTGTAGTTTCTGCCAGGGAAATGCTCGGAAACCCACGCAGATTAGCTCGGGTAATTGGGCTTACATTCGCAGCCATCAAAATGCAAACCTGCAGCAGAAACCCAAGGTTTAGCCTTGGATTTCTGCTACATAGTCTATGAAGAGTGGATGGATGGGAAGCCCAAGTGCAAATATGAAAGTAGGAGGAAACTTTTTCAGATATTACTTGTTTGATGGCCGTAAATGTTCCACACTATCCACTTGATTCCATTCTTGATTCTGCATGGAAAGGAGTTCTGCTCATTGTGTCAATCTGCAAAGCAGTCTACAGACCTCTTCCAGCCTGTAGCCTGTGTTCCAATTTCCTGGCATGCCGACGCAGGCAGCCGCAATGAAGATATTGCATCACCTGCATCCTGACACGTTGATGTCATCATGATGTCATCACTTTGCATCCACCTGTGCTTTCTCATAGGCTTCAAGCCTGGTGCCCTGTGAGACTGAACGGTGGAATTGGGACCATTGATTCCCGTGCCCTGCTGAACTATTCAACTGTATCGCCGTCCAACGGCCCATCTGGTCTCCAATCTTCCCCTCCTTCCCATCAGGTGTCTCTGGTCTACGGGTTGCTCCGGGGAAATGGGGGTACCTCTTCCTCTCTGCCGTATGTCGCGGCATGGGAGAGAGAATTAGGATGATCTTTCTCCTGTGAGCAATGGGAAAAGGCTTTCTTCCTATCGCACAAGTCGTCCATCAGTTGTGCACTCCAGGAAAAGAATTTTAAGATTATATCGAGATGGTATAGAACCCCAGTGATCCTACACTCTTTCTATCCCTCTTGCTCAGACTTATGCTGGAGATGTGGTAGTGAGATAGGTCTCATGTCTCATATATGGTGGTTTTGTAGCGGAGTGACTCCCTTCTGGAAAGCACTGAATGACTTATATAACCAGGTGAGCGGTTGCATCTCCACATGGTCTGTTGAGGAGGCTGTGTTGTCCATTCTCCCAGGTTCCATTTCTACTCTCAAAAAGGGTCTTAGATTCTTTCTTCAAGCTGCTCGCCTGGTTATACCCAGATATTGGAAGTCTTCCGTTACTCCCTCAATAAGGGATTGGCTTGACGCACTAGAAACAATCCATAGGATGGAGGAACTTTGTGCAGAAGATGAGGGCACAGATGCCTGTTACCTTAAGACCTGATCACCATGGTTCTTGTTCAAGGCTACACCGGCTTTTCATACTTGGCTGGTCCAAGCGGAATCCCAAACTTAATCCTAAGGTTATATCTTCGCAGATAATTTCATAGGTGCATATGGCAGGATATTATCCCTCCCTACCCTTCTTCCCTTCAACATCCCTTTGTGCTGTCTTCCCCTATACATGGAAATACTTTTTATATGTCTACTGTTTATTTCTTATTACTGGGCAGAGACTTTGTTTCACTGGATTTGTACACTATATTGTAACATTACGTGATTTTGATTTATTGTATTACGCTTGGATATGTGTACTGCAATTTCATATGCCTTTTCTCAATAAAATATTTGAACCACAACGGCCCATCTGGCATTTGTCAGATTTGCCAAATAGGCAGTTAGGCTCTGCTGTGCAGCCATCAGATAAACAACTCTATTCTAATCATGCTGTGGCTTGCATGGCCACTCGGGGCATCCCAAACTTGGCACAGCTGCCACCGTCCCCAGACTTATTTCACATGCTGCTCTACACTTTCAACTTACACCAGAATTGTGGTGCAATGTTGGCACTAAATGTCACCTATTATGCCCTGCTCCTTTCGGGCCAGGAGCAGATGCTTCCTCTAAACCTAGATGATTCAAATTGCGCCATATTTTGGTCTGCCGACTTTCTGGTGAGCTTCTACTTAAACATAGCAGCCAATTGTGAGCATGTTGCAGTGTGAAGCATGGGGGAGGGACAGGGCAGCAGCAGGTTGAGCTACTGATGAGACATGAGGTGCGTATCTGCACTCACTGACAAAAAATAACGCACCCAGATAGAAATGGCACATTGCTTTAAAACTCAGCATGCAGTTATGTCCAGGCAGATATGTAAATAATTACAGGTGTGGTCTGATTGGACACTAGGTCTTGCCATGAGAGGGCGACAAAGTGCTTCCCTACTGCCCTATAAAAAGGCTCTCAGATGCTACTTTTGAGTAGTGTACCTCTTGGTGAGAGATCATTCACTGCTACACTTTTTGACATTTTGCACAGTTAACAGACTTTGAGAGAGAGAGCATCATTAGACTGAGAGAAGCAGGATGGTCATTTCAACAAATTGTCGTTCTAACCTAGCTGTTAGGAGGTGTTGGGAGCAGTGGTTACTTGAGGGCATTCATACATGGCTAACAGGCTCCGGATGTGTCCAGATGATTAGATGTGTGCTTGCTCAGTAGTTCGCAGGCCCACACATCAGGGTGTCAGCACTATCTTTGAATGATCTTTCTATACTTTGGTCAACTGAGGAAAAGCACATAGATTGGAGAAATGTGTCAGGACTACGTAAACAAAGTTAAGGAATTTTGAAGTAGGGTCAGTTTGGTGACACACTTGGTTTAGCCACTGAGAAGTAGGGTTGCACCTGTCAGAGTGGGTACTCTGCTTCTAGGCAGGGGTAGGCTTAGAGACATTGCAGAAAAAGGATATCTAGTTCCCAAGCTCCAAGAAGCATGCAGGAGTGTATTTCATGTACCGAACCGTGAGCTAAGGCTACTTTCACACTAGCGTTTAAATTTTCCGGTATTGAGTTCCGTCATAGGGGCTCAATATCGGAAAAAAACGCTTCAGTTTTGTCCCCATTCATTGTCAATGGGGACAAAACTGAACTGAACAGAATGGAGTGCTCCAGATGGTTGTATTATCAGTAACGGAAGCATTTGTGCTGAGCCCTGCCGGATCCAGCAAAAACGCTAGTGTGAAAGTAGCCTAAGACAGGCCTGCTGCATCTTATGGCACCGACCCCTTATCAATATATATCCCATTGTGTTAAGGTTATCTGAACGAATGACCAGTTGCAGTATCCGAAGAGAGATATTTAAAGGGAGTCTTTCATCTGTTTTTCACCTATATAACTAAGAACTGCCCCACAGAAGATTGCAGACACATCCCAGACATAGCTGTGTGCACTTTGTGTCTGTATTACATGTCCAGGAAAAGCACTTTTATTCTGCAGGAAAACAGCTCCCAAGTGCCCGGCTCTGCTGCTGCAAGTGCTCAAAGCAAACCAGACTGAAGAGGGGAGGGCAGCTTTAGCTGCTCATATCTTGGGATTGGTAGCAGAAAGAAAAATGGTTCTAATCGTCTCTGAAAGCTGACATTCCAAGCTTTAAAACAATACCAAAACCACTGAGTGCCGTCTGCATCTTTTGCGGCCCCATTAAAAGTGAATGGGTCCACACCCGTTCCGCAAAATTGCAGAACGGATGCGGACACCATTTGCGGACATGTGAATGGGGCCTTATGGACACTGCTAGTTTAGCAGGAGCGCACGGCCTTATACTGATTTATAATGCTTTGTGTCTCTGCATGACCTTACTTTTACAGAATTATACTGCAATAATGCTAATTCTGTCAAAGTAAGGTCATGCAGCGACACACAGCATTGTAAATCAGTATAATGCCGTGCACTCCTGTTAAACGAGCAGTGTCCATAACAGGGGATCATGTTCGCACATGGAGCATGATTTCCGCACAGGACATACTCGTCTGAAAGAGCCCTTAGAGTAACGTTGCATTAACATCACAGTTTTGTTCTCCTTTCTTCTCATCCGTCACAAGAACATTAGAAAAAACCTCAGATCCTTTATTTCGGGTATCCGCTTGTGTCACTTCCTGCGAGGAAGACTTTTTCTCTCTTCCAAAATAATGAATCTCTGAGAAAACTGACACAAACTGATCCTTCTGACGGATCAGAACAGAAAACTAAACGGTGATGTGAATGTGGCCTAAGCAAGTATGTCTAAAATAAGTCTTAAAGGGTTCGTGCTGAATTAGAAAACCATGCTGTTTCTGGAGGAAGTTTATGGCCTCATGCTCACGACCATATGAAAAAACGGATCCGCAGAAAATACGGATGACATCCGTGTCCATTCCGTATTTTGCGGAACAGAACAGCTGGCCCCTAATAGAACAGTCCTATCCTTGTCCGTAATGCGGACAATAATAGGACATGTTCTAAATTTTTTGCAGAACAGAAATACGGACATACGGAAACGGAATGCACATAGAGTACCTTCCATTTTTTTTGTGGACCCGTTGAAATAAATGGTTGCGCATGCGATCCGCAAAAAAAAAAAAAAAACAGAACGGACACAGAAAGAAAATACGTCTGTGTGCATGAGCCCTATGACTGCTGTACAGGGAAGGGTTGTTTACAAGGTAATCTCATTAGAATAGTAGGTGAAGGACTGGATCTCTCCCACATAATATTCACATATGGTTGTTTGATATTTTTTGATAGACGAGTCCCTTTAAGCTACCTGCACATTGCAGATGACATGAAAAACCGCACCATAAGGGCTCATGTACACGAACGTATTTTCTTTCTGTGTCCTTTCCAATTTTTTTATTTTTTTCGTACCATATCCGGAACCATTCATTTCCGTTCTGCAAAAGAATAGAACATGTCCTATTATTGCCTGCATTACGGACAAGGATAGGACTGTTCTATTAGGCTGTTCCGTTCCACAAGATATGGAATGCACACAGACGTCATCCGTATTTTTTGCAGACCGCAAAATACATACGGTTGTGTGCATGAATCCTAATACAGTACCAGCAAACTGTGAGATTAGAAAAATGTCATGTACACTTTGCTTTTTCATTCTGTGCAGATATTGACAGATTTTAAGATCTGCCGCATGTAAATTCTTGGTGCGGCTTTCACCCTTTTCAATGTAAGGGTGAGTTTTGCGGCAACTCGTTACTTGTGGTTTTTGGTGCAGATACACACAGAAATCCACATGGAAACGTGTGTGCTTCCTACGTGCAGGTAGCCTAAGGCCTCTTTCACACGAACGTTGTGTTTTGCGGTCCGCAAAAAAAAACGGATGCCGTCCATATTTTTTGCGGATCCATTGTAACAATGGACAAGCAAAACGGACAAGAATAGGACATGTTCTATTTTTTTTGCGGGGCTACGGAAGGGGGAAACGGATGCGGACAGCACACAGTATGTTCTCAGTATTTTTTGCGGACCCATAGAAATGTCGTGTGAAAGAGGCCTTAATGTGGTGTGGAAAACATGTCAGCCTCAAGGAACAAATGAGAGGACACTGAAAAAGGACATTAACTATATAAAGGTCAGAAATAAAGACATTTATTTTACCAGTTCTTTATTTTCACAATTAAGTTGATCATAAAAAAGCCTTAGAGTAAAGCCAGTTCACATTGGTTTTAGAAAAAAAAATGGATTGCAATTTAAAACATATTCCTAACATGACCATAATAAACGCATCTACTCTTCATCTGCTTTCTCAGTTTTGCATCAGCCGTGTTCAGCTACCCAGTCTCCCGACAGAGAGAAAAATGCTCATAGAAAGTAATGACTTCCTACCATAAATAACTGCGTTCTGATAGAGAATATAGACACCAGACATTTATAGACTAAGACCACAAAATAGGTGAGAAGCCTGGAGATTATACCTGGAATATGTAATATTAGAGATAAAAACATATGGCTTAAGAAGATTGCTAGTCCTGAAACATGGATGACATCTGAAATGTCTACAGATGAAATGTATGGAGTTGTCTACAAGATGAAGAAACAGCTAGAACCTTTTCCATACCATCTGCACCACCCAAATACATATGCATATTGACTTTATGGTTTACATTCAGGGATGGGGGTGTTAGCAGGGGATAGAACTAAAAAATATTCTGAATTTACATCTACATAGTTGGCATGGCAGGTTACTGCTTGAAACATTTGATACAAGACTGATTCACATAGTGAATTTTAAAGGGGTTGTCCAGGTTCAGAGGTGAACCCGGAAATATCCCTATCTTCACCCCTCCGGCCCCCCTGATATGAACATCAGAGCATTTCTCCGCTGCTCTCCCTTGCCCTATTTTCTTGTTTACGTTGGCAGATTGCTAGGCGGAAGCTTCCGCCCAGCAGTGTTCCCAGTGATGTCATCAGCTCTGATGGCGCTACCCTAGCAGTTTTACAGTTTAGGGCAGTGCTAAAGCCCGCCCATTCGTTTCAATGACGTCACTAGGCTCACTGCTGGGCATAATCCTCCTCCTAGGCAGGGGCGGATTGGCCATAGACCTTACAGGGAAATTTCCCTGTGGGCCACTGCCCTGGGGGCTGCCTGGGACCTCCTCACGGCCGGCCAGTGGAAGTTTTTGGGCATGTATTTTGTGCTGCTGGCAGTATTTTGTGATGAACTGTGGTATTTGGGCTGTATTGGGGTGGTATAATGTGCCACAATATGGTATTGCTGGCCCTGCCTTCCATCAGTTTGGACCTGACTTCAAAACGGGGCAACTTTTAGGATTTTTTCCAGGGCCACTAAGTTCCCAGTTCGTCCCTGCTCCTAGGAGTCCCTATGGAGAGCCTGGTACGTCACTAGATCTCCTCAAAATTATTTTGCCCCGTACGATTCAGCGCTGCGCAAAGGAGAGCATCGGAGCATGAAAGGGGAGCCGGAGACTGCAGCAGCCAGTGATTGGCTGCAGGAGATGTCACACCGGACGCTTTCAGTGAGGGAGCCCAGGGTAGCATCGCAGGCTGGGAGGAGACGGAGCGGGGAGCCAGCACCGGGAAACAGGTAAGTAAACTTCCCTCAACAGGTCTGCTAAGTGGTCCCTTCAATGGGCCTAATGATCTTAAAACATTTTACAATGAGAGGAGCTTCTTAGATTTACCAGCGTACCAGTTCCCTGTATACAAGTGTCTTTACCCTTTCAGCTCCTTCAACTCTCCTCCGATTACGATCTCTGCTTGCTGTTATGCAATTTTTGTATTTTTTAATTGTGTAGGCTGAAAATTTGTTCTGGTCAATTTATGCTCACAAAAGTACTTTACAAGGCAGGGCACTGCTTAAGAGTTTACCCCCTTTTTTTTTTTTTTTTTTTTTAAATCAATGCAAAAATCTCTGTGGCTTGTCACTTTTTCCACATCTCAGCCTCTGACGGAACACTGCAACGTATCCCACTGCAGAGGCATACAATGAGGTATGTCACTAACAGGCTCCCAAAACAAAATAGGAGATTTATCAAACTCGTGTAAAGTAGAACTGGCTTAGTTGCCCATAGCAACCAATCAGATTCCACCTTTCATTTATCACAGCTCCTTGGAAAATGAAAGGTGGAATCTGATTGGTTGCTATGGGCAACTAAGCCAGTTCTACTTTACACCAGTTTGATAAATCTCCCCCAAAGTGTACACTTATGTAGCATATTGTGCTATTCTATACTGAATAAAAGGTATACTGACCCAATGGAGGCCAATAGGACACTCTTTTGACCTTCGTCAGGAGCCCAAAGCCCTACAGATACATTTGGAACAAACATCGGATGCTTTTCCAGGCATATACGCCAAATGTGATGTCAACAGAGCCATACAGAAGAGAAGCACCTAGCTGTCTCTTCATGCTCCAACTGTTCACTGCACCCTACGGGAGGATGTAATGATGGAGCCTAAGGCTACCTGCACACATCGCAGATTACGTGTGGAATCTTGTGCAGAAAAACTGCAGCGTAACACAGTACCTGCAAAGTGTATGAGGTTTGACAAATCTCACGTACACTTTGTATTTCATTTTGTACGGATCTTTTCAATGCAAGGATGAGATCTGCAGCAAAACTGGATCAAACCTGCACCAAAAATGCAAGTAACTCATGCAGTTTTTGGTGCAGAAACGCACAGAAATTTTGCAGAATTTCTGCAAGACAGCCCACATCCGTGTGCAGGTAGCCTAAGGGTGGATTCAAATGTGACTGTGTACACCAGACAAATCTGCAGACTCTTAACTAAATGTGAACAGGGCCTAACTGTGTGTGATTATGTGATCTGGAGAGATTTTCAGCCTCTGAAGCCTGCTAGCCTGGCAGAATGCACACAAGTGTTTCTATTACTGTGTTACTGCATTTACTTTTTCTTAGGCCTCATGCACACAACCGTGTCCATTTTTGCACTCCAACTGCAAAACACGGATGCCAGCCACGTGCGTTCCACATTTTGCAGAACGGAACGTCCAGCCCTCTGTAGCGCAGTCCTATCCTTGTCCGTGATATGGACAAGAACAGGACACGTTCTATATTTTTTTTTTTGCTTTACTGAATGGGTCCACATCCGACCCTCAAAAAGTGCAGCTCGGATGTGGACGCACGGTCGTGTGCATGAGGCCTTAAAAACTGTTATGCATTTTTTTCTTTAGTATTCCAGTGGCATAACTAGTTTGCAGGATGGTTCTCTATTTCTGTAGGACAGGACACCATTACCCCGTTTCCCCCACCCACTATACAATTTTGCGCTAATCTAAAAAAAAAAAAAAAAAAATCCCACACAGTGATCAGAAATTGCTAATGGTAGGTACCCACTGTACTCCCTCACTTCAACAAATGCATAACTTGCATATTAAACAGTAAAACTCAGGAACAGAGCCTCGGATCAACAGCATTTTAATCCGGTGAACTCCAGATAGCTGGACAAGGAGGTCACTGGTGACAGTTACTGGGGCCCCCAATGATCAACTGCAATTTGTGGTGGGAACTTGGCAGTAAGTGTTCAATTCCCTGGAGTGCCACCTCAGGAGAAATTAAAGTGTTGATGTTAAAGAGAACCTGTCACCACCAAATGCAGTGCAGTCTGCAGGCAACGTGTTATAGAGCAGGGGGAGCTGAGCAGATTAATATACAGGCCCTGATTCATCAAGACCAGCGTCTCCTGGGTCATCTAGATCTGTCCTTGGTAACAGAGACACAGGAGCATCCTGCCTTTCTATAAGTCTGATTTATCCCTATTTCTCAGCTTGCTGACCATCCTAGAAGAAAACAAACCGTGGGAAGTCAGGTTACTGCATACAGTACTGGCAGAAGGGAGATCAGCAGCTTCTGAGAGAAATGCATCTAGCTATGCAGCTATGCAGCTGAAATAGGGAATACTATGGCTGAAAGACTATAGGGAAGCCCAAACACAACTGTTCATTCACAGTTATGATTATACAAAGAAGCACAGTCGTTATGCAAAGTTTTTTTTTTTAATTCAGGTATGCTTTAAGGTGCATTTACATTGCACTGACTGGTAGACAGTTATCAAGGAAGTATTTCTTCCTGACAATTGGCTGCTCTTCAGTGGAGTTGAAGAGCTACATTTACATGCATCAATCACCTCTACTGTATGAGGACAAATGATAGCTACTGCCATCGCTCATCCTCATACAATTTAATTGCTTCTGGGCAGCAGATGACTGTTTACACAGCACAATCTGCTGCCAGGAAATGATGATTGAGGTGTCTGCACCAAGAGTTTTGCATGTTCATCAGGTGATTTGCAGAATGTTTACGCAGGCAGATTATCAGAAACAAACTAATCTGCCTGACAACTAAGAAGTCTAAATAAAGCATTAAATAGGGAATGCTATCAGACATAGCTATCAAATCACTGATAAGACGGCCCCCACATACAACTGAACTCAGAAAGAGCAGAGATTTAAATGCATATATTACAAGTTTTGTTGAATCTTTTCCCACAAAACTATAAATCAATCTGTTCAGCTCCTCCATGGTGCCTGCATTACAGGTCTACATATATGAGACAAGTTCTCTTTAAGAATGGGTTTCCTAAACCAGACTAACCTTTTTACAGCTTGACTTTAACTTTGTAACAAATCACCCAAGCTCCCACAGTACAGAGCTCTCTGGTTTTAAGGGTTCCGCAGAAATTTGATTTGAATTGTATCTGAACCAGAAATAAAATTTAGGATGAAAATGCTTTACTTATCTTGTTCTGCCTTTTAAAAACACAACAAAGTATAATTTTGCTCAGCCAGAACAACCCCACCCATACATTATGTCAGGTTTAATATGGTTGATCCAGCTGCCAGATGCTCTTCCAATAGTAAAGGGATTATCTAGCCCCTAGAAATCGCTTTCCAAAATACTCAATGGTGTAAAATGAGTAATACTCACTTTATCGATTGCATACCGCACCTTGCTGGGCTCTTTAACCTGGCCCCTAACAATAACATTTCACCACAGACATATGACCATTGGAGCCAGTCACTGGCTGCATCAGACACCACTTAGGTCACCACAGCCGATGTTGAAACATTGCTGGAGGCCAGGACAGAGAAGCTGGTGGAGGACCGGGACGTGGCAGCAGGGGACCGGCAAGGTGTTAGTTTGTTATTTCACACCACTGTAAGCTTTTGGTAACCAATTTTTAGGGTCTGACAACCCCTTTATGCGTCTTGCGTTTTTTAGCAGACAGGTTCACAACACTTTTTTTGCACCCCATTTGAAGGTATTTTTTTTTTTGTTGGCCAAAGGATCTGTCTTTCTGTAGTGTCTGTGTACAACAGAAGTTGATGGTGATAGGAAGGAACAGGACAGGCTTGTGGAAAAGTACCATTAATTTTATAATAAAAAAAACAAAACCCTAACTTACCCTACACAAACACACTGTAAAACAATCCTAACTGTAATGGTGACTATGACAAGAAGCAATAGTGGACCTTCAACCATTTTGGTACTTGGTAGTAGTAAGGGGAACACTCTGCACCTAAAGCTTCCTGAAATGTACAGAAGGCGAACATCGAGGTCATCTACAGACTACAGCACTGTACCTCATACCTCAACAGTCAGTTCAGAGTTTCTTTTTCTGCACAAAAATGTAAAAACAGATGAAATGTGGTGTGTGTCACAAGTTATCAGCTACATATGACTTTATTCTAGAAAGTTACAACAAAGGTTAAAACCCAAAATAAAAAAAACAAAAAAAAAAAAAAACAAAAGATAAAAAGTTTTATACTATCAAATCAACAGAATGAAATGGACATATCGATTAGTGGCGTCCTGGATGCAGGTGGAGAAGACCTTTCAGTGTAGATGGTGAACAGAACACTGGTTACACTACGTACAGTGTATAGCCCTTACACTGCTATAAATAATATAGCAATCTGTCTACTACATGTAATATTCTATGCGCTTAAATATCCTCTTTGTTTTTCTTTAACCAAAAACCAATCAACCAGCCCCTTAATAATTTGGTTGATTACCCTGGGACTGTGCAGCTTCTGAAAAAAATTATTATTATTTTTTTTACTTTTCAAATTAGAAGGAGCATAGTGACTGCTGCTGGTGCTTTATCCCAGAAGGCATCATTCTCAGTTAACAGGGAGGTAGCTGCTTCTCAATAAAATGCTTGATGTCTGTCATTTCCTGATGGACAAAAAGAATAAAAAACACAAGCAAAATACATATTAGCACAATGTGTTAGTGGTTGGGGGTGATCGTCAGAGGGGTTTACTTCGATGCAGTAAAAATCTATTCATTACTTCCAAAGAATAGATCAAAGACTATTTGTAGGCACAATAAAAAGAAAATAAAAAGTAATAAAAAAAAAGTAGAAACTAATAAATAAAACTAAAGTACAATAAAACTAAAATACTAGTACAAATAAAATAATAATGCAAGTAACAATTTTAGAAAACAGTGAAGATCCCATCACAGGCATCAGTACCTGCTGGAGCTATATTATAAAAGTTATTTTTCAAGACACATTTATATGACTGTCTTATTCATCTAAATGAGGCTGGTAGAAATCCATGTGCTTGCCACCAACCTCATTCAGATGGAGCTGAGATTTTCAGTCTCAGAAATTTCTGGAACAAATCCAGTACCCGTATGTGCTTGTATATTTATAGGCCAATGGTTTTGAATACCTGATTATTTGGTACCTCAACATTTCCCGGGGATTGCAGATTTTCTTTGGTTATGCACATGACATAAATGTGCTAGTGAGTCTTATGGGCAAATGACGGAAGTTTTACATGATCCTCCACCTCTGGTCCCATCCATAAACTGAACATAGCGATCTCCATTACAGGGGAGTACTGGTGAAAATAATCTTCTCATAAGGGCTCATGCACATGGGGCCACAAAAGATGCGGACAGCTGTCCGCATCCCTATGTCTGTTCTGTGGCCTCGCAAAAAAAAAAAAGAAAACAACCAAAAAATAGAACATGTCCTATTCTATGTCCGATTTGTGAACAAGGATAGGACATTTCCGCAAGTGAAAAAGGCAGCAGGTCCGGTATCTGAGTTTTGCGGACCACAAAAATGGCTATGGCCGTGTACATGAGCCCTAGGCGTGAGGTGATTTTGGACAATCCAAGAATGAAAGGACTACAGAAAACTAGAATCGTTTGAGGTCCAAGATCACAGATGTCATCACTATGTTCTTCTCGTGTGTATCTAGGACATCCCAACACCCAGCACTCCCGCTGATCAGCTGTTTGAAGAGACTGCGGTGCTCCAGTGAACGCTGCGTTCTTGTCCTGGGCTAGTGAGATTGGTCAGGTGGCCTAGGCGTTAGTTCAGCCCTATTGAAGTGAATAGGACTGAGCTGCAATACCAAGCACAGTCACTATACAATGCATGGCGCTGTGCTTCGTAAACTGCGAGGAGGCTGCAGAGCTCACTGGAGAACCGCAGCCTCTTCAAACAGCTGACTGGCGGAGGTACCGATCTGATGTTGATGACCTACATAGTAACATAGTTTATAAGGCCGAAAAAAGACATCTGTCCATCCAGTTCGACCTGTTTTCCTACAAGTTGATCCAGAGGAAGGCAAAAAACCCCTGTGCGGTAGGAGCCAATTTTCCTCACTTTAGGGGAAAAAATTCCTTCCCGACTCCAATCAGGCAATCAGAATTACTCCCTGGATCAACAACAACCCATATCTAGTAACTATAACCTGTAATATTATTACCCTCCAGAAATACATCCAGGCCCCTCTTGAACTCTTTTACTGAACTTACCATCACCACCTCCTCGGGCAGAGAGTTCCATAGTCTCACTGCTCTTACCGTAAAGAATACTCTTCTATTTTTGTGAACAAACCTTCTTTCCTCCAGGCGCAGAGGATGTCCCCTCGTCATGGTTACTGTCCTTGGGATAAAGAGATCATGGGAGAGATCTCTGTACTGACCTCTGATATATTTATACATAGTTATTAGATCTCCCCTCAGTCGTCTTTTTTCTAAAGTGAATAACCCTAATTTTGATAATCTTTCTGGGTACTGTAGTCCACCCATTCCAGCTATGACTTTAGTTGCCCTCCTCTGAACCCTCTCCAGCTCTGCTCTGTCTGCCTTGTTCACAGGAGCCCAGAACTGTACACAGTACTCCATGTGTGGTCTGACTAGTGATTTGTAAAGTGGCAGGACTATGTTCTCATCACGGGCATCTATGCCCCTTTTGATGCAACCCATTATCTTATTGGCCTTGGCAGCAGCTGTCTGACACTGGTTTCTGCAGCTTAGTTTGCTGTTCACTAAAATTCCTAGGTCCTTTTCCATGTCAGAGTTACCCAATGTTTTACCATTTAGTATGTACTGGAGACTTGCATTATTCCTTCCCATATGCATAACCTTACATTTGTCAGTGTTAAACCTCATCTGCCACTTCTCTGCCCAAGCCTCCAGTCTATCCAGATCCATCTGTAGCAGTGTACTGTCCTCTTCTGTGTTAATTACTTTACACAGTTTAGTGTCATCTGCAAAAATTGATATTTTACTGTGCAAGCCTTCTACAAGGTCATTAATAAATATATTGAAGAGAATAGGGCCCAATACTGACCCCTGTGGTACCCCACTAGTTACAGTGACCCAATCTGAGTATGTACCATTAATAACCACCCTCTGTTTTCTATCACTGAGCCATTTACTTACCCACATACAGACATTTTCTCCAAGGCCAAGCATTCTCATTTTATATACTAACCTTTTATGTGGTACCGTGTCAAATGCTTTGGAGAAGTCCAGATATACGACATCCATTGATTCCCCGCGGTCAAGTCTAGAACTTACCTCCTCATAGAAACTGATTAAATTGGTTTGACATGACCGATCCCTCATGAAGCCATGCTGATATGGAGTTATTTGCTTATTTTCATTGAGGTACTCCAAGATAGCATCTCTTAGAAAACCTTCAAACAGTTTACCCACTACAGATGTTAAACTTACCGGCCTATAGTTCCCGGGCTCTGTTTTTGGACCCTTTTTGAATATTGGCACCACATTTGCTATGCGCCAATCCTGTGGAACACTCCCTGTCAGTATAGAGTCCTTAAATATCAAGTATAAGGGTCTGGCTATGACATTACTTAATTCTCTTAGGATACGTGGGTGTATGCCATCCGGTCCTGGCGATTTGTCTATTTTAATCTTTTTAAGACGCCCCAGTACTTCTTCCTGGGTCAGACAGGCCACTTTTAAAGGGGAATTCACTTTTATATTCTGCATTTCATCTGACAGTTTATTTTCCTCAGTGAATACAGTGGAGAAAAAAATATTTAAGAGTTTTGCTTTCTCCTCATCGCTCTCTGCTACTCCCCCCTCACTACTCTGTAAGGGGCCGACACCTTCAGATTTATACTTTTTAGTATTTATATAATTGAAGAACATTTTAGGGTTAGTTTTACTCTCTTTAGCAATTAGTCTTTCAGTCTCTAGTTTAGCTGCTTTTATTTGTCTTTTACAAATTCTAATTTTTTCCTTATAGTTTTTCAATGCTTCCTTGCTCCCCTCCTGTTTTAGTGATTTAAATGCTTTCTTTTTGTCATTTATTGCTTTTTTTACAGTTCTATTTATCCACATTGGTTTTTTCTTGTTTCTTATCATTTTATTCCTATACGGTATGTACCTCTCACAATTAGATATTAGGATGCTTTTAAAAATATCCCATTTTGTGGCTGTATTTTTATTTTTGAGGATTTTGTCCCAGTTAGTTAGACCTATGGCCTCTCTTAGATGGCTAAATTTTGCATTTTTGAAGTTTGGTATTTTTGTTCCTCCCTGAAGAAATGCTTTTTTTAATGACAATTTAAAGGTTATTATTTTATGGTCACTGTTACCCAGATGTCCCCCAACCTGCACATCTGTTGTTCTGTCAGGTCTATTGGTTAATACTAAGTCCAGTATGGCCGTCCCTCTAGTCGGGTCCTGAACCAGTTGGGAAAGGTAATGGTCTTTGGTTATTGTCAAGAACCTGTTTCCTTTATGAGATATACAGGTTTCAGTTTCCCAGTCTATATCTGGGTAGTTGAAGTCCCCCATAATAACAACCTCATTCTGATTTGCCACTTCGTCTATTTCATTTAGAAATTGATTTTCTGTGGCCTCTGATATATTAGGTGGTTTATAATAAACTCCTATTAGTATTTTATTATTGTTTTTGGCTCCATTTATTTCTACCTACCTTGGTCATCAATATTAAAACCCAAAAAAAAAAAAAAAAAAACTCTTAATAATCTGTACAGTTTTTATTCACATCATCCTTTAACAAAGTCATTACTATGAGAAGTTTACTCACCTGGTTGCAGGAGCTGTGTGCCAACCCCGGGTAGGTTTTGAATTTGATATTTGATGGGTTTATTACAGTTTTCAGCTTCTCTGAAGTCATGGAACCAAACATAAGAGGAACTAGCGGGTCACTTTCCCCATGGCACTGGAGAACAGAAACTTCTTTGTTGGCACTATTAGCAGCAGCCTGACACAGAAGTAAACCAGCATTAGTTTCTGCAGAAAGTCAAACTAATGAGAAATCCAGTTAAAAAGTGCAATGTAAGGCAAATGACAAAAATTACACTGGAGACAGTCTGAGCGCAGAGCACTAATGTCTAGGACTAATAACCCTTTCACTCGAGAAGACTCAGAAGGCAAGTTCCGGAAATGAATGGTTCTTTCCCGATAACTGCCTGCCCATCAGAGGAGGTGAAAGCTGCATTTACACGCAGTAATCGTCTCCCCTGCATGGAGATGAGCGATTGCTTGTCCCCATAGAGAGTAATTGTTTCCGGGCAGCAGACCCCTGTTTACAAGGGACGATCTACTGCCCAGAAACAATGCCTTTACCCGGTGAACAAGCACCTGCTTGTTCCTCTGGTGATCTGAGGCACCTTTATCCAGGGCAGTTATTGGGAATGAGCAGTCCCAAGAATGAGCCTTCTTGATAATTGCTCAAATCATTAGCCTGTTTAAAAAGAGCCTTAGGGCTGTTTCAGATAAGCATGTGCAGTATTAGAATCACACTCCCTGTGTGAGCTTGATCCTCCATTCTGGACATGCGTTATCATGATTTATAATGCTATGTGCCTCTGCTTGACCTTACTTCTACAGAATAATAGTGACATAAAGCTGTCAGTATGATCCTGCAGAAATAAGGTCATGCAGAAGCACATAGCATTATAAATCAGTATAATGCCATGTGCTCCTGCAAGATGAGCAGTGTCCAGTGTGAAATATGGTTTGTGATGTCTTTTTGACATAACAGAGGGGAGTCATAGGTGGATTTTGTGTCAACAAAAGGTCTAATTAAAGCAGGAATTATACAACAGTTCATCATATGCCCCGTATCTGAGCGCACTCTTCTCCTAGAAATTTCAGATATAGTTAAAGAGTATATGTGTGCTATGTAAATACTTGTCTTCCCCATAAAACTATAATTCTGGGGCGTTTTTTAATAGAACAATATTGTGCTGTTCCTGAATAAACTGACAACTCTGCGTTACTATTCCACTTGTGAATAATTGTTTCTACACTGTCCGCAATAACAGGACATCCTGGAAGCTTGTATTTTGTGACCAGAGTGAAAGAATCAACCTCCTCATAGTCGCATTAAAATTGGAAAAAAAAAAAAAAAAACCTCCCAAAAATATCACTTTTTTTATTGTAGATTTTTAATATGTGTGTGCAAATCTTGCTGGCGCACAGCTCAGGGGACACAATTGCATTGTAAACGCCTTAGTGACATCATTAATTTTAGCCTTAAGGACCAGTAACATATTCCCCTTCCCTCTTTGTGTTCCAGTGGTCATAACTAGAGATGAGCGAATCATCAAAAATTCGTTTCGCCGAATTTCTGACAAGATTTGTACTTAAACTAATTTATTTGGTAGAATCTACATTAAAAAAACCAATCGTTGTTTTGCGAACATTCCTGCACAAATTACGAATGTACAGTCAGCATAGTTAAAAGTACGCAATACGTAAGGATTAGCGTACAAAAATGCTTACGAATCCTTAGTGCACTATTAACGCGCGAATGCGTCATACGCACGAGGCTAGGCCGCTGCGTACAGTCTTTAGAGGCAGTCCATATGAGGTAGAAAAATAAGGTGCTCACTGCTAGCTATCTGGCTAAGTGCATAATTTACTAAAAACACTGGACAATGAGTACATAATAGGACAAATTGCAGTACCGGAAAAAGAAGACACACAATGGGCTAATCCAAGCAGGTAACGTGTAATCCACATGGATAATAGAAAGGGGGCTCCCAAATAACCTGAGGGGGGGGGGGGGGGGGGGGAATAGGTGCACTTCGGTGGAACTGGGACTTTTCTGCAGAATGGGGGGTGGGGGGGAATCCTGACTGCCATGCCCATCTGGGTGAGAGTCAAACGGGGGCAATAAAAACAACCAAACATAAAAAGTGCCAACTAGCTCTCACCAGTCAGGTGCAGTCAATGGTGTGGCTCCCATAGGTCCTCCTGAGGTGTCGTTTAAATCACCCAGCCAGTAGAATCGTTCCTCAGATGAGGGACCTGAAGTCTTCCTCGCTGGAACTGCTGCTAAATGATATCAGAAGACGATCCTGTCTCTTGTAGGCCACGCTCGCTGCCATAGTAGAACTCCAGTGCCCTCTTCTTCCGGAATTCGGACTTGACCGGGCCCGGGTGTTGGTCACTCTGGTGAGCGCTGCAGCCATTTGCGCTTTTACGGATCCTGCCGGGACAGCAGGTGTAAGGACTTCCGGCTGCAGCGGTTCTGGCAAGGTTGCATCCAGGGAAGTAGCCCCAGCTTCCCTGGCTGCTGCTGGCTTCATCTTCCACGACAGCTGGTATTGGTGGATGACAGTGGATTGGAACGTAAACGATGTTGTTGTCAGCTGACCCAGCTGAAACAACTGTGGTGGTGCTGGTGCTGGCAGTCCAGGAATCAGAGGCTCCGGCTGTGGCTTTTCCCTGAACCGGAGGACGCCATCTGTGGACTCCTGAAGGCAGCGCAAGCATCCTGGACCTGGTGGTTCATCTGGCCACACTTCAGGTTCTGTTGTAGGTACCAGCGGTTTAGAAAGGAGGCTAACCCGGTCGCAAAGGGGCCTTTCAGGGACGCCATGGGGGTGTATTCCACCTGATCCCCCACATACAGGCTGTGACAAGGTTGTGGCAGGTACGGCCGTTTCACTGACCTGCAGCCCACAAAATACTCCTTTCCATTCTCGCCGTCTGCCAGGAAGCCAGACCCTCTCTCAATGGAAAACCACAGGACCGTTCCCTTTCGGCGTTCCAATACAGGATCTCCCAGCCTAGGGTGGTCCAGTGCCTGGATGACCCAGTCCTCCACGGCGTTTTTATAGTCCCAGAGGGTCTGCACATGGGCTATCACCGATGGTGGCACAATCAGATTCTGCCTTATGGAAGGTGTTGTCGTGGATCTCCTCCTGGGCGGCGAAGTGGACGCTCCAGCCGCCTCCGCCGCACGAGCCACAGCAGACGCTCCAGCCTCATCCGCCACAGCAGAAGCACCAGCCACCTGACGACGCGCAGCTAACTCCGCAGGCGGTAAGGAGAATAAGGGCACTGTAGGTGGTTTACTCGCCTTCAGTTCAGAGCGTGACACCTTGATGTCTGGAGCTGGTGGTGGTTCAGGGAACTCGTCCCCAAAGGCCATCTGGTTCCAGTTGGGACGCAGCTCTCTAGCCATGCTTGCTACTTGCTCAGTGTTCAGCGCTGATCTTAACTGCTTCAGAGGAGGGTGGAGTACTGAGGGAGGAGTCTTCACTCCCTATATGTGCAAATAGTTAGATCCCGGTGGGCCGGGCTGTTTTTTTCCAGTTCTGAAGGGGGGGGGGGGGGCGTAACTTCACTTTCCCGCCTCACGCAGAATGCGTACGTTTCGTACGTATCGTTAAAAATTTTGCGAAGATTTACAAATAATACGAAGCGAATAATTATTTATTTTATTTATTTAGCGGGAGGAGTTGTAGGGGTTTTTTTGGTTTATTTTAGGAACCATTTTGGGGTATATATAATGTATAAAATAACTTATTTATTTTTAAGGGGAAAGAAAAAAAACAAAACAGCAATTTATACATTATTTTGTGAAATCTATTTACGGTGTTCACTGTGTGGTATAAATAACATTATTATGTGGGTCACTACAATGATGATAATTCCACATGTCTATACATTTTCTACTATTTTTCCTTTGCTCCTGCAGCCTGTCAGCTCTACAACTGCACCCCCTCCTCCGCCAGACTGAAAGGGGGGATGGGGCATCCGCTTTAGCTGCTCATATCTGAATCGATAGCAGCTAAAGATATGGACTGTATTTGTATCATTTGAAAGCTGGCATTCCAAGCTTTCAAACGATACCAGAATGACAGCATTATCTTCACAACATGGGAAGATATCACTGTTAGAAATCGGGATGCAGTGAATGCCGCTGAAAGTAAAAGTAAAAGCAAGTTTTACCGCATTGATTGCCGACTTGATTTCTTATAGCGATATCTCCTGTTGAAGTTCTGTTAATGCTGCCAGTTTAGAATGCCAGCTTTCAAACAAAACCAGGACCACGTCTCTAGCTGCTACCAATCAGGAGATATGAGCAGCTAAAACACCCATTGAAGTGAATGGGTCTGCGATCCGTGATGCGGGCTGCACACGGCCGGTGCCCGTTTATTGCGGACCCGCCGTATGCGGCCCGCAGCACAGGCATGGCCGGCACATGTTCGTGTGCATGAGGCCTAAAGAGGTTTTCTCATCTTAGAAATGAATGGAAAGAGACAGCACATGTGCAGCTGCTCTCCACTCACTTTGAGGGTCTCATTCTGGAGACAGAGGTGAGACCTGCACCTCTCTGACATTGCGGGGATATCCTAGAGGACCCTGGGAGGTTAAATTCCACTTTAAAAGGCAAATAAATGTAGCACACACTCAATATATGGCCATTTCAACATTACCTGAGGAAAGGAGGTTCTGAGTGGCAGCCAACAACTTAGAGCAACAACCCCGGCTAGCTTCTGGTTTGATGTTAGAGCAGTATACAGTGACAGGGCTCCTCCCTATGGATAAGACAAGACATGGGTTATTACACACTGCGAGGAATACATGATAATGCTTTAGGAGGTTACGAGCAGCGATGTGCATACTTTAAGATACATTTACTTACATTTAATTACTAGAAATATAAAAGATATCTAAAAACTAAAAATGGCCATGTATTAATAAATAGAAGTTAAAGCAGCATCACAATTGTTTTAACGAGGCCTCACAAGTGCAGTCCGTGGTCTCCACATGTCGCTCACGCATCCACTGACTTTAATTTATACCTTCATGGTTTTACGTGGACTGTGTGCCCATGGTGACACCACGGAAGCATGGCCTATTTTGTCAGCAATTACGGATCCCTTGCGCGCTTGGGTCCGCAAAAAAACAAAAACAAACACAGATACAACACTAATGTCCTCCACGTTTGGTCCATGGGTTTCACAGACCACTGGAAGGAGATGCTCTGGAAATTAAGCAGTGTCCATGGAATACACAGAGGGCAAAAAAACGGACACACGGAACAAGCTTGGGTTCTTCACGAATAAACCACTGACCATCTTGTCACCACTGTCATAACGGACATGGCCTAACAGAGATAACTGCATGTTTGGTTGTGTAGGAGATGAACAGGATTTACATATTGGTTTCCGCCTTAGATTTCGCTGCCCTGTACGTCGTCACGCTGACAGAACAGTAGATCATCAGTTTCTGAGAAGTTAACTCAGAGATGACAACCTCCCCAGAACAAAACCGCAAAACGCTAATATCTCTAAGTAAAAGCAGCAGAATTCTATAACATCTGCAGTTTTGGGTGAATCAAACGCCATGGATTCTGAGATGGTGGTTCTTGAGGACGTTGCTCATCAGCATACAGCAAGCTGCCCACACCCAGAATGTAGTCTGCCATAAATGATGCCATATACTGTGGACAGCACCTGCAGAACAAAGGCAGGAGACTTTATTTCCCTACAGGATTACGGCCCATTCACATGTCCGCAAGTATTTTGTGGTCCGCAAATTGCGGATCCATAAAAAACACACACACACCGGCCATATGTGTTCCGAATTTTGGGGACCACACATGGCCAGCAATATGATAGAAATACCTATTCTTGTCCGTGGCTGCGGACAAGAATAAGACATGCTCTATCTATTAGGGCCGCGGAACGGAACTACAGATGCGGACAGCACATTGTATGCTGTCCGCATCTTTTGCGGCCCCATTGAAATGAATGGGTTTGCGGGTGCAGAGTCATTCATGCGGCCATGTGAATGGACCCTAAATCGCCATGTTTACCTTTACTCGTAGTGAATTAGACAATCGCTCACAATTAGAGTTGCGCGAACGTGCTCGTAACGAGCACTGTACTGCTCGGATCCCCTGCGCTCGCATGGCCGCAGGCATCCGGATCCGTCCTCACCTGACTGTAAGTCAATGGGGGCGGATCCGTTTGGTATGACACACGAGTGTGTCATACCAAACGGATCCGTCCCCACTGACTTGCAGTCAGGTGAGGACGGACGGATCCGGATGGCTGCGCCCATGCGAGCGCAGGGGATCCGAGCAGTACAGTGCTCGTTACGAGCACGTTCGCTCAACTCTACTCACAATACAATTCCCAGTACTTGAAGCAGTGCAATACAATAGTAATACCAATGTCGTAGGCCTGCCTGCATCATGTACAACTACTGCACACTTGCCTGAGAGAATCCTCCCAAGACGATTCTGTTTGAGGGGATCCCGTTTTTTACTTCTTGGTCTATTAGTGCTTTAACTGTTGGGAAAAGGAGAATTGGTGATGGACGGATATAGATAAAAATTCAACATCAATGATACCAACTATAGGATGGATTTATTCTATAAGACAATGCTGCATTTCTCCATGAGGGCAGTGTGATCGTGCACCAATATCTGCACACAGAATACACTGCTGGACAATAAATAAAAGTGGTGCTATATGCACTGGTGGGTGGTCTCACTTCAGCAAATGGCATTTATCATGTAGACAAAGTTAAAGGGGTTGGCCACCTTCTGGGTACTATTGACCACTGTGTTTGTGAGATGATTATATGACACTTACTAATATAGCCTTTGTTGAAATTCTGCACAATTTTTTAAAATTCATAAGGTACACTCCTTTGTGTCTTTTGTGCTGTCCACACAGAGGTCCTGTCCACAAGATGGCCGTTGATGGAGGGTCATGTGACCAGGCAAATCACCTTCATGTGATGTCTCCTCCATTCAAACACACTGCACTAAACTCAAGTATAGATGGCAGGAGCAGTGTGCAGTGTATCTGAATAGAGCAGACACACGGAGGCGATTTCCCTGGTCACATGACCCTGCATCAGCAGCCATTTTATACACAGCACCTCTGTGTGGATAGCAGAAAAAAAACTTAGAAAACAAAGTGTGTGAGTGTACCTTATGAATTATAGAAGATTGTGCAGAATTTCAAAAAAGACTATATAAGTAAGTGTCATATAATCATCTCAAACACACTGGTCAACAGTAACCGGAAAGTGGCCAACTGTTTTAATACAAGACACTAATGTATTGTTATTGTCCATATTACTTCCTCTGCTGGCTGGATTCATTTTTCCATCACATTATACACTGCTCACTTCCAGGGGTTACGACCACCCTGCAATCCAGCAGAGGTGGCCGTGCTTGCACACTATAGGAAATAGGTCTCTCTGATGGCCGGGACTGTGGGAGCACCGCGGCCAGCAAAGGAGGCAATATGGACAATCACAATACATTAGTGACCTCTACATGATAAATGCCATTTGATGAGGTGAAACAACCACTTTAAAGCTGCAGATTACACAAGTGATTTCCATAGACAAACCTGGAGGCAGAAGGAATATTAAATTAAATGCAGGGCGAGTGGTCTAAACAGAATTTAAAAAAATAAAAAAATCTTAAAACATTGCACAGCAAATTCTGCAGCAGTCGTCTAAAGCGCAGGCGGCAGAATGTGTTCCTATGTAGGATCAGAATCTGCATTGCTTGCATCTGAGGAGTGTTGAAAACGAAAAACTTGAGACAGATTAGACAAGGAACATATTGTTTAAGACATTTCAGTGACAAATATCTGAAAAGGTTGATAATAAGGCGATTGAGACGTTGAATAGAAGCATTTTATCCTCGGTTCTCTGTATGTAACATGTAGTAGAGGGCACAGAAGGGAGAAAGCTGGTTCTAGAGAGTGAAGGAGACACCATCAGCAGTGTGGTCAGTGAAGTGGATCAGAGCACGAGGGGGAAGGCAGAGACAACAAGCAACAAAATGTCTCAGAAATACTGATCCAAAGAGTTCATGAGACTACTCCATTACAGGATCTGTCACCTCTCCCAACATGTCTTAGTAACTACCTGCATTCTTAAAGCAATAACAATTCCAGAGCATGAATTCTTATTTCTCCGTGATATGCCATTTCTTTATTATTCCTGCTAGAAATGATGAATTGTTAGCAATGTACGATAAAAGGTCCAGATGGGCGTTACCAGTTAGTATGACACTATCTAACCAGCCAGACAGAGCAGGGACACACCCCCAAATGGTCGCACCCATCTGGACATTCACTGAAAACAGACAGTGAGTAATTCATTCTTAACTTCTAGCAGGAGTAATACAGAAATGGCACACCATAGAGTCTTAAAGGGGTATTCTCATCACAGACTATGGGGTATGCCCCCATTGTCTGATAGGTGCGGGTTCCACCTCTGGAACTAGTACCTACGCCAAGAATGGAGCGGGGAGAGCTGTGGCTGGAGGGAAATAAATGGGAGTACACGGCGCTTGCGTGGCCACTGCTCCTATTCATTTCTATGGGGCCAATGGAAATAGCTGAGCCAGCACTTGGCTATTTTCAGTGGCCCCATAGAGATGAATGGTGGGCGGCTGCGCATGTGCAATGCACCCTCTACCACCTTTCCCTGCTCTATTCTCGGTGTAGGTGTTAGTTCATGGGGGATGCATGTAGTTACTAAAATCAGACATGTCAGGGAGGTAAGAGGTCCTCTTTAAATGGTTCAGAGTCTATTGTCCTTTTGGAATTCCGTCTGGTAACTGCATCAGCGGCTAGCCTCCACGTGTTACATGCTCGCCATAGGGCGGGAGCTCTACATACTCGGTGCGACCTACAACCATTGAGGATTCTTTGCTGGTAGAGGAGGGCTCCACAGCCACCCACAGAAGCACTTACTATAGGTGGCAGTAAACAGGTTTCTAGAAACGGGCAAACCTGGGAGGGAATCTCCACAGTTCCCAGGCCTGGTCCTGCATCCGATTAGAAGTGGTTTTACTTGTTCGATAACGCTAGCGTTCTGTTAGGGTAATCACACTTCTGGAAAGTAGAGATCATTACCAACACGAGTGATTGTTCAGCTATTACAGGAAAATTCACATTTATACACTTGCAGCATTTTCACAGCACTCAGCTCTTTCCAACACCAGGTTCAATAGAGATTGTGGCTGCAGAGTCATATTGATTTCTTATTACCATTATTTAAAAAAAAAATAAAAAAAATTAATAATACAGTATCATCGCTGAAGGGTCTGGTATAAGTCTAGGGCTCACAGAGTAGCATTACTCCCATAGACATTAATGGAAATTACTGTATGAAAAGGAAAAAAAAAAAATCCAACACTGCTGGAGTTTTTTGTGACTCGCGCTGTGATCCGACCATTGTTGCCGTGTAGCCCTAGTCTATGTATCTTGAATCAAGGAGAAATCACAGAACTAGTCACTGAATGGTTAAGCACGAGTTGATCTTTCGGCTGCGCCGTTCTAATCTAATAAGGAGGGCGGCTGCAGATGATGGAGAGAATCTCATTATGACCTCCATAATACAGACAGATGAGGAATGGCGTATGCTAGGACTCAACCAGACCTGTGGAGACTGGATGTCCTCGCTTCTGGTTCACTGTGATAGGGAATTACAGATATTGGCCATTTTCATGTGTTTTGTATGAATCTATCCAAAGCCACATAATAGCAATTTCACATTTTACGTGCAAATATTCCCTAAGGTTCTCCATTAATGCATACAGGAGGATAGGGTTAAAGAAGAACTCCCGCCAAAAATTTTATTCTCTGACCTGTTAGAAAGGTGCATGATATAATCTGTAGTGATTGTCATTTTCTTATCAGTGACTGTTTCTGTGAGTAAAAACCTCTCTTCTTATTGTAGCTGGGTCATGTGACCAACTCCCTGACCTCCAACTGACCCAGGACAGAAAGTCAGTAACTGCTCTATTCATTCATATGGGAGCCTCACTTTCAGTCTCATAGGAATACATAGAGAATTAGACTTCCTGTCCACACATAAGTCCATGTGTGAGTTGGTGGGTCTAAATGCTGGTCACATGACACAGATAAGAAACTTCAGGATGATATAAGTCAAAAATTCAGACACTGGTAAGAAAAGGACAGTCGCTACAGATTATATCATGTACATTTCTAGCAGGACATGGAATAAAATTTTTGTCGGGAGTTCTTCTTTAATATTACCCAGTATGGAGGAAGCAAGCTCTAAAGGAAGAGCTGCAGCGTTTCTAATTCTTCCTTCTATTTTCCCAGCATAAGAAATGTGTCTGTTTTATGCCAATTACATCCACTCAGGACACAACTAAGCCCCTCCTGGAGAGTCAATTGTGAAAAAAAAGACACTTGGAAACACCTTTCCTATGTCTTATTAGCATCCTTAAAGGACATCTGTCAGCAGGTTTGTACCCATGACACTGGCTGACCTGTTACATGTGCACTTGGCAGCTGAAGACATCTGTGTTGGTCCCATGTTCATATGTGGCCGTATTACTGAGAAAAATGACGTTTTACTATATGCAAATTAGCCTCGAGGAGCAATGAGGGCGTTGCCATTACACCTCTTAGGGGTTGTTCACATATCAGTTATTTCCATCAGTTATTGTGAGCCAAAACCAGGTGCGGGTCAAAAACAGCAAACAGGTGTAGATCTTTTCAGTATACCTGATCTCTGTTTAGTGTCCACTCCTGGTTTTGGCTCGCAATAACTGATTGAAATAACTGATCAAATAACTGATATGTGAACAACCCCTAAGTTCTCTCTGCATGTGCCCTGCCCTCCGTACTTTGATTGATAGACCCAGGCATCATCATACTTGCCCCTGTCAAAGTGCAGAGGCCGCGGCAGTTGCAGAGAAAGCTGAACCCCTAGGTGTAACGGCAAGTCCCCCATTGCTCCTAGAGTCTAAATGGCATATGAGGAGAAAGCGCCCGCTGTCAGGACAGCGGGGGTGGGTGGGGATGGTTGGTTGAGGGCGGGGTGGGTTGATAAAGCGGCCGCTGTTGTGACAGCTGGGGGTGGTGGTGTGTTTGGGAGAAAGCTGCTGCTGTTGGGACGCCAGGGGTGGGGGGTGGTTCTAGAAAGCGGCCACTGTTAAAGTGAGGGGAGGAGCCTGACACAAACATCTAAAGAGCAGGGGATGGGAGACTCTGTAGAACAGCGCCGGTTGTAACCAGAATAATTGAAATAGGCAAAGTGTTTTTGTTTTTTTTTTCGATTATTTGCCCAGCCCTATGAGGCTTGTTCGCAGGGTATACTGTACAGACATGGGTCGGAAAGTACAATAAAGGTAAACCAGCTTACTATTCTCTGCTGCCTGCTTGATGCCAGCATCATCTTCCTGTGCATCGGGAGACAATCCAATGATGTCAAACCTAAAACAAGAACATATTAAAACACAGGTCATTAAGAAAAAGGCCCCAGGTATTCAGCGTATTCAGACAGAAGACACTATTTGCCCATCATTATGCTTCCTAATACAAATGCAAACATCTCAAGTAAATCCAAAATTAATATTATCCTGCAGAGCTGTGCTACTCGTAAAGCCTTGAGGAATCATTACATTTTATGTCATGTTGTTTCCAGACAACACTAAGCCCGCTATGCCCTGTGGACACTGCATTTTTAATTACATTGTCATTTAAAAATTAATTAGAGGGAAGCAGATCTAGTCAAAGTCCCTTGGCAGAGTTGCAGCAGGGACATTACTACAACCTGTAATATGAAGAAGTAGATTATCTAGAAATGGGGGCTACAATCTGATAAACCCAGATGGAAACATATAAAGGTATTAATGAAACACAAATGTGATAAAGAGGTCACAATTATCATCTATCATTTAGTTCATCTTCATTTGCTTTCTAAATCCAAAACTAAGCAAGATTTTTTAGCAATCATTTTTGTTGAATGATTCCTAGCGCTGTGCCTCTGTAGAGTGTGTGAAAGTCCTTCACTTAGCTGGTGGTGCTGCTCAATGTGACAACGCACTACTCCTGCTTCAGAGCACTCATTCTGCTCTCCCCCTTCTCTTTTCTTTTAAACAAAAAAAAAAAAAAAAAAAGCAGCTGGGGGTGATGGGTCGAGATTGTAAATGGCAGATGTATGTGGAGAGGGGGTAAAGTATCCAAGCAAGGCAGGAGACAGCTCACACAGGTTGTAGTTTGAGAGCACACACAAAGCAAGAGAAGGGAAGGGAAGACAGCAGCATCCTGGACACATAGGGGCACATTTATTAAGACCGGCGTTTAAGATGTCGGTGGTTCGGCCGAAGTTATGAAGAGATGCAGGCCTCTCCATAACTTCGGTGCATCTAGCACCAGTTCTAAATGTAAGACAGCTTCTGGGCTGTCTTACCATTTAGACTTTTATCTATGCCTGAAACAGGAGTAGAAAATGGTAAATGAGAAGGGCCTGTCCCCTTCCCCGTCCACAGTTTTAGACATGGTACGAGTGGGGAGAAGTCGCCACAATCTGCGCCTTAAAGGGAGTCTGTCACCTCATTTTCACCTATATCACTAAGAGCACTGCCCCACAAAAGATTGCAGACACATCCCAGACATACCTGTGTGCACTGTGTGTCTGTATTACATGTCCAGGAAAAGCACTTTTATTCTGCTGTTAAACAGCTCCCAAGTGCCCAGCTCTGCTGCTGCAAGTGCCCAAAGCAAACCAGACTGGAGAGGGGAGGGCTGCTTTAGCTGCTCATATCTTGGGATTAGTAGCAGATAGAAAAGGGTTCTGACCTTCTTTGAAAGCTGTCATTCCAAGCTTTTAAATGATACCAAAATCATTATATCCAGTATATCAGAAGATATAGCTGTTAGAAATTGGGTCGGGAGAGAAAGCTGTTTTTATTTTCACTTTCAGCCGGGCACTTGGGAGCTGTTTTCCTGCAGAATAAGAGTGCTTTTCCTGGACATGTAATACAGACACACAGTGCACACAGGTATGTCTGGGATGTGTCTGCAATCTTCTGTGGGGCAGTGCTGTTAGTTATATAGGTGAAAAACAGGTGAAAGACTCCCTTTAAATACACCTAATTTAGGCATATTTCAGAATGATAAATTACCCCCACTGCATAACTTTTTTACTGAAGGTAGCCACTAACACATGGAAAACCATCTTTTTCCATATCAAAGGTGTCCACAGCCTTCGAGTTTGTGTTGTCACATTCAGCTATATCGTTTATACTTTTCCGCTGATAGTCGGATGAGAACTTTTTTTTTTTTTGGAGTTGTATTTTGCAATGGCACCATTTTGGGGTACATGCAATGTAATGATTAAAGGGGTTCTAGAGACAAAGAGCTGAATGAAATGAAGGGAAAAAAAAAACAAACAAAATACACGTGACCACTGAGATTAGCGTTTGGCTACAGTGGTCATACGAACAATGAATGGAGCGCGACTACTGCAGGCCTAGAGGGGATCAGAACATTGGCGACTGGGGTGGCGGGACATATAAAAGGGGAGCATGGAGGTTTTTTTTTTTTTTTTTTTTTTTTTTTTTTTGTTTTCTTCATTTCAGCCTTCTGTTCTCTAGTTCCTGAGATGATCATGCAGCCACAGCTCCTGTGATCACCATGACATAACTGTACATGATAAAGGGTTAACGCAAGCCAGTCCATGACATACATTTTCGGCACACTGGCTTAATGGGTTTATCTTTTTGTGACAGCAGACATTTCCGTTCTATCTAATCCATTTACAGTGCTCACATTCAATTTATTATGTCGCAAAGTCCACCGCCGAAGAACATCACAGGGAAACCTTGAGTATTACTACAAGAAAGAGGCGACAATGGGGAACATGTTCTTATATCTGAGCATGACCAAAACTGACAAGTAACTTTAAATTCAAGGAATAATAACGAGATATCAGAAGCTTCAGGACCAGCTCTGAAGAAGCCCTCAATGACCCATATTCTGACCTGTCACAGTGGCATCTGAGAAGAGGGTGACGGGGCCCATTTGTAGACTACATAACTATGAGGATTGCTGGTTTCTCCACTGAGGCCACATAATTATAATGAATTATGCTGCATTTTCATATAGATGATTTTATGGATAAGTAACAGAGACTTAACAGTAACATTTTACCATATAATGTCACTTGAACTACAGGAGGAGACCAGAGCATGCATAGAAGGCAGCTGCTGAGCACTGCATGTAAAGGTGACCAACGCAACCATGGACTCCAAGATGGCAGAAGTTATGAGATTTACTGTGTCCTCTGCAGTGTAAGCGCTCGGCGCAGGCACAGATACAGGTGACGAATCTTCTGGATTTAGGCTGAATGCTTTCATTGCCTGCTTACTAGAGGACACAGCCAGGGATCTGGTGAAATGGATAAGTCACTTGGGCAGGTGCATGAGGGCCAAGTCTGTGGCATTTCAGAAAGTCCTACTTAATACCACAACATTAAATACCCTAAAAAATGTAGGCACCAATACAAGATTCTAGAACAACGTTCATGTGATATGTTGCCCAAAACATGCTAATGGTAGAAGCCATGACCTTCTTCCGTAAAGAGCCTAGACAGACCAAGGTAATGTCTCCAATCACAAGACCATCGGGTTCAGAGAGGCCTTGTGGGAGGCTGTAGGAGATACTTTTGTAAAAGGTTATTCATGGCCAATGACTAGAACAGAATAAGTAAAGAAAATGGTTGGTCTGTAGTGGTCTTTCTACATGGCCAGGTCAAGGTTCTAGTAGTGCTTCTATTGAGAGCCGTTCCTCTGAGCAGGATGAGGCTCAGATGTAATCTCAGTCTGCACACAGAAGCCTAGTTATTGTCCCTTCTCTGAAAACATGCAAACCACTATCCAAGAGTCAATGACACCAGAACCAGTTTAGCAAGCATAAGAAGACCAAGAAATTCCTCAAAAGGAAACGAACACCAGCCAAATACACATACGTAGGTGGAAGCAGACTCGCTTCCTTTAAGATAATAAGCTAAAGAGTCTTATTTTATCTGAGAGTATAATACACCACAAAAGCCATGATAAGCATATACAGTATTGTTTTGTCAGGCAGACGCGTCCTCTACGAGAGACTACAGAGTCACAGCCAAACTAATAGAGTGGCATATGGCAACACCTGCTAAGCTAGCCAAAAGAAAGGATCACTAAGACTTGGCCTACATTTGTATAGGAGAGCTGGAAAACAAAGCCCCACTCATCGTGCTGTACACTGCATAAACACGGTCTACGTGACATTCGAGAAAAGTCAACAGCGTTCTCATCCCAGAAACCCAGGAATGGAGCACATTATATGGTCGTGACACAGGAGCTGCAAAAGCTCCCCCTTATAAGAGAACAGAAAGCTGCGGCAAATGAAGGCAGAATTGGCACAATTATGTATTATAAAGGTAGAAATGTAGACCACCTAACGCCCCCCACCAATATCATTTCATTGCCGAGGTGTCTGCTTTATAGAAGGAGGGGAGGTGTTGCTGACACACGTTCAAGGAAAAACCCATCAAAATATGTGACTGTCAAGACAAAGGGCTAGAAACATGAATCTTCACAGTAGGGTTTAAGCCCCATGCACGCCACCATATTTTTTGGTTCTCATCTGATCTGCCAAAAATGACCCATTCTGTCAATAGGGCCGCAAAAATGTGGACAACAGACCAAGAAAAAAAAGATAGGGCATGACCTATGCTTGTCAAGAATATGCGTTTTTAACATAGGAAGGGACGTGCAGAACGCACAGGACCGGTGTCCGTTTTGTGGATCCACAATTTGCAGAGCGCAAAACGGTTGTATGCATGGGGCCTTAGTCTCAGGATCTGATGACCCAACAGCAGAACACAGACTGTCGTCTATGGGCGGACTGGTCATAGACCCTAAAGGGAAATATCCCTGTGGGCCGATGCCCAGAAGGCCACCTAAGCCCTCTTCTTGGCCTCCATATCATTCTGATGCTCTCAGTATTAATCAATGTAGGACATCAGGACCCGCCTAAAACATGGGGCCACTTTTAGGCTTTTCCAGGGCCCCTTTAAGTTCCCAGTCTGCCCATGCCGTTGTTGACATTCGGTTGACCGACTTGCAGAACAAGTTTTTGATTTCCCCTCCTCTTTTCTGCTCAATCTTTAGATCAGAGCCGCTAGTAAAAAGTAGATGATTAAAACTGCTGCTTATGTCATTCTCACATATACAAATACATAGCCTGTAAATGTAATCCTAGATAAGAAAGGCGTACAATACAGAATACACCGCATGTCGTTACTTACCAGGATGGCATCGCCATGTTCATATTCAGTGAAACTGGCATGATGGGCCTGAAATTAGAAACTGGTGGTTACACAGACTACAAAACAGTTAGCGCAAGTTTCTGCGCATTTAGTCTAGGTTATAGGCAATTAACTCTCTAATGCTTTAACGGGGCCCATCACCCCTCCTGACATGTCTGTTTTACTAACTACTTGCATTCCCCATGTAGTAACAATCCTGGAGCATCTATGACTATGTTGTGCCATTCCTTTATTATTCCTTCTAGACATTAAAGAATAGATTACCAGCAATTTGCAATAAAGGTCTATCTGGTTTTTACTAGTTGGGGGCGTGTCCCTGCCCAGTCTGACACTGCCAGGGTCACACCCCCGACTGGTAACACCCAGCTGGGCCTTCGCTGAAACCACTGGCAATTCATTTATAAATTCTAGCTGGAATAATAAAGGAATGGAACAACATAGAGTCATAAGAATAGATGCTCTAGCATGGTTATTATATGGGGAATGCAAGTAGTTCGTAAAACAGACATGTCAGGAGAGGTGACGGGTTCAATACTCAGCAAACTGAATGGCATGATAGCAAGAGCACGGATGTGATTGTGACATCATGGCAGATAAACTGGACAATACAGGCTATAATAGCATTTTCCAGTACAGAAACAAAAACAAGTATAAAGAGAAATTCTAGGATTTATTTTTTCTCCATAAAAGAATAGTACAAAACGTGTAATATATCTTATTACATAAAAAAAAGCATTTTCTTCACTTATCAGATGCTTCCCCCTTGTTCTTCACTTATCAGATGCCTCCCCCCTTGTTCTTCACTTATCAGATGCCTCCCCCCTTGTTCTTCACTTATCAGATGCCTCCCCCCTTGTTCTTCACTTATCAGATGCCTCCCCCCTTGTTCTTCACTTATCAGATGCCTCCCCCCTTGTTCTTCACTTATCAGATGCCTCCCCCCTTGTTCTTCACTTATCAGATGCCTCCCCCCTTGTTCTTCACTTATCAGATGCCTCCCCCCTTGTTCTTCACTTATCAGATGCCTCCCCCTTGTTCTTCACTTATCAGATGCCTCCCCTTGTTCTTCACTTTATCAGATGCCTCCCCCTTGTTCTTCACTTATCAGATGCCTCCCCCCTTGTTTCTTCACTTATCAGATGCCTCCCCCCTTGTTCTTCACTTATCAGATGCCTCCCCCCTTGTTCTTCACTTATCAGATGCCTCCCCCCTTGTTCTTCACTTATCAGATGCCTCCCCCCTTGTTCTTCACTTATCAGATGCCTCCCCCCTTGTTCTTCACTTATCAGATGCCTCCCCCTGTTCTTCACTATCAGATGCCTCCCCCCTTGTTCTTCACTTATCAGATGCCTCCCCCCTTGTTCTTCACTTATCAGATGCCTCCCCCCTTGTTCTTCACTTATCAGATGCCTCCCCCTTGTTCTTCACTTATCAGATGCCTCCCCCCTTGTTCTTCACTTATCAGATGCCTCCCCCCTTGTTCTTCACTTATCAGATGCCTCCCCCTTGTTCTTCACTTATCAGATGCCTCCCCCTTGTTCTTCACTTATCAGATGCCTCCCCCCTTGTTCTTCACTTATCAGAGGCCTCCCCCCCTTGTTCTTCACTTATCAGAGGCCTCCCCCCTTGTTCTTCCTATCAATGCCTCCCCTGTTCTCACTTATCAGATGCCTCCCCCCTTGTACGTAGTCTCTACGCCAATTATCAGCTCACTGAGGGATCATGTTACAGCTGCTGCCCTGAGTATGGAGAGGGCGGGGAGAAGAGAGGAGCTGCGCTGAGACAGACACATGCAGAGATGCTGCTGGTTCCAGTAAATGTTTTGTTACTACACCCCAATGCTGGATGCATGGCTACACTGCTGAGCACGGCTGTACAATGTCCTCCACGCTGCTACTTATAAGGTTGTGCTGAGGAGAGATAGGAGAGCAGGATCTCCTCTTCTCTCCAGCCACCAGCCCAGGGAAAACTGACAAGTAGGGGTAAAGCCTACAAAGGAGTAATCTTGTAATGAACGCAGGATATACGTCATATAACGGCCAGATATAGTGTTATCCCAATGTACACATACAACAGTTACATTTGAGCTGGCAGCAATATCGACGTCCGGTCTGACCACACAAGATTACAGCTACAAAACAACACTTATGGTTTTGGAACAAGTATGAGATTAGTCTAGATTATAAACACAAAAAAAAAAAAAACAATAAAAATAACTTTTTTGTAATAATCTATCAAATTCACACAGATTACACTTACGCATGTGGACAGATATACTTCACGTGGGGACTTCTGATGCTTGCCATAGCTTCTGCCCAGCCATGCCTGGAGGACAGAAGAGAAAACATGAATACATGGTCCATACGTACCACCTCGATACCAGCTCCCAGCATATTACATGGGCATTTGGTATCACTCTATGCGCAGAGATTATTCTAAAGGCTATTTACATGTCCGGACTGCACAGGCAATTATTGGGATGGGATTGTTCCTTCCCGATAATTGCCCGATCGTCAATAGAGGAAAGAGCTTAATTTCTACATGTCTGTATGCCAAGCACTTCACATGCCCATCTGGCATTGGCCAAATGTAACAGCAGCCGTACAAGTCATCAAAGCTAAACTGGCTACTAATACAATAGTAAACTGCAGGGGCCAATTCTGCAAAGTCTTTCACACTACACTGGACTGTTTGTCTCTCCTATTTCACATTCAATGCACTGTATGGCGGTACTTAGAGTAAATAACGTCATAACCATGTCTGTCTGGGAATCCTGTACAGGAGATGACGCAATTAAGGCTGCCCGACACTTCACCAGCAGCAGTCTAATAAACTGGCCTTGCCCTGAGGCACATTCCTCCCTGACGAGTCCCTACTTGTGTGTGGACGGATACATTATACATACCCGGTATCGCCAAGCCCGTGCAGGAATATTACCTGCAAAAAACAAGAGTACGGGGTTAATACACGTAAAAAGACAATTCTGTAGCACCACTGACCTGACGGGCACACACGGCGAGTTAACATGGGAACCCGGGGCCGGCACGTTAGACGGAACGGTGTATGGTGCGTTCTGGATCATGTGACCGGTCCAAGCCAGACTCGGCACAAGGTTGCCCCCTCCATAGTCGTTCGCAAGTACATACCGCTGTCAGCTGCAATCAACCACAAGGAAAACGGCTACTTTTCAACCCTCTCACCATGCTGGACCAGGATGTGTCTCTAAGGCTAGTTTCACACGAATGTTGTGCTTTGCGGATCCGCAAAAAAAGAAAAAAAAAGGATGACGTCCATATGGCATCTGTTTTTTTTTTTGCGGATCCATTGTAACAATACCTATCCTTGTCCGCAAAACGAACAAGAATAGGACATGTTCTATTTTTTTTTTTTTTTTGCGGGCTACTGAACGGAGAAACGGATGCGGATAGCACACGGTGTGCTGTCAGTGTTTTTTGCGGACCTATAGAAATGAACGGGTCCGCATCTGATCATCAAAATATGCGGATCGGAGCCAGCAAAATACACTGTCGTGTGAAAGAGGCCTAAATCTGGATATTCACATTCCTCCTGACCCCACCGTGCACATGGATACTCAGCACAAGCAAGTGCTCCCAACAGGGAGAGAGGAATAGACTGCTCAAATCCAACATGCCCAATCCTTCTTTCCCAGATCAGACAAATGTCAGCCGAACCTGCTGATATTGCTGGGATCGGCCGGCCCTATAATGGATAAGGGGTGTGCCTCCTGTATTAGGTGGTCTTCACACACTGCAGTTTTTGTTGCAGAAATTTCCGCAACTGAAAATCAGTTCCATTCACTTAAATGGGGGCACAAGCACATGGATTTCGGCAAGCTCCTTTCAGGTGAACGGATTTTAAGTTGAGGAAATTTCTGCAACATGATCTGCAGTGTGTGAAGGCCCCATAATACAGGGGGCACGCCCCTTACCCATTATAGGGACGGCCGATCCCACCAATATCAGCGGCCTTGCCTGACGTTCTCCTGGTCTTTACGCTATGTCCTTTGCCTCAAAGGACGTATAAAAAAAAAAAAAAAAAAAAGAATAATCCTACGAAGCTTGAACCTGGATGTGGCAACCCATCCCAAGCCCCCACTGCCTCCTAACAGGATGACTGCAGTGTGGCAGGATGCAAGGCGCATGACTCGGGTTACAACTCAATTATTGATAGCTCTGGAAAGTAGAACAGATTGTCCTCGGTACAGCGGATACAGTCCTGGTCTCCAATAATAAAACTGTAAAAACATAAAATCCTGGCTGCCGTATCAAACATGCCACTTACATGTCGTAGGAGAAAGCGTAGCAACATCGGTGTGATTATCCAAGCATGTAGTAGATATACCGCAAATAGGGGGGGAAAAATACCGCAATATAACTTAACTGGTGAGCGAGGCGTCATACTGGGCCAGACTGGTGCTGATGGGAGTAGTAGGCTTTAGGCCAGGTCCACATATGCAGCACATTTGTAAATTTATGTTCTGGTCTAGGGGGGAAAAAAGGGGCATATGGGGGCCACCAAAAGAGTCTAGTGGACCCCATGGCTTATAATGAGGCCCGCGGGTTCCTTCCAGAAAAAAACTGGAATGTGAGAAGGAGGCTTCTAACAGAATTTCACTCGCAGATGTGAATCTTGCCTAAGGCTGGAATCACACAAGCAGTTTTTCGAACCAAAGCCTAAAGTAGGTTGGGAGGAAATGAAAGATGTAAGAGTTAGGATTCTACGTCTCTTCCTGGCCTCGGCTTAAAAAGTTGCATCAATAACTGCATGGACTCAAGGACAACAGTCCCTACAGTCCTGGCGGAATCTGCCAGGGAATTTTGGGGCAGACATTGAAACAAAATTCCAGCAGTGCCTCCACGGTGTCGGCCTCCCATTGTTTTCAGTGGGAGGCAGTGCTGCAGTTTGCAGGCCGATGGTTTAAAGCCGTGACTGCGCCAAGAAGGGACGTGTCCGTTTTTAGCGTGGTGCCTGGACGGACGCTGCTTGAAGATGTGTTGGGTGTGCGCTCGCGGTTTAACACTATTTAATGGAGCTAAGCCCTGAGCAGGACCGCTGCATTCAAAGTGAACTGCAGGTGTGAACATGCCCTTACTGCGTCATATGCTGCTAGGTGAGGATACTCTTATAGTACTGCACGCAATGGAAAATTTCTCTGAAATTCGGAGCGTCTCGTTCAGAAATCCAAAGAAACAGAGGCGCAGTTTGGGCTGATAGCAGCCAATGGATGCCTCATTACAGATCAGTATAATACCGCCATATACAACAGCCCCAAGACAATATCACAAGTAGACAGACATTATAATAATGAAAGACAAGTCTAAACCGCGTAAAACAGAAAAACTGTGCAGCGTCCTATCCTGTCCCCTGCGATCACAGAGACGATGAGCACCAGAAAACACGTGACGGCATCAATGCATCACGTATGTACACATGACGACATTCCTGGGGGGAGGCGCTGACACGCGCGAGTCTTCAGGTTGGGGCGGGTACAGGTTATAGAGTCACAAGAATAGTCACATCATACGCTATAGCTGCCTGAGGCTCTCAGGAAGAAGTACCGGAGGGGACGCTGGGAGTTGTAGTCTGTAGTATTTAGGACTCTTGCACACCACCGTGGCGGTCAACAAAACACAGATCCCAGCAATGAGCACCATGCAATTTTTTTTTACTTTTGTAGAAATGTCCTATCCAAACAAGAGTAGGACGTGTTCTACCTTTTTAGCGGGCCGACAGAACGGACATACAGCGTGCTGTCCACGTCATTTGCAGCCCCATTGAAACTGAACGGGTCCGCACCCGAACCGCACCAAACATGCAGTCACGTGGATGAGACCTTTCATTCATGCCGGCAATGAAAGGGTCAATGTTCTACACTGCCCTCATTCACATGACTAATTGTCCATCCGCTGGACGGCACACGGACGCTTCATTCTCACTCCCATACAATGAATGGGTGACAGGTCCACTAAACCTGACCAGAACAGGACATGCAGGAGGCACGGATACACAGAAAAACGTGAACAGCGGTGTAATGTCTGTTTTTAAAGTGGACAACTGACATTAGATTAACAGTTGTGTGAATAAGCCCTAATATATGTGGTAATAACAAACCTTATACACATCACATAAAGAGAAGACACATAAAATACAATAAGATATGTATTATATATATAAACACATACACAATAAGACAACACACAAAAAGATTCACATAAACCACAGATAGATTAGACAGCTGCAGTGTGATTACAGCTCTGAAGTACACCAGGGTCCCCAGCAGTCACACGGGGCAGGTGCGGCGGGGTGTGACAGGCAGGAAAGTGGTGGAGGGAGAAGTCAGGCAGGACAGTGACCTAGTAGAAGATGAGTGACACAGAGGAGGGGCTCACACTTCACTCACCGCGGCCGTGGCCTTACGGGCGGCAGGCACTATGGCAGGCAGAGGTGCGGACATGTTATTGCCGCACATACACCGGGTCTGCACAGAGCCGTCCTCGCGGTGCCGGGATCCTGGGCTGTACACGGCTGCGCCGCCCTTATCCTTCAATAACCCGGAGCTAAGCCGCGCGGATGGGGGCGTGCCGCTATCGTCAGAATCTCCAGGATAGACCCGCCCCCTCTTCACCAGCCAATAAGCGGGCGAACATAACCCCGAACTATAAGGAGTGGGCGGGGACGATGGTCCTTACGTCAACACACGGCTGCCTGCCATTGGACAGAAAGTCTCCGTAGGCGGGGATAAAGTGGGCCAGATTCGACCTTTCGGGGTTTTTTTTTTTTTTGGGGAAGTGAGGAGGCGGGCATGTCGGTGACGTCAGAAGACATGAAGAGGCCAGCGCGTGTGACTGGTGTGCGTGGCCTGAGTAGTCGTGTCATGTGCCGCCCTGTGCTCCGGGCGTCCGGCAGTTACTTACACAACCGAGGGTTCTTATAAACTTCTTGAAGACTTGCCTGAGGGTACTGCCTTTTGGGGGCGCACCAAAGACTGCACGTGGTTTTTGCAACATCTGTGTTTATGCTGCGTTTTTCCAGCAAACTTAACTTACATCAATGTAACTCTGTTTTGTAAATAATTCAGTTTTTCTGTGTGCGGATTTAGTTAGTACTTTGCACCTGGTTGCATTGCAAAGGGGAAAATCTGCAAAAACGATTGATATAATGCTTATTACAAAATTGGCGTGGCACTTTATTAAAGCGCGTGTGGCGTTAATGTACTTGACTATTTGTGATTATTTTAATGCCTATATGACAATATTTTGTCGGACAGGCGTTTACGACGGGTGGATTCTAGCCCTGGGATATTTACTACTTTTTTACCTGGAAACAGTGTTAGGCTACTTTAACGCTTGCGTTTGCAAGATCCGTCCAGGCTCTCACAGACGGATCCGTCACGTTCCCCACCATCTAGTGCCCATGCTCCACGTCTCCCCCCCCATGCAAGGAGTATGATTTGTCTAACCCCTTTTTTTTGCAGTGCACTACAAAATGAAACATACATATCTTACAAATCCTGTGCCACCCTCTACTGGTCCTGTGTAGATTTAAAAAAACTTCGGACCCTATCTCTATGCCCAGACACTAGGGTTTCCACTAGAGTTGAGCACTGTACTGCTCGGATCCCCTGCGCTTGAATGGCCGCAGGCATCCGGATCCGTCCTCACCTGACTGTAAGTCAATGAGGTATGGTGTGTCATACCAAACGGATCCGTCCCCACTGACTTGCAGTCGGGTGAGGAGGACGGATCCTGATGGCTGCAGCCATTCAAGCGCAGGGGATCCGAGCTGTACAGTGCTCGTTATGAGCACGTTCGCTCAACTCTAATTGCCACCTTTCCCAACAAAAAATACAGGCCAAGTTAAGCCACAACCCCCATGGTGTTAAGTCACTATGTCATAATGTGGCTCCCAGTATGAATAATGCCCCCAGAATTAATAATGCCACCATTAGTGCCCCAGAGCAATATTAATGCCTCAATTAGTGCCCCCCAGAATTAATAATGCCACCATAAGTGCCCCTTAGTAATATTAATGCCTCCATTAGTGCGCCTCAGTAATATTAATGACAAAATTAGAGCCCCCAGAATTTTATAATGCCCCCATTAGTGCCCTCCCAGAATTAATAATCCCTCAATTGGTACCCCTCAGTAATATTAGTGCCCCTACTCTGAATACGTTTAGCTGGTGTCAAGGAGTTAACAAATACATTAACAGGAAAAAATCTATTAACCACTTGCCTATCGCCGCACGACTTTATCTGTCGCTGCGGTAGTCTCTTATTTGTAATCCGACATATAAATGCGTCGAGTTACATCGCCAAATGCTGGCGGGCCATCCCACAGCAGATCGCTGTGACCATGCTGTCATTGGACATCTCCGGTAAAAGCCTGCAGGGAGCACTTTTTGTTATGGAAGACCGCCATCTGCTGGCTATAAATTGAACTGTCAGCCTGCAGGCTGGGAATTACCCTCTTCCTGCCTTAACTGTGGCATTATTAAGTTATAGCAATAGTTACTAGTATTAGCAATAGTATGGAAGACTACGTATACACCCATACAAACATCCCTCCCCTTTTTCATTTATATATATATATATATATATATATATTTACAGTGGGGGAAAAAAGGATTTAGTCAGCCACCAATTGTGCAAGTTCTCCCACTTAAAAAGATGAGAAAGGCTTGTAATTGACATCATAGGTAGACCTCAACTATGAGAGACAAAATGAGAAAACAAATCCAGAAAATCACATTGATTTTTAAAGAATTTATTTGCAAATTATGGTGGACAATAAGTATTTGGTCAATAACAAAAGTTCATCTCAATACTTTGTTATATATCCTTTATTGGCAATGACAGAGGTCAAATGTTTTCTGTAAGTCTTCATAAGGTTGGCACACGCTGCTGCTGGTATGTTGGCCCATTCCTCCATGCAGATCTCCTCTAGAGCAGTGATGTTTTGGGGCTGTCGCTGGGCAACACGGACTTTCAACTCCCTCCAAAGGTTTTCTGTGGGGTTGACATCTGGAGACTGGCTAGGTCACTCCAGGACCTTGAAATGCTTCTTACGAAGCCACTCCTTCGTTGCCCTGGTGGTGTGCTTGGGATCATTGTCATGCTGAAAGACCCAGCCACGATTCATCTTCAATACCCTTGCTGATGGAAGGAGGTTTGCACTCAAAATCTCACAATCTCGTCCTGGTCCCTTTGCAGGGAAACAGCCCCAAAGCATGATGTTGCCACCCCCATGCTTCACAGTAGGTATGGTGTTCTTTGGATGCAACTCAGCATTCACTCTCCTCTAAACACGACGAGTTGTGTTTCTACCAAACAGTTCTACTTTGGTTTCATGTGACCATATGACATTCTCCCAATACTCTTCTGGAACATCCAAATGCTCTCTAGCAAACTTCAGACGGGCCCGGATATGTACTGGCTTAAGCAGGGGGACACGTCTGGCACTGCAGGATCTGAGTCCCTGGCGGCATAGTGTGTTACTGACAGTAGCCTTTGTTACGTTGGTCCCAACTTTCTGCAGGTCATTCACTAGGTCCCCCGTGTGGTTCTGGGATTTTTGCTCAGTTCTTGTGATAATTTTGACCCCAAGGGGTGAGATCTTGCGTGGAGCCCCTGATCGAGGGAGATTATCAGTGGTCTTGTATGTCTTCCATTTTCTAATTATTGCTCCCACAGTTGATTTCTTCACACCAAGCTCCTTCCTATTGCAGATTCAGTCTTCCCAGCCTGGTGCAGGTCCACAATTTTGTATCTGGTGTCCTTCGACAGCTCTTTGGTCTTCACCATAGTGGAGTTTGGATTGTGACTGTTTGAGGTTGTGGACAGGTGTCTTTTATACTGATAAGTTCAAACAGGTGCCATTACTACAGGTAATGAGTGGAGGACAGAGGAGCCTCTTAAAGAAGAAGTTACAGGTCTGTGAGAGCTAGAAATCTTACTTGTTTGTAGGTGACCAAATACTTATTTTCCACCATAATTTGCAAATAAATTCTTTAAAAATCAGACAATGTGATTTTCTGGATTTGTTTTCTCATTTTGTCTCTCATAGTTGAGGTCTACCTATGATGTCAATTACAGGCCTCTCTCATCTTTTTAAGTGGGAGAACTTGCACAATTGGTGGCTGACTAAATACTTTTTTCCCACTGTATATATATGTATTAGTTTTAGAAAATAGTATAGTGGAATTTCTGTGTGTAAAATATACAAACATACACATTTTTTATTTTTAAAATGTAGGTATTTGTTTTAGCTATATTTTGTATAGCTGTTTTTTTGTTCTGCGTAAAATAATCAAACTCACACATATTTTTTTCAAATATTAAAAAAAATCTAAAAAAAAAAAAACCTCCAAATCCTTAAAATGTCCACATTTTCCCAAGATGAATGCCTTACGGGAATAACATTAAAAAAAAAGTCACTTTGAAGGGGCCTATAACATTTTGCAGCTGTACAAGATTTTTCTGGCAGTGCGATGCCGTAGAACCAGCAACAGAAAAATAGGCCACTAAAATACAAAATGCGCTCCAGTCTTTTGAAGTCTTGCGGTGGTCCCACCCAGTAGATAAATTACATAAATAGCGTCTATTTTTAGAGTGCTGGTAATGGTTTTAGAAATGTTTTCCCTTGAAACCTTAAGTTAGTTAGAAAAATAATTGATAGGAAAGGGAAAATATATCTTTGTTAATATTATAGCCATTATCTAACGGCACAAAAGAAGGCAGTGGTGGCGAACCTATGGCATGGGTGCCAGAAGCGGCACTCAGAGCCCTCTCTGTGGGCACCCACATCCAGGAAAAAGTCTATGGTGTACCAAGAAGCCTTAGACTTTTCATGCCATACATAGCCAGTGAGTTATCCAGTAAAATGTATCTGTATAGCGCCACCTGCTGTTTGTTCTTATTCTTATTTTTGTCTGGCTCACTCAGTTGGATGAACATGCTCAATTTAAATCTTTGACTGCCACCAGCCATATGCTTTGTTAAAAGCTTTGGCAGTTACACAGACTATAGCAGAAAGGACACCCCCCCAGAGCTGCCAGGTTGAAGATAATCTAGCAAAGCAATAGCAGCAATGAATGTGGAGATCTCTGGACCCATGTGAGGCACAGGGCTGGTTCTAGCTTTGTTAGAAAGGTATTGGCATGTACTATATGATGTCTGAGTTTCATTTTTAATATCAGTCTTGGCACACTCTCTTTAATGACAACATAATGCAATATATCATCAAAATATACAGATATACCATCTAGTGCTGTAGAAAGCAAAGAATTGTTATTGATAGAGCAGCCTTAACCATTTCATGCTGAAAGGTAGTTAAAACCTTCGTGACCAGGCAAAATTTTGCTGTTTTGGCATGCTTCAGTTTACTTACACATATCTTTAAAACCGTTTGGCATATCAATATGATTTATTGTCACGAGTGGGCTTGCATCTGGTATCAGACGTTCTGCGCGGCTTTCAAAAGTGACATAATTTGACATGCTTTTCCCTTGGTTTGGTTTCTGGTTACCACACCCCTTCCCCTCAGCTGTTGTAGGTGTGGTAATTTGCTCTCCTCTATTTATTCCTTCATTTCCCGGTATTCACTGCGGTTTATACTTTCTGCCTACTTTGTAGTGTGTGGTGTGGATCTTGGCTGAGATCCGGTTGCTGCGATATCTGCTTTAAGATAAGTGACATTTTCCCTTTTGTGGTTTTCCTTCTGGAGTCTCCTGTTCATCCTTACTCTTGGAGGAACGGGTTGACTCTTTCTTGTGTCACTAGCTGCAGGGTTCTTTAGGGTGAATTTATTATTAGGTTCCTGTGTATGAACTCTCCTACCACTAAGGCTTGTTCATACTGGTAGTCAGTCAGGGCCTAGTTTCAGGGTTCCCTGCAGGAGGTGACCGTTTCCCTGGTTTTGGTCTTTTCCCTTCCCTCGTATGCTCGGTGTGGCTATTCCCTCCACACCAGAGCGTGACATTTATGCCTTGTTTTTTTCAAGGACGAAATGCACTTTATTTGTAAGTATTTTTTTATATGTATGGTGCATATATTTTTAATAATAATTGATCAAATGTGCAAAAATCTAATTTTTTTAATTTTTTTAATTCATTTTTTTAATTTAATTTTAATGATGATTCTTTTCATGTAAACATCATGTTACTCAAATAAAAATGGCTATTATTTTTTCACCCATTTGTACTGATTGTAGGGATACCTAATATATGTGCTTCGGACACTCCTAAGGCATTCTTTAGGTCCTACAACACGTCAGTTTGCGTTTTGGCTTTTGTCTGCTATTTTGACAGGTCTTTCATTTTGAACACCATGTTGCATTCGAGGCTACCTTGTGATGACAAAACAAAGGGATACCCCCCAAAAAGCTATTATTGGCAATTGTAGACACCCCAAAAAGTTCAAAAAAGTATATACTGTAGGACTAGCACTACTATGGTTTTTCTAGTTTGTTTTAAATGGTGGTGGGAAAAGATTGAAAATCACAAATTTTGTTATGAATGGATTTTTAATGATGATTTTTTTCATGTAAACATCATGTTACTCAAATACAAATGGCTAATATTTATTTGTCTGCTTCTACCGATTATGAGGATACCCAATATGTGTGCTTCAGACACTTCTTTGGCATTTTTCAGGGCCTTAACAAGACAGTGGACATTTTGGGCTAGTCACATTTTTCAGGATCTTTGGCAGGTTTGACTTCAGCAAGATCTTCATTTATGATCTATTGGTCATAATAAATTTGCGAATAAAGGTTACAAAGATATTGCAATGTATTCAATGAAGGGTATACAGTAGATTAATATTTTTATGGGGTTGGGCAAATTATAAACTTATGGGTTACAAAGTTGAAAATATGGCTCACATGTTTTTGACAAATAATGATAGTTGGAATTTTATGGAAAATGATGGAATATTAGTTTTCAGTTTGAATGTATGATTTGGAAAAGTTCAGAAACATGCCTGTGTGTGATAAATTTTAAAGCACTCATTGAGTCACAAGGCTGGCAGTGAAGGACAGTCTAGACAGTGGTAACGTGTTTCAACCCTCATTCCTCTTTTAGAGCATACACAGCATCTATTTGGGGGTACTTTTTTGACCCTGTTGTGGGGATCGTTGCCATAAAATGTCGCTCTGTCAGCCTTTTTACATCTTCCGATTCTATAGGGAGAGATGGCCCAAAATTTGTGAAAAGGAGACCCTCAATGACTTGTTCTTGGTAATCAAGAAATAGCCCTGAATTCCTTGATTTCTTGTATAAAATAAAAGAATTATATGTGGCCACATGAAACAAATAAATTACTAATTTCTTATACCAAGTATAGGATTTTCTTGATACTTGGTATGGCTATAAAACTTGGTCCGAAAGGTCTACTCCCCCCATATACTTATTGTAGTCAATGATTGACACAGGTTTTTGTTTTGGGGTGGTGGAACCTAGTTCCACAACAGCTGTTGTGGCATCTATGTGGATTGAGCTAAGGATAAATACCGTATTTTTTGCTTTATAAGACGCACCTGATGATAAGACGCACCCCAGATTTTGGAGTAGGAAAATAAGAAAAAAATATTTTTCATCAAACCTCATATCAGACCCCCCATAAATTTCAGGACATCACATCAGACCCCCATATCAGAACCCCATCAGCCCTCCATGTCACACACCCATCAGACCTCAGATCAGCCCAATGTGCCCCCATCAGACCTCAGATCAGCCCATCAGCCCAATGTGCCCCATCAGACCTCAGATCAGCCCACTGTGCCCCTATATCAGCCCACTGTGCCCCCATCAGACCTCAGATCAGCCCCCATATCATCCCACTGTGCCCCCATATCAGCCCACTGTGCCCCCATATCAGCCCACTGTGCCCCATCAGACCTCAGATCAGCCCCCATATCACCCCACTGTGCCCCCATATCAGCCCACTGTGCCCCCATATCAGCCCACTGTACCCCATCAGACCTCAGATCAGCCCCCATATCACCCCACTGTGCCCCCATATCAGCCCACTGTGCCACCATCAGACCTCAGATCAGCCCACTATGCCCCCACATCAGCCCACTGTGCCCCCAATATCAGCCCACTCTGCCCCATGAGACCTCAGATCAGCCCCCAATATCAGCCCCATCTACCCCATCAGACTTCAGATCAGCCCATCAGCCCCAATATTACCAGACTGTTCCCCCATGAGAACTCAGATCAGCCCACCCAGCCCCATGAGGATAAAATAAAAACCTCTCTTACCTCTCCTGTGCCGTGGCTCCGCTCCGGGTCCGGCGCTCCTCTGTCTTCTAAGACCGGCGCTGCACTGTCACCTGACTGATTGCAGCGTCAGGTCATAGTGCGCGCACTACGTCCTGACGCTGTACACGGAGCCCGAAGAAAACAGAGGAGAGCTGGACCTGGAGCGGAGCCGCGGTGCAGGAGAGGTGAGAGAATTTTTTATTTTATCCATATGGGGCTGGGTGGGCTGATCTGAGGTCTGATGGGGGTCCCGGCACCTGATACACACTTGTATTCGCTTTTTATAAGATGCACGGCAATTTTCTCCCTACTTTTGGGGGGAAAAAAGTGCGTCTTATAAAGCGAAAAATATGGTATATCTCTTTTGTCCTTGTACTTAAGGGCAAGTAGCTCTCCACTGCGAATCCCACCAGACTCCCCCTTTTTAAACTTAGCATTCACCAGTGACTGTGGAAACCCTTGCCGATTCTTGCAAATGGTCCCACAAGCCCCTGTGTTTTTTTCAAGCAAATTTACATACAGAATGTAGCATTTTTGGAGTAATGGGTTAAACAGATTCCAAACTATTTTTCCACTTGTCCCTAGATAGAGAGGGCATCCTAGGGGGTTTTAATTTGCTGTCCTTTCCTTCATAAATGTGGAACGATAACGTATACCCTGTTGAACTTTCACACATTTTATAGAGTTTCATGTGCAGTCTCCCTTAAAATTTCACAAGGGACTCGTCAATAGACATGTTTTGGGTGGGGGTATAAAGCTGTAAAAATAAGTTTGACAGCTCTGTGATGATGGGTCTAATTTTGTAAAGCCTGTCAAATTCAGGTGCATTTTTAGGGGGGCACTGGTTGTTATCATTGAAATGCCAAATCTCATTAGCATCTCATACCGTGTTCTTGGAAGGATGGCAGAAAAAGGGGTAGTTAGAACAGGTCGCGTGGACCAGTAAGATCGTATACTTGGTTTTTTAACAAGTCCGATGGCAAATGTAAGGCCTAGAAATTTTTTTATCTCCTGAATGTTTGTTGGGTGCCATAAGTTTTGTCTTGCATAAGTGGAGTGTGGATTTTTTTGTGATAAACTGGGATGCATACAAATGTGTCTGTGTAACAATGTGCTCCAATAAATCATCTTTGATGAACAAATTAAAAAAAATCAACAGGTGCCAAATCTTCAACCTCTACATTTATACCTGGGATGGCAGTAAAGTCAGGGACAAATGGGGTCGCAGAATTTGCAGCTTCCCATCTTGGGAAAGCTACATCAAAAAGAGTTCTGGACTGGGCTCCTTCACTGGTGCTAGGCAAGTTGCATGTTGCGATTATACTCTGAATAGGAGAGGTTTCTCCAAAAGCCCCCTCTGAATCCCCTTGATTGATCCTTTCTGAGGATGGTCCAGAATGGCAGCTGCTTTCTGAGCTTTCACTTTCACTGAGATCGAAACCCTCAAAATCCTCGTCCCCATCTGACACTACACTCTCCTCACTGTCAGAACATAACAGAGCAAATGCCTCCTCTGCTGTGTATAGCTGACGTGCCATTGTTATATTGTAACTCTTTTATACAGCGATCCGTACACTGGTACTGTCTCTCAGCTGTTAATCTACATCGCCGCTCGCAGGGCATTGTGCAGCGGTGATGTAGATTAACAGCTAAGAGACAGTACAGGTTCCGGACATTACCCCCGAGCTGAGGCTGTTAGTAACAACCTGTTCCGGGGGTTTAGAGCAGTTGGCGGGTCCCGATCGCCCCGTGAAACGGCAGCATTAATCTACGTCGCTGCTGCACAAAGCCCAGCAAGCAGCGACATAGATTAACTGTCAGCAGTTGGGAACAGGTTAAAGGGGATGTCCCACAAAAAAATATTCTACAGTTATCAAACCAGCCCCTGGATCTGAATACTTTAGTAATTACATGTAATTAAAAATTTTGCATAGCCACTGAGTTATTCAATAAAATGTATCTGTATAGTGCCACCTAATTTCTTATTTTTTTGTCCTGCTCACTGAGAAGGCCGCACATGCTCAGTTTCATCCTTCAGCTGCCTCCTGAACTGTGGTAGGGAGAGCATAGACACGCCCCCTTAGCTGCAGCAGAAAAGACACACCCCTTGAGCTGTCAGCTTAATATAAATCTAAGAAAAAAAGGGAATTTCAGTCAGCACATCCCAGAGTGCAGGTGCTGGTTGCTATGGCTAAATACATGTCAAAGGAAAATACATAAATTGCAGCCGCACACCGCTACCAGATAAAGCACAAAATGCCACAGTGATAGAATATTCCAAATCTCATGCTATGCTTGTTTAATAAATTAGAGACTCTTGGCAAATACATTTTGTACAAAATTATCTGAGCCCATTCACCACAATCGTCAAGGTGGTCTCTGCAGAATGGGAACCTAACACTTTGTCCTACCTGTTACGTGCCAGTCTTGGCTTCCATATAATCAGGGGGTGTTTTGTTCCACATGCATGTAATGTCCACTTGTCTTTTGCCATTTCTGGTACTACAAATGCCTCCCCTAGTGCTTTATCTGGTAGCGGTGTGCGGCTGCAATTTATGTATTTTCTTTTGACATGTATTTAGCCATAGCAACCAGCACCTGCACTCTGGGATGTGCTGACTGAAATCTCCTTTTTTTCTTTGTAAGTTTGTACTGGAGGTGTGGCTACTCCAGTTGTTCATGCACTCCTGACCAGCCCATTTGCCCCACAGGTTGTTTTTAATCAGTGCAACTATAAAGCCGAGTGATTCGGCATGCATGTTAGTGTCTGCACTCCTGAACTAGGGGAGGCCTTTGTATTACCAGAAATGGCAAAAGGCAAGTGGACATTACATGCATGTGGAACAAAACACCCCCTGATTATATGGAAGCCAAGACTGGCACGTAACAGGTAGGACAAAGCGTTAGGTTCCCATTCTGCAGAGATCACCTTGACGATTGTGGTGAATGGGCTCAGATAATTTTGTACAAAATGTATTTGCCAAGAGTCTCTAATTTATTAAACAAGCATAGCATGAGCTTTGGAATATTCTATCACTGTGGCATTTTGTGCTTTATCTGGTAGCGGTGTGCGGCTGCAATCTATGTATTTTCCTTTAATATAAATCTAGCAGAGCAATGAATGGGGAGATCTCTGGATCCATGTGAGGTACAGGGCTGGTTCTAGCTTTGTATTATTATGTAGTATATGATGTCTGATTTTCATATTTTTACATTAGTCATGGGATAACCCCTTTAACATGGTGACCTGTGCTACTAGATAGGTCCCTTCAGCATCCCTCAGCTATGTCATAGTTACATAGGGAACCAAAATACCTTGTCCCTGCTACAAGGGCATGGGTTGGGTTTATGTTCATATCAAGATTCGCTGGAGAGTTTCACATTGACACCAATAACTAGAAGACGGAGGTTCCCAGTGGTTTGTATCAGCCAAAGGAACAAGTCCATGTGATATTTCTAGTAAGTCTACTTCTCTGAAGTCCCTTCCAGAAAAGAGTTTTCCCTCTTAGAAAATAAAGCTCCACTTTATCGCTATTAATAAGTTTAACTGATGGACAATATAAGAAAGAAACTCAAGTATCAACTCATAATATTACATTGATGACTACTACCCCAAGCAGGATACTAACATGACACCAGGATTGGAGAATGTAAAACTGAATAAATCCATCATTTCTATGTCTGTCGTGCTCCATGATCCATTGTTTCTGACAGTTTTATGCATTTGGCAAAGTGGGAGTGGCCAAACTGTGAGCACCGCCCACTGACAACTATGTAAAGAGAGGTAATTAACATACGGCTCCTGTAGAAGTGTGGGTGGAGCCTATAATATATGTATATACACCTATGTATATACATATGTGGGTGACCCCAAATTGAGGGTCTGTGGCCCCACGGTGACATAGGCCTGTAGCCCTGGTGGATGTGTATATCCACCAGGTGCTCTAACGGTGTATAGATATGTGTGCAGGTGCCCCCAGTACCATGCACCTATATCTATATACTCATAAATATTGTCCCCTTTTAGAGATGAGGCCCTTTGTACCCCAGAGGTATATAGATTCATGTACATGATCCCCAGTTATGTACATGTATCTATATACATGTACTTGCAGCCCCCCATAGACCCCAGCAGATGGACAATAACACATCTGCTGGGGACAGCTGGAGACCTGGGACTGGAATAATTACAGTAGTCCAGTCCCAGGCACTTCAAAGGGACAGACGATCGATATGATCTTCTTGTCCTTCTGTTAATTACCCTGGGGTAATTGGGGGCAATTAACAGGACAGGGAAACAAAGGGTTTCCCTGTCCCTGCGCTCCTCCTTCCTCCGGCACTGCGATCGGTGCCGGAGATAGAAGGGCAATTCACAGGCAGGAGGATCAAAGAGATCCTCTGCCTGTTAATGCCTGTATGCTCGGGCCCGGCGCACTGACGTCATTTCAGTGCGCCAGCCCCAGGAGCTCGCAAACGCGCACACCGGCAGCGTGGGAAGACGGGAGCGCGGGCGATCGGGTTTAAAAACCCCAATTGCCCTGCGCTCATCAGGTTGAGCCGTGCCTCCCCAAAGCAGAATCATCCCTTGGACGACGAGCAAGCGAGGATCTCCCCCTGGGCAACGGGCAACCCCCCCCTTGGGACTGGCTAAGTAACCCCTGAACCACCAATGATTTAAGCCCTGCATATTTAACCCCTGGATTTGCCCTGCTATTTCCCTGCTAGTTCACCCCTGGATTTGCCCTGCTATTTCCCTGCTAGTTAACCCCTGGATTTGCCCTGCCAGAAACCTAACCCCTGTAATATAATATTTAACCCATGCCCTGCTGACCACAAACATTAATCCCCTGTATATTACCCCTCCAATACCCCTGCTGCCCTGCTATAACCCCTGAACCCCTGCACCCTGATAATTAACCCCTGCATTCCCCGTAAGCCCAGCAGACCCCTGTTGTACCATATTAACCCCTGATATTTATTGTAAGTTAACCCTTTGTTCCCAGGGACAGTAATATAGATAGGTTGGGGAGGGCGGCTATCTATTTGTGTGTATGTGCGTGTAGTTAGTTGTGTGGGTGGACGTATACGGGATTGTGTAGTGTAGCTAGGGTCGGTATTAGTGTAGTACTGTATTGTTAAATAATAAGTCTGTAGGTGTTATATTGTACAATAAAACCTTTTATTATTTATAATACAGTGTGTAGTATACTAATAGTAACATGGCAGCCCGTACTTACAGTACACTTCAGGTCATGTGTAGGCAGTAGGTAATTACATAGGTATAAATAGGCGGAACTAGCGAAAGCGAGTTTACGCCTATTTATGAATATTAATTATTGGTACATCCCAAAATATCGATAATTAATATTCCCTATTAAAGCTCCCTAAATTACTGGCCTCCCAAAAAAAGATACATAGAGATAGCAGCCATTTCATGCTACATTATAAAAATATGTAGCAACAGCAAATAAATAATGGACAAAGCTAGAAAACATATCTACACACCGTGTCATGGCTGACTATTAATTTTTACAGGGGTGTTTTTTTTAACATTTTTAATAATGAGATTGAAGTTTTAGAAACATACATTCATTTGCATATAAAACAATGGCTGGATCAAACCGGCTTAAACCAGATTCAACCAGATTGGAATGCTCTGCCTATGGCAGAATCGATGACATCACAATCTTGATGACATCACACCATTCTTTACAGCAGCACTGGGGCCCCAACGTCTCAGTTTTTCTCAACACTTCGGTGAGGAAAGACATTCCTGCGGCTGGCTAGCTACTTCTTTGCTTTTTTTTATTTACTCTTTTCTACAAGCGCCCGGTTGACGTCCACGACTCAACATGGGATCCAGTAGAAAGAGAAAAAAAACAACACCATCGAGAGAAGACAGACAAAATGGAGAGGAGAAAGAGAAGATAACACCAAAACGGAGAGGAATTGAGAGAGAGGATCCACAGGAGGGATGCAGCCAGCAGGTGAGCAAGGCCCAACCTGCTACTCAGCTGCCTAAAAACACCTCATTTCTTCATGGACTGCAGAACCACTGGAGAAGGTTTGCAGGATTCATAAAGAAGAAGAAAATGTACATCCTTAAAAAAGGAAGACAACTTTGGGGAATTGATGACCCCAATAAAAGAGCAACAGAACATCAACGCTCAGTCAAGGGCTCCAAAAATAAGAAGAGATCTTGCAAAAGGGAAACAGAAGACCACGGTGCACCCACTAAAAGACCAAAAATAGAAAGTGCAACAACCACTAAATCAAAAGAACCAAATGTTGCATTTAAAGTGGGAGAAACAACAGAGAAGCGCCAAAGTGGGAGAAAAAGACCCTTTACAGATAGCGGATCCAACTTGAACATAAATGAACTGGAGCCAAGGAAGAAGGCTAAGCTAGACAGCGAAAATTCTCATAAAGAGAGCACAGAAGAAGGGGAAAAGGCCACAGTGCCTTTAACGGTGGACAAGTTTACATTCCATCATGTTCTCGGAGAAGGTGGCTTTGGAAAGGTGATGCTGGCAACGGACTCCATACGGAAAGAACGTGTTGCCATCAAAGCAGTAAAAAAGAGATCAGCAATATGGTGGTCATCAGGATTAGAAGAAGGCGAATTCCTGCAGATTGCTCAGGAGAGCATCTTTCTGGTTCATGGCTATGGAGCTTTTCATACTCAGAACTACATCTACTTCGTCATGGAGCTGGTCACTGGTGGGACTCTCTATGACTTGATTGAAGAGAGACAATGGCTAAGCCTCTGCACCATAAGATTTCTAGTTGCAGAGATGGTATGCGGAATACAGTTCCTCCATTCCAAAGGCATCATCCACAGAGACCTGAAAGCCGATAACATCCTCTTGACTACACAAGGCCACATTAAGATCACTGATTTTGGTCTTGCTATCAGAGTCACAAGAGAAGGAGACATTCACGGGACCCCTGCACCAGAAAAGATCACTGGTGAGCCGTATTACGCTGCAGAAGACTGGTTTGCTTTAGGCTTAATTACCAACGGCTTGGTAACCGGTTGTAGACCTGCAGATACGGTTGGACAAGTCATTGACATGGTCCAAAAACAAGAAACATCTGAAAACTTTGACCATGCTGCTAAAGACTTGTTAACTGGGCTCCTGTGCAAGGACAAGTCTCTGAGATTAGGGATGAGAGGCAACATACGTGAGCATACCTTTTTCTCTTCAATTAACTGGGATGAACTGGAATCAGGAGAAGTGGAGTCACCACTCAAAATCAGTGAAGACACCATGGAAGAGTATGTGACAAGGCAGATATCGGTACCACACAGTGAGGCTGAAAAGCAGCAGCCAATCACCAACCAAGAGCTGTTTGAGAAGGTCTCATTTGTTTGTCCAGCTTGGAGTGCACACTACCACACTGCTCCAATGCACCCGGACCCGTCACCCGACTGCCCGTCCAATTCCTGATTCAGCTAAGCCAAGAACCTTATCTAGCAGGATATAGGAGGACTGCTCAACAGGTATGTACATCAGATACAGAATATGTTCATCTATTTAGATTTTCAAAGATTTCTGCACATGCACGGTACGCTCCCATTCATTTCTATGGGGAGCCGGCTTGGTGGTGCTCGGACCGGAGTCCTCCAGCCACCACCTTTGTGGGGCTCCATTCTGGCTATAGGTGTGGGACCCGCACCAGTAAGACAATGGGGGCATATCCTAGTGATATGCCCCCATTGCCCATCATGAGACAACCCCTTTAAGCAAATGTTTAAAAAAAATATTCCTGATGGTTCTGACTTTAGGCAACTTTGGTAAATGATAAAACTCATATGTTTTCATATAATTCAGCCATTCTGATGCTGATGAATATATATAATTAGATGAATAGAAGTCATAAACATAAATATGGAATCAGATGCTGTTTTTGGAACGTTTTTGCTGTTAGTTCCTGTAGTGTAATTAAAACTATAACATGTGATCTTTATCATTGCAGTCTATGGGAGAATCACTATGTACCTATCCACCCCTGCCTCAGACAGGGCTTTATAGGAACATTGCTATGGCAGGCCTCGGAGCATTCAGAAGGCCCAAGGCTGCCATAGCAAGACTCAGTGGGAGCCGTTCGGTCCCTGGGAGCATAGCATTCCTGGAAAATAACCACCTCTGTGGATTCTGAGAGGTGTTTGCTGTATAACAAAGTAGACAACTGGAGGCTATGGCCACTTCTCAGCTTTTGAGTGGGGGCTATGTTAAAAGGTCCAACATCTGGTGTAAATGTGTGTGGAAAAATCTCATATGTCATAAAAAATTGCTTAAGTTTGCACTGCTGTTTGCTTACATTTTTTGAGAGGATGCAGCTTCCCCCCAAAATATTTTCATATTTCATTTCTTTCCAGAGTATGAGGTCTGGTCTACAGCATGAAGTCACACAGTGACAGGAAGGAATACCCGAGATTTGGAAAAGTTTCCTTATGGTAAGAGTATGGACGTATTCTGTAGACACAGGGGATGAGGATCTAAGCATGTGTCTTCCTCTGATCCCAACCTCTTCTATCTATTCTGTACACTGCATATAGTTAGGAAAGAAACTAATGTAAAAAGAAACAAAGTCTATATCTACAAGTACAATAAATATAAATGGTACTAAGATTTTGTTAATATTGTATAAGGTCATCAGCTATAACAAGGCGACCCCATTCATCTGGGTCCACACACCATATCTATACAGTACAATAGAACGCTGGGTCTTTCTGCTTCTTATTGGTGTCCACTTTTTTAACTCAAGTTCCTGGTCAACCTTTTCATCCACAGACATCCATCTTCCTCCCTAAGCGCTGTAAAAAAAAGATCACCTATGGACCTCTAGTGACACCAAGATACTCTGAAGGCATGGACAACTACTGGTGATTCTTCCAATGCTGAGCAGGTAAGGAACTGCAAGATTTAACTACAATATCAACTTCTTTACCAGTTCGCGGAACTAATTTTACACAGGAATCTTATTACAAATCCCAACTCTATAGATCAACCACACAATATTGTCCTAAAACATACAGTACACCGGAATACCTTTAATACACACTTGGGTTAATGAAACATCTTTTATTCTACAGGACTATCCTCCAGCCTCAGATGCTGAATTCCTGACCACCAGCTGTCAGATCCTCCTCCTCTCCAGGAAGCTGATTGTCATCTATCAGCACTTTTTCTTCTCCAAAATGCTGACCAACATCTCAGCATCCGTCTGTCTTCTCCAGTATGCTGACTAACATCTCAGCACCTACATAGTGCTGATCAACATCTCGGCACCTCTATAGTGCTGATCAACATCTGAGCACATGTCATCTACAGAAAGCTGACCACCATCTCAGCACACTTTGTATCCAGAAAGCTGATCATCCTCCATCAGCTCTTCTCTTCTACTGCTAAGCATCATCTATACCACCATTCTCCACAAAGCTGTCCACCACCTATCAACACCATCTCCAAAAGCTGACCACCATCTGTCAGCACCTTTCTTCAAAAGATTTACCATCCGCTCAGCTTTATCAAGTGTCATCATTGAGGAAGCTGAGCACAAGTTATAAGTACCTGTTCATACCATCCTGCAGGTACCTGTTCCATCCATTCAGCTGATCACCATCTATCAGCATTATTCTTTAAAATAAATAAATAAACATCATAATTGTACTGAGTCTTTATTGATGTCAAGTCACAAATGAAAATTTCCAATAAATGTAAGAAATTGTGAGAAAAAAATAGCCAAAATGGGACACATAATACTAAATATACTTCTTTTTATCCCAAATATACATAACTATATCACTATAATGTCAGAGAAGAATGGTCATTATTTAAAAGGGTTCTTCATATAATTTAAAGCGGTTGTCTGAGTTACTTTTTTGTTCTTTGTATGTTTCTAGCTAATCTAATGTAAAGGCTTTACCATGCACTTACTTTACCTACAGTTGCTGCTTTCTCAGATTTTACTGAGGGTCACATGACCTGTGGTCATCTTCTCTCTCTGTTTTGATGACATTTTGTGTAGAAGCCTGAGAGAGCAAAAAAAGAGTCTGTACGCGAGATGTCACTGTGCTGGCCACGCCCCCCTGCACTGCCGGCTGCTGCTCTCCCACTGGATTCTTCAGGAAAAACTTTAACCCCTTCAGCAGCCCAGACTTAGGGCTGAAGGCTTTACTGTTCAGCTGCAGGCAGTGAGGAGGCACATGCTGGGCACAGGAGCTGACAGACTGGAGGAGTTCTGCAGAACATTGCACAAGAACAGGTAGGGGGAAGATCCTGTGTGTATCAGCTATGTCATTGTACAGCTGGGACTTGTAGTCTTACACATACAACATGCTGCTGAGTCTCCCAGCAGGCAGACATGTCACTCAGGGCAGCACCTGTATTCACTCCCTTTGCAGGGGGAGGGGCAGAGATTGTTGTTATTGCAGGTAAAACAAGGGCCAGAAGAGAACCAGGGAAATTAGGAAATATTTTTTTTGCCTAAAACCTGCTTAGCTTAGTTATATATTGCTGGCCATCAGATTTACAGTGCTATATATTTTTTTTCATAACTCGGACAACCCCTTTAATGTTATGATGCATTCCTAGGATATGCCATAACATTGTGATCCTTGGGGGTCTTAAAGAAGCTGACTGGGATTCTGATAGTGGATTTGTGTAGTGGACGAAGCTGGTAACAGCAGCGCTACTTCTCTCGAGCTTCTCTGAAACAGCTGATCGGGGAGGTGGGGGGTGTCCGACCATCGCCAATCAGACCTTGATGTCCTATCCACCTGTAAAGAAGTAGCTGAGAACCTCTTTAAACTGCGCTGTGATTCACTTTCAGTCATCCTGTGCCCACTAGTCTAAATGACCAGGTCATACCTTATGAGGACGAATCCCTGCATTCACTAGGTGTATTCCCTGTATATTCTAACCTCATTGGGCACATAGGTACGATGTCTGTTGAGCCCCATTAATAAAGTGGCAGTGAAGAGAAGCGACTCTATCCTATAAAAAACATGCACGCTTCAGAAAACTAGAGTCAGAAGGAAATGAACGGGGCATTAGGGGATCTCATGTCCAGTGTTCCCTCTAAAGGGTGTATTAGACACCCCCATCACACGGACGATTGTTGGGATGGGAAGCGTTCCCTCCTGGCAATCACCTGCTCGCTAGTGGAGGAGTCCACAGCTATTACATGCAGCGATCTCCTCAACAACATTGGGAGGAATGATCGTTATGCCATCACTCGACCCCATGCTGTATAGTGGTTTGCCTGCGGCATATCGCTATCAGACAGCACGATCTGCCACCGGCAAATCCCGATCTGCATGCTGAAAGATCTGGATTGCCTGATGAGCGAGTGTTTGCTTGTTGATCGTGCAATCGGTGGCAGTATTACACTTCATGATGATCTTTCTCATTAGCGATCATAGGGCAGAAAATCTGCCCGTCTAATACACCCTTAAGTCTCTGCTGTTGCTGAGTGGAGCAGTTAGGTAGCTGGGCGATATTACGTGATAGGTGGGAAATCTCTTCCTACGGGTGCATTCCCATGTAGCAACCACGGCGTGACCTGCAATACCTCATGACCATCATTTAAAGGGGAATTCTCATCTCTAACGTTTCTGTGGACTCTCTCTATGGCAGTGTATGGAGAGGTGGCTCAACTTGTGTGGCTCCCTCCACTTACTTATATGGAAGAATGGGATCTGTGGTATCTGACTCTATTGGACTCCTGTGGATATTCTATAAAAGTCTTACCTGCAGTCCTATGTAACAACACAGATAACACATTGATGGCTCTCTGAATACAGTTAATGTAGTAGTGTTACTGTAGTCCTATGTAAAACCATATAACACTAGTGCTGATAATGTGGTAGTGTTACCTGTAGTCCTATGTAAAACCACAGATGACACTAGTGCAGATCATATGGTAGTGTTACCCAGGGGTGCACCTAGCCTTTCTGCTGCCTGAGGAAGAAACTGAAATGCCACCCCACCCATGCCAATCTCTTTACCCAACCCCTTTACCACAATGAAAGCACTCATTGCCCATGGCCCTTCGATGCCTCTCTCTTGCCCCTACCTGGTGTTGCCTGAGGCGATCGCCTCACCTGGCCCCATTGGTGGTGCACCCCTGGTGTTACCTGCAGTCCTATGTAAAATCACAGATAACACTAGAGTAGATCATGTGGTAGTGTTACCTGCATCCTGCCTGTGCCTCTCCCACTGGACTCCATGCTGGCGGTGCTGCCTCCTCCTTCTTCTTGCCCCGCTGCAGTTCAGTTCTTCGGATCTTTCAGATGTAGCACGGCCCTGCACAGAACGTCCTGATACAGCTGCGTCAGGACATAAGAACACTGTGGGTATGGTGACACACAGGGACAGGGATGCACACACACACAAAAACACACACACAGGGACGCAAACACACAGCAGGGTTGCCAACCAGAATTTTTCTTTTTTCTGGACAACTTATCCCAAAAACACGGACATCCAACATTTACAGACAAATTGGAAAACCATAATGAATGATAAAGATCATAATTCATGCCTACAGCTCAATATACTGATATATTTTACCAGTTGTAAAATTATGATAATTACCTCCAAAATAATCTAGTCCAGTAGCGCCAGCCTCAAAAAAATCATGGACACATCCATTTTTTTTCACTGACACAGGAAAAAAGTGGCCTATTTTTTAGGACTGTCCAGAAATTTCTGGATAGTTGGCAACCCTGACACACAGGGACACGGATACACAGGGACGCACACACATAGACACACACACACAGGGACACGGATACACAGGGACACACATACACACAGGGACTTGGATACACAGGGACGCACACACATGGACACACACACACACACACACACACACAGGGACACGGATACACAGGGACACACATACACACAGGGACAAGGATACACAGGGACGCACACACACACACATACACACAGGCACACGGATACACAGGGACACACATACACACAGGGACAAGGATACACAGGGACGCACACACACACACATACACACAGGCACACGGATACACAGGGACACACATACACATAAGGACACGGATACACAGGGAAGCACACACACACATAGGGACACGGATACACAGGGACACACATACACACAGGGACACGGATACACAGGGAAGCACACACACATATACACAGGGACGCGCACACACACAGGGACACACACACAGAAACACAGGGACACGGATACACAGGGACGCCCACACATACACAGGGACACACACAGAAACACAGGGACGCGGATACACAGGGACACAAACACACATACGCACAGGGACACGGACACACAGGGACACATACACACGGACACACACACATATATATGGACACACACACATACACACAAGGACACGGATACACAGGGATGCACACACACACAAGGACACAAATACACACCAGGACCAACACACATACAGGACAATATTTCAGTTAGGCCTCACAGAACACCAGCACTGCCCCTCTCTGTAACCACAGGAACACAGCTCTCTGCTCCTCCGGCTCCTCCCCCACTGGTCACATGGGCAATGATGTCAGGAAGGTCATTTAGCCCACTAGGAAATTGCATCTTCCCTGTCGGTAGAATTGCTTGTGCCTGTTTTGAGTTCTAGGGCCACCTACCTCGGCAGTGCACACTGCAAAAGTTGTCTGCACTGCTGGGGTAAGCTGCCCTAAAATTCGGAACAGGCATTTTGTTGAAGTCTAGGTCGCGGGCTGCGATGGTGAGCGGGCCTACAGAGGTCCTGTGCGGGGGCACTATGGAAGCTGCAAGGCCGCACAGCTTAACCGCTTCCCGTCCGCCCATAGGATATAAACGTCCGGGAAGTGGTTATTTATCTCTGAATGGACGTTTCTGAACGTCCATTCAGAGATTGCAGCCGAACGCTAATCAGTGACAGCAGGGTACCCCATAGAGAAGGCAGGGACTGTTCCCAGGAGTACCTGCCTTCTAGATCGCTGTATACACAGCGCTTGCCGAGCTCCCCTGCCCAGTGTGGCCTCAAAAAATGGCACGTCTCTGCTACCAAGTGGGTCTCTATAAGACATATCACTGCAGGTAAGTGTCTGCCTATCAGGTCCAGAACCATACGCCTTTTAGTGCGATCACTTAGACCTCTTACATTCCAAGTTAGTATGCGCACTGACATCATTTAAAGACAGAAATACATAAAAGCATAAAGCATGAAACACATACTCTTCCCCGTCCTGCCAGGGACATAACCCACCCTCTCCCCTTCCCTCCACCCCTTCTTTTGACCTGCCTACCATTCTGGTTAACAGATCTCCACCTTCTGCGTGGCTCCTCCCCGTCCCTCTCCATCCACCCACCACCCCCGACATCTCAAAAATGAAACATTTTTACAATATTATATCCGCTGAAACCCCTCATTCAGTACCCCTCTCTCTCCAACCAGCTTGACACCTCTGCTGGCTCAGAGAAAAAGATGGCACGGTCCTTGAATACCACCCTCAATTTTGATGGATAAATCAAGGAAAATTGCATATTAGCCATTTTCAGGCATTGCTTAACCTCCTTATAACTGGCCCACTTCAGCTGTGTCGCCCTTGAATAGTCCGGAAAAATAGCCACCTTTCCATCATTATACAATATTTCTGACTTCGTCCTGGCCAGTCTCAAGATAGTGTCTCTGTCCCTAGAGGATAAGAGCTTAACCAGGATTGTTCTCGGGTAGCTACCAGGTGGGGGTTTTTTGTTGGGGACCCGATGGGCCCTTTCTACAAGGAATTGTGATGTGAGACCCTCTTTACCTAGAGCCTTTTCCAGCCAGGCTTCAATAAATAATGTAACATCTTGGGATTCTTCTCCCTCCGGGATTCCAATTATGCGGACATTAGCCCGCCGTGAACGATCCTCCAAATCCGTTAATTTGTCCCTTAACATTTGGTTTTCCCTTTTAATCTCATCCATGCCCTTTTTAAGTGGCTTAACCTCTATGTCCAGAACTTTTACTTGGGCAGAAATATTTGATATTTTATCTCTCATCTTGTTAATGTCTTCCCTTACTTTAGCAATATCTTCTCGAGTTTCCCCCAATTGTTGAGTAAGGTCCATCACAGACTTATTTGTCGACTGTACTGTAAGCAGGATTTGTCGACAAATAAGTCTGTGATGGACCTTACTCAACAATTGGGGGAAACTCGAGAAGATATTGCTAAAGTAAGGGAAGACATTAACAGAAGTACTTGCCTTAAAGGGGTTTTCTCAGCACACTGATTCACTGGCTGACAGGCAGTTTGCACTCACTCTGTCTCCTCAGGCTGTGGGTGGGTCTCCAGCAGTTATTAGCATATATTAACTTACTCTGACAGAGCAGGGGGTTGTGATCTCTAACACAATTACAGGTAAAGCTTCTCAGTCCTCACAACACTTTGACCTTTTGCTTACTGCAGGTAATCACTCAGAGCTCAGTCCCATCATTCTTAACTGCTCTCAGCCAATCAGATAACAGTCTTTCTGGTCTGCAGGTTACCATAGAAACCTGTGCACAGTGAGAGACCTACTGAACTGTCTATAGTTCATGACTGACCACTGTATTTAGAAAATGTATTCTTTTAACTGTCCCTTTATGATGAAAGCTAATCTTTGTAACTAGTGAGAAAACCTCTATAATCCTGTTTTCTCCAGCAGATCTGAGAGTGCAGCCATTGCTTCCCAGCGCCTTTTCCTCTGATCTCTAGCGGAGGAGCTTCACTTCTGAGCATCTAGATAAAGGGCAGCACACAGTCATCTCAACTGAAAGCCTAGATCCTTAGAAAGCCTAGATCCAGGAACAGAACAGACATTAATAGGACATTTCATCATTTTCCAAAATTCTTATGAAAATATATTCAGCACTGTAGAAGGACGTGTTGGGCCAGGATGTATATATGTATATGCATGCATGCCCCTTTAATTGGGCATGCATATGCATATATACATACAATATGTGTATATCTGTGGGCCTTGCATGGCCCCACAGTAATGTGGTCCCTCAGTAGGGCTCATACATATTGCCCCATTTCAAATATATATGCCCCCATTCATGCCCAATGTGCCTGATACATATAGATGTATGTATATATGCCCCAGATTTATATATATACATCTATATGTATATAAAATAATGTCCCCCTGTTTACAATGTTGCCCCCTTTCCTCATATATACACCCCTAATATCCCACAAATGTATATAGATACATGTGCATGATTCCCAGTCATGAACATGTATCTAAGATACATGCATTCAGCCAGGTGCCCCCCCCATAGCCCCCAGCAGATGGACAATCGCCCATCTGCTGGGGACAGATGGAGACCTGATGACTGGTCCAGTCTCAGGTACTTCAAAGGGACAGAAGATCGATCGATCTTCTGTCCCTTCTGTTAATTACCCTCAGCGCTGCTGGGGGTGATTAACAAGACAGGGAAACAAAAGGTTTCCCTGTCTCTGTCCTCCTCCGGCGCTGTAATTACAGCGCCGGAGATACGAGGGTGACTCACAGGCAGGAGGATCAAAGAGATCCTCCGCCTGTGAATTCCTGTGCGCTCGTGCTGGCGCAGTGACGTCATTTCACTGCGCCAGACCACGTGCGCACAGGGCTGCCGGCGTGCGCTCGCAAGCGCGCACACCGGCAGCGCGGGAACACGGGAGCGCGGGCGATCGGGTTTAAAAACCCCGATCGCCCTGTGCTCATCAGTTGAGCCGTGCCTCCCCACCTGGAAGAATCATCCCCTGGACCAACGAGCAGAAGACCCCGGAAGGCTGAGTAAACTGTATCCCTGCTCCAGACCCCTGCTCCAGATCCCCTGGTGCCCTGCATTACCCCTGACCCTGTACCCCAGACTGTATTAACCCCTGCAACTGCCCTGCAACCCCTGCTCCAGTAACCCCTACAGCCCTGCCCTGCAACCCCTGGATCCTCTGCCCTGCCAGTATCCATAACCCCTTGTGGATTTGCCCTACTGGTTGTCTGTCCTGCAACCCCTACTCCAGACCCTTGAACCCCTGATTGCCCTACCCCCTGCAACCCCTGGAGTGCCCTGCCCGGCAATCAAACCCCTGGATCCCTTGATTTAACCCCTGCCTTGCCCTGCCATATATACCCCTGCAACCCTATACCATTAACCCCTTCCCTGCCATTACCCCTCGCTATTCCCTGATTGCTTATTGTAATTAACCCTTTGTTCCCAGGGACAGTATAAGTGTAGGTGAGGGTGGGCTGCTATATTGTGTAATATTGTGAGTGTGTGTATTTAGTATTGTGGGTGGAATTAATTGTGGGAAGTGTGCAGTGTAGCCAGTGTATAGTATTGTATTGTATGCGGATATATATGTATATATATTTATATACGTTGATATAAATATATATATATATAGATATAGTCCATAGCCGCCGTTACAATATAAGGTACTCATAGCGTGTAGGGAATAGAACAGTGTGGGAAATAAATAGGTGGAGCTAGCGTCCGCCGGCTACGCCTATTTATGCATATTAATTAATAATACTCAACAAAATATTATTAATTAATTAACCCTTTAACAAGCACATACTGTACTGAACTAAATGTACCAATTTATTATATATTTCAGGAGTCGGAGTCGGTCCATTTTATACCGACTCTGACTCCGACTCCACCAAAATGGACACTGATTCCGACTCCACGACTCCGACACCCTGATGCTAAAACAGAATTTTTTATTACCTCACCTCTCAAAAAACATATCAATCAATCAAAAAGTCGTATGTATCCCAAAATGGTAGCAATAAATACATCACCTCATCCCGCAAAAAATGAGCCCCCACACAAGATCATAGCCAGAAAAATGAAAAAAATAAAATAAAATATGGCTCTAAAAAAATTGTAACACAAAAACGTTTTTTTTTTTTCTAAAAATGCTCCTATTGTGTATACCGTAAAAAAAAAAAAGACATATTTTGTATCGTTGCGTCCGTAACAACTGGCTCTACAAAAATATCACATGATATACCCCATCAAGTGAACAATGTAAAAAAAAAAATATAGAAAAATGACACCAAACTGCTTTTTTGTGACTTAACCTCCAAAACATGACATAAAAAGTGATCAGAAAGCTAAATGTAGCCCAAAACAGTGCCAATAAAAAGCACAGCTTGTCCCGCAAAAAAAATAAGCCCTCACACAACTCAGTCCACAAAAAAATTAAAAAGTTTATCACTCTTAAGATCCATGACAGAAAATTCCATGTTAGAAAATGCAGATGCCGCTCCTCCCCTTCTGAGCCCTGGCGTATCCCCAAATAACAGTTTATGACCACAATTGGGGTGTTACTGTATTCAGGAGAAAATGAGGAGCAAATTGTGGGGGATATTCTCCTGTTATCTTTTGTGAAAAAGAAAGTTTGGGCCTAATGCACCATTTTTTTGTAAATAAAAATGTAATTTTTCATTTTCACAGCCAAGGGTTATAAATTGTATGAAACGCCTGTAGGGTCAAGTGCTTGCTTCACCCCTTAAAAATTCCCTGGGTGGTGTAGTTTATAAAATGTGGTCACTTTTGGGGGGTTTCCACTGTGGGGGTACCTCAGGGTCTATCCAAATGCAACATTGTGCCCAAAAACCATTCCAACGAAATCTGCCCTCCAAAAACCATATGGCGCTCCTTGACTTCTGTGCCCTTCCGTGTGCCCATACAGCTGTATATGACCATATGTGGGGTGTTTCTGCAAACTGCAGAATCGGGGTAATAAATATTGAGTTTTGTTTTGTTGTTTTCCCTTGATGTGTTACAGGAAAAAATTGATTAAAATGGAAAATCTGCAAAAAAAGTGAAATTTTGAAGTTTCACATCTACAGGGTGGGCCATTTATATAGATACACCATAGTTTCAGGTGCTGCACATCTCGTATCTTCACAGCATAGACAATTGCCTTCAGATGACCCCAAAGATAAAAGTCTAAGGGGGTCAGATCGGGAGACCTTGGGGGCCATTTAACTGGCCCACGACGACCAATCCACTTTCCAGGAAACTGTTCATCTAGGAATGCTCGGACCTGACACCCATAATGTGGTGGTGCACCATCTTGCTGGAAAAACTCAGGGAACGTGCCAGCTTCAGTGCATAAAGAGGGAAACACATCATCATGTAGCAGTTGAATGGCCCCCAAGGGCCAAAATGGCCGACTTCAAAATGGCCGCCATGGTCACCACCCATCTTGAAAAGTTTCCCCCCTCCCATATATTAATGTGCCACAAACAGGAAGTTAAAGGGGTTGTCCGGGTTCAGAGCTGAACCCGGACATACCTTTAAATTCACCCAGGCAGCCCGCCTGAACAGGGCATCGGAGCATCTCATGCTCCAATGCCCTCCCTTGCCCTGCGCTTCCGCCCGGCAGTGAGTTCGGTGACGTCACCGGCTGTAATGGGCCAGCTTTAGCACTGCCCTATCCGTTGTACTGGCTAGGGCAGCGCTAAAGCCCGCCCATCAGCGCCGGTGACGTCACCGGGCTCACTGCCAGGCGGCAGCCTCCGCCTGGCAGAGCCCGGTACATCACCGGAACCGGGCTAAATGCCTTTGCCCTGCGCTAATTAGCGCAGGGCAAAGGAGGGCATCGGAGCATAGGATGCTCCGATGCCCTGTTCAGGTGGGCTGCCTGGGTGAATTTAAAGGTATGTCCGGGTTCAGCTCTGAACCCGGACAACCCCTTTAATATCACCAACCATTCCCATTTTATTTAGGTGTATCCATATAAATGGCCCACCCTGTATTTTGCTTTAATTCCTGTGGAATACTTAAAGGGTTAACAACATTTCTAATGTAAGCCTCACAAAGTGACTTCAGAACTGAACTGGTTTTGATTTTGCAAAGGTAAATGTAAAACATATCGACTCAAATTTACCATTAACATGAAGTACAATGTGTCACGAGAAAACAGTCTCTGAATGGCTTGATAAGTAAAAGCGTTCCAAAGTTATTACCACATAAAGTGACACATGTCAGATTTGCAAAATTAGGCCTGGTCAGGAAGGGGGTAAGTGGCCCGGACTGGAAGTGGTTAAAGGGAACATTGCTCATGTTATAGATAGGGTTGCCACCAAAGGGGTGTGGTTATGGGTGGGGGGTGCCTTAACACATGGTGTTAAGTCGCTATCATACTGTGGCTTCCAATAATGTTAATGCCCCCGTTAGTGCCCCCAGTAAGAATAATGCCCCCATTAGTGCGCCCCATGAAGCATAATGCCCCCCATTTGTTCCCCCGGGAAGAATAATGCCCCCATTAGTGCCCCCAGTAACAATAATGCCCCCATTAGTGCCCCCAGTAACAATAATGCCCCCATTAGTGCACCCCAGTAAGAATAATACCACCCATTTGTGCCCCCAAGAAGAATAATGCCCCCATTAGTGCCCCCCAGGAAGAATAATGCCCCATTAATGCCCCCAGGAAGAATATTGCCCCTATTAGTGCCCCCAGGAAGAATAATGCCACCCATTTGTGCCCCCAGGAAGAATATTGCCCCTATTTGTGGCCCCCAGGAATAATAATGCCCCCATTAGTGCCCCCAGGAAGAATAATGCCCCCCAGGAAGAATAATGCCCCCATTAGTGCCCCACAGGAAGAATAATGCCACCCATTAGTGCCCCCACAAGAATAATTCCCCACCATTAGTATAATGCCCTCATTAGTGCCCCCAGTTAGAATAAAGCCCCATTAGTGGCCCCCAGGAAGAATAATGCCACCCATTAGTGCCCCCTGCAAGAATAATGCCCCCCATTAGTCCCCTCTTCTCTGCTTCTGCCAAAAAAAAAAAAAAAGCACTCACCTCCTTCATTTTCTCGCTCCGCTCTGAACGCCCACCTGCACTCCAGTGTGATGATGTCTCACAGGTCCTGTCCTGAGGTTCCAGTCAGCAGCGCGAGCAAAAGGAGGAGGTGAGTGCTTTTTTTTTTTTATTAACACGGAGGGGGAGGTAAAGGCTGCACTAATGAGCGCTCCACAGTGGAAGCGCTCATTAGTAGCACGCCTTGTAGGCCTTGTTACTTGCCGGTACAAAAAAAGAACCAGCGCCTGCAGGGCCGCTAAAATACTGTCCTTGCTGGTGAGATACCGGCCGGGTGGCAACCCTAGATGACACGCTCATCAGTCACATGGCCTAGGCACAGCTCAGATCATAGAAGTGAATGGGGCTGATCTTCTATACAAAGCACAGCTGCTATACGATGTACTGTGCTTGGTGAGCATTCAGAAGACCATGGGGCGCCGGTGCCTTCTCAAACAGCTGTTTGGCAGAGGACCTGGGTGTCAGATCCCCACCGATCAGATACTGATGACCATTCCTGAGGGTAGATCATCAGTATTTAAAGGGGCTGTCTCACTTAAGTAAGTGGCATTTATCATATAAAGTTAATACAAGCCACTTACTAATGTATTGTGATTATCCATTTTGCCTCCTTTTCTGGCTGGATTCATTTTTCTATCACATTATACACTGCTCGTTTCCATGGTTACAGACCACCCTGCAGTCCACACTATAGGAAAAAGCACTAGCCTCTCTGGTGGCCGGGATATGGTGGAAAAATGAATCCAGCCAGCAAAGGAATCAATATGGATAATCACAATACATTAGTAAGTGGCTTGTATTAACTTTATATGATAAATGCCACTTACTGCAGTGAGACAACCCCTTTAAATCTTGGAAAACCCTTTAAAGAGGAATTTCACAAGCTTTCGTTGCATGAATTATTATTGATTTTCGGTAGATGTTACCAATATGTAGACCCAAATTCACATGCATCTTGTCACCATAGGTAGAAAAATTGTGGCAAAATAATCTTTTTATTACTCTGCCCCACTGTTTGCTAAGGACGTCCTCTCAAGAGATTATCTTTTTAATTTACCAAAGCAGCGCTGATAAAGGGCCATCTGTACTGACCTGGTTACCTAATGACTCTTACCACATGGACTGATTGTAATCACTCACATATTAGTTTTATTTAATCATGAGGACAATGTGAATGTTTGTATATGGCCGCAGTCACCGCATACTTCATATTTATCTCTTCAAATGTCAAACCCAGTGGCGTAACTACAACTAACTGTGCCCCACAGCAAATTTTTGAATGGGGCCCCCCAGAAACTTCTTCGCAACCCCCAACTCACATGCAACCCTCACTCTTGTGGCTAGTCAAGATTGAGCTCTCCCAGACAAGGCCTGACAGCCGCTCCATCCGCTTTCTATAGTGTCACTGTATATAATCAGGGGCGGTCTTGGGCACCACACATCCTATGCATTTGCATAGGGCCCCCGACGTCCAAGGGGGCCCCCACGCTCCGCTCTTGTGCTGGTGTCCAAGACTGCCCGCCCAGCTGTCACGTACTGCATTTGTCCGAATGCGTACTCATTTTATAAATTAGTACGCTAATGCGTACTAATTTATAAAATGCATACACATTAGTGTACATACTAAAATATGCATATGAATTAGCGTGCAGATTTGAAAAAGCGCACGCAAATTCCACCCGAGCATGCTCTAGTCCCAGTCTTTGATGTGTGGGGGGGCGTGCCATTGGGAGGGATGTCATCAGAGGGCGTGTCATCAGGGGCGTGACGCGTCATTGGGGGGTGGGGGCCCCCGGACATAACTTCGCTTAGGGCCCCAGAAATGCCAAGACCACCCCTGTATATAATGTCATTGTATAATACTGTTGAGGGGGGCCTGACAATAAAATCTTTTAGTCTCCATCCTGGGGGGGGGGCCCTTGTGGGTCTGGGCCCCAAAGAAGCAGCTTCCCCTGCAGCTACGCCCCTGGTCAAACCGCAAACCTACCGGGCAGATTTACTTGTGTGATGGCGCCTAGACCTTGCTGTAACCTGACCAAAATTACATGCATTTTGGTGCATCTAGTTTTACTCTCACTGTGCCCTGACAGCTGCAGGCTGAAGAGCCACAGAGAATAGTGTATGGAAACTACTCGTGTAATGAATTTTTGCAATATACTTTATTTTTTTCTGATTTCCTTATGAAATGGACACCTGATGTTCAGGCGTCTATCACGCTGACATCTCAGTGTTGTACAGTTGTATGGAGTCCGCAGTGAGTGATTCTAAATAGTTGACCAATTTATGTATGAGATAGCCAAGATGATTGTCTATAAAATGATGGTCGTCTCACGTTCGAAGCTGTAGTGGATGGTGAGATAAGGAGCCTGAAAGTCAAAAGTGCAAAACATTGTTACCCAGCACAGTAGGCACAGGCTTGAGAAAGGCTCTAGAGTTGAGCCGAAACGTCGCGGTCCCACATTATGGGTAAATAAAGGATTTTTTTTTTGTTTATTTTTAAAGAGAGTGCTGCCTTCTTGTGTTTTTTATATTTTTGGCTGTTGTCGGGTCTAAGGCTGTGCACCTCCATCTTTATCCATAGTGCTGCCAAGGAGTTTTTGTATTTTTTACCCAGCACAGTAAATATACCCCCTTAGTGCCCTCACACAATAGAATGCCCCCTTATAGAAGAATGTTCCTTTTAGTGCCCCCTTACAATAAAATTCCCCCTTTAGTGCCCCCACAAAGAGGTTTTCCAAGACTTTATAATGGATGACCAATCCTCAGGATTGGTCATTAGTATCTGATCGCTGGCGGTCCGACACAGGGAAGCCGATCAGCTGTTTGAGAGGGCAATGGTGTTTGCAGTAGCGCCGTGGCCTTCTCTCAGCTTTTCCTAGGCCAGTGATGTCACAAAAAAAGCCAGTCTTTGTGAATGATCCCCAGTGACTTTTTTTTTAATCCAGTTTTCTGGCGCAAATAGAATGACAAATTCTACCGCATTGATTGACGATTCACTGGATAGGAGATAAATGTTAGATTTGTGTGGCTCTGACCTGGGACCTCCAGCATTCTAACTGCATAGGTAATTACTGTGTGGCTGGAATACCCCTTTAACTTCATTCATAAAAAACCTGAAAGTAGTATACCTATTTTACCAAGACAACAGGTGACAACATTTTACCATTGTCTATGAAGGACACGTTTGCCATCCTCTGCTATATCTAAGCATGGCACTTTTGATACGTCTGCAAAACATCAGCATTTAAAAACCATCATTTACTCACAGCGCTCAACTGAGCCTATAACTGCGCATGCTCCACCGGGAGTTTTGCCCTAAACAAACATGGCGGTCTTCTGGCACGCCTTCATGACGTCAAAAGGTCATTTAGAACAGAGGAGATTTACTGGTCAGAGGATATCACGTGGTTGTAACCTCTCCTGTCCTTCATCATGTAGACATGGCGGCCTCCGGCAGCAGCGGCAGCAAGAAAGCGGGGGACCTGCTGAAAACCCTTCCACGGGTGTCACTGGCCAATCTGAGACCCAACCCTGGTGCCAGACAGAAAGTAAGGATTCTGCTGCCAGCATAGTTTTATGTCGTACAGTGTGAACGGCCACCGTTATTCTGTCACATGCTTCAATTGTCACTCTGGTAACTGCAGTAATGCATGCGTTTAACATTTTGCAGTGCAGTAGCAAGTTATAGTTTTATGACTGTACTGAATTAAGACTGGGTGATTTGGAAAGGTTTATTTTTATAAAATTACTATAGAATATTGGAAAACATGTGACTGTCAGTGTGACATCTGTATGTCCAAGAGAAATGTATTGTAGATGCAGGTCCCCACCTGCAGGGGGCGCTGTTACCCCCCATTCTCCAGTTTACAGCAGGTGCTTCACCCATTGTATTCAATGGAGAGGTGGCACATTTGGGGGCCGTAGATAAGTGGCTCTGAATACCCTTCAGTTCTGAAATGGATGTGAATTTGGACAAAATGAATATTTTAAAACATTTCTGTGTGTTAGACTGTAGAGATTTACTGTGCGCTCAGAACGTATGGGGGAGAGGAGATAGTTCATATTATGGTGGTTTACCACTTCATAAAGAGCCACGTCCACACTCGTCAGGTTATGAAGCTCCGCTGATGTTGAAGGAGGCGGCTTTCTTTAATCGTGATTAAGGAGGTATTCCGGGACCTAATAATAATCTGTCCAGGGTGATCCTTGGCACCCTTAAACGGGTATTCCCATCTGGGACATTGATTGCTTATTGCTAGGATATGCCATCATTTTTTAATAGGTGCGGGTCCCACTTCTGGGACCTGCTCTAATCTCCAGAACAGGACCCCAAAGTAAGCAGAGTTCAGCCACCGTGTGCTCTTCTTCACTTTGGGGGCCCCATTCTCTAGACATGTGTGGGCCCACTCCTAGGAGCCGCTTCTATTGGGAGTTAAAGGCATCATCTACTAATAGATAATGATGACCTATCCTCATGTCCCGGCGCCCTTGCCAATCAGCTGTTACATGGAGCTGCCGCGCTCTCATCATCTCTGGTGAGCATGGCCGGCTTCGGGCGGCTTTCTAAACACAGCACCGGTTTTGGCAGTTTTGGTATTGTAGCTCAGCCCTATTCACTTCAGTGGGACTGATCTACTATGACGTCACATGGCCTAGAAAGAGTGACCAGCCTCTTCTAACAGCTGATCGGTGGGGGGTGTCGGACCTCTGGCGATCTGATATTGATGACCTATCCTGAGGATGTATATACTGTATATCATGGGATAACCTCATACTGACATACCATCAATGTCCCATATGACAATACCCCTTTAGTGATCAGCTAATAGTCACTTTCAAATGTTTGACGCTGTGCCTGTTAAAACATAAAGAGGCCAGCGCCATAACTCTGTCAGGTGATCACTGTGGTGCCAGAAATAAGACAACCACAAGTTTGCTATAATAGTCCTGAAAACCACTTTATTTTCGGTTCTTCTCAGTTTCTGCAGAGTCCGGTCAGTGGTCTGCATTAAATAATGACATTTACAATTGCATTCATGTGCCCGCTGAATTTGTTTGACCTTGTTTTGTGTTGTAGGAAAAAAAACGTGGACGTGGTCAACATGGTGGAAATAGAAGTGGCAGGGGCCACAAAGGAGAGAAGCAAAGGGGTAACCGGCCGCGCTTAGGATTTGAAGGAGGTCAGACGCCTTTTTACTTGGTCATTCCCAAGTATGGATTCAACGAGGGGCACAGGTAAGTACAAACCATGTACAGAAAGATAATGCAGCACTATATGGCTTGTACATACTGTATATACTAACCTGCTCCAATGTTGGGAGGGGGCCACATCTTTTTAGGCTCCAAAATTGCCTGTGCTCAGTAGACTTAGGCCCCTTTAACACGAGCGAGTTTTCTGCACAGGTCAATGCGTGACGTGAACACATAGCATCCGCACTGAATCCTGACCCATTCATTTCAATAGGTCTGTGTACATGAGTGTTTTTCACGCAGCCCTGGCCCCATAGAAGTGAATGGAGCTTCAGTGAGAAACGTATTGTATCCTGAAGCAAGTGCGGGTGCAATGCGTGATTCACTGATGGGTGCTAAGAGATGTTGTTTGTAAACCTTCAGTTTTTTTATCACGTGCTTGAAAAACGCATCGAAATGCATTGCACCCGTGCAGAAAAAACTGAAGAACTGAACGCAATCGCAGACAAAACTGACTGAACTTGCTTGCAAAATGGTGCGAGTTTTCCTGAATGCATTCGGACCTAATCCGTCACGCTCGTGTGATAGAGGCCTTATCCTCAGCACTGCTCTTGTGCACCATTGTTATACATGGGTGTAGGTGCTGTGGAGCTCCTAGAGATGAAGAGCCCTATGTCAGCCCTGGATCTGTGTAAGTGCCTTGTTAGGGCTCATGCACATGACCGTTTTTCCGCATCCAATCTGCACCTGTATGTCCGTTCAGTGGCATCCGCAAAAATATAAAACATATCCTATTCTTGTCCGGGATATGGACAAGTATAGGACAGTTTTCATAGAGGGCCAAATACGGATCGTACACGACCAGTATCCATTTTTTGCGGACCTCAAGCACTGCTACAAGAGTGAGCCCTTACTCTGTCATGCTGGATTATTAGGATTTCTGGAGCCGCCCTTCCAATTTTTTTTTATGTTAGAGATATTCTTCAACCATAATAAGTGATGACGTGGTGACTCTTGCTGATTTGTGGGTGTCTAGTTTACACCCCTGGTTCACTACAGATTATCGAGCCAGGTTCAATTGTTTATGAAGAGTATAAAATCCTAGTTTGTCGGAGGATCACTGCCCTGTGTAAAGGGTAAATGATCGTAGTAATGATGGAGGGGGGGGAATGGTTTGCCCCAGATCATTGCCCTGTGTATCAATCCATGTGCATGGAAGGACAGCAGTGCTAGATAAGTGGTGCCGCTCCCTTACATTGATTCCCTGTACAGTCACCTGCTGCGCATGGGGCTGTGCTAAAAGTACAGTGTAATCATAGCTTTACAACAGTGCTCCGGACTAAAAAAATACCTAGGAGCCATTGGCTCCTGAACTGAAAAATTTAGTCGCCAAATTTAAACACATATATTTATAATTAAAAAAAGACTCCGGCCGGCCCATAATAGAACAGTCCTATCTAGGGTTGTCACGATACCAGAATTTTGATTCGGTTTCGATACCATAAAAAAGTATCGCGATACTCGATACCACGCGAAAAAATAAAAACACCAAAAAAAGCCGGGGGGGGGGGGGGGGGGGACAAGGTGACTAAAAAAATGGCGAATCGTGCGTTTTTTTTAATTTATTTTTAAATAACGGCGTTGACCACATAGGAGATATTTTTAAATATTTTAATACTTTGGACTTTTTGGACATTGCGATACCTAATATGTTTATTTATTTATTGTTTATATATTTTATATGTAAAATTGGGATAGGGGGAATTTAAACTTGTTTTGTTGTATTTTGGTGTCTTTTTTTTTTTTTTGTTTACTTTTATTTCCTATTAGCCCCCTTAGAGGCTAGAACCCTTGTTCTATGCACCCTAATAGAGCTCTTTTAGGGTGCATAGGACTTACACTCTCCCTGCTGCCCTATGCTTTGTGCACAGGGCAGCAGGGAGCTTACCATGGCAGCCAGGACTTCACTAGCATCCTGATTGCCATGGTAACCAATCGGAGCCCCGCAATGACACTGCTGGGGCTCCGATCGGAATCTCCACTGTCACCAATGATTTAATACTGGGGAGTTGGGGGGGGGGGGGGGGGGGATGGAGGGCGCACTGCGCCACCAATGATTTAATACCCTGGGGGGCGCACTGAGGGGTTAACTGCCGCTGATCGCAGCTCCCTTTCTTACAGATCGGGTGCCGGCTATGTGATCTTGCGCCGGCACCCGCTCCTGTACTTGTATTAAATGATCGTTATGTTCATTGGTGGCACAGTGCGCCCTCCCCTTCTCCGCCCCCCTCCTCCCATTGGTGGCGGCAGCAGCAGCAGCACAGGCGGGAGGGAGAGTTTCCTTCTCCCCTGTGCTGCTGAGGTAACATGGAGCGCGCTGACAGCAGCGTGCACCATGTTCTCTGATACTAGGCTGTGCCGCCTAGTATCAGTAAATGCCAATCGGTCCCGGCCCAAATGATGACAAGACTAAAAAGTCTTGTCACCATTTGTACAATCTAAGTCGCATTGGCGACCATTTTGGTCGCCATCTGGAGCCCTGTACAGTCTACATAGTGGTACATTAGGAATGATGTGACTCCAGATGCTGTATTCAGTTACAGATTATTAATGCTCCCATGAGAAGATCCAGGCTTAGCAGATGTTGGTGGTTATAAGAACATAGAGCCACATTTATCTTACAGATACACCACTTTTGTGCATTTTGTGATTTATTTATTTATTTATTTATTTATTTTTCCTCTAATGGCACTTACTCAAGTGCCATTATTCTGCCGGCCTCTCCACTTTCCTGAAAAGACACATTTCTCATCTTCTACGCCAGTTTTCTGGCATAAATGAAGGCTGAAATCTATGCCAGGCAGGGGCTGGCATAGATTTTAGTTCATGAGCACGGGCTACCGGGTGCTGTGCCTAATATATGATGAAGTAGTATTATTAATTGTGTTTATTGTGTTTGTATTCTTTCTTTTGTAGCCTTCGGCGCCAGTATCAGCCACTGAGTCTGAAGAGGTTGCAGTACCTCATTGATCTTGGAAGGGTCGATCCTTCACAACCGATTGACTTGACACAACTAGTGAACGCACGAGGAGTTACCGTACAGCCACTAAAGAGAGACTATGGGGTCCAGCTGGTAGAAGAGGTACAGCGACAACCAAAATAATAAGAACTAGAATAAATTATAAGATCTTAAAGAGGACCTTTCACCACTCCTGACATGCCGGTTTTAATAGCTCCATGCATTCCCCATGTAATAACAATTCTGGAACATCTATTCTTGTGTCTCTATGTTGTGCCATTCCTTTATTATTTGCACTAGAAGTTATGGATGAATTGCTATTTGTCTTCAGTAAGGGAACAGAGGGGAGGTGACCAGTTGGGGGTGTGTATCTGCACAGACTGACTCTAGCCAGTGTTGCCATGTTCAGTCTGTGCAGGGACACACCCCCAACTGGTCACCTCCCCTCTGTTCCCTTACTGAAGACAAATAGCAATTCATTCATAACTTCTAGTGCAAATAATAAAGGAATGGCACAACATACAGACATAAGAATAGATGTTCCAGAATTGTTATTACATGGGGAATGCATGGAGCTATTAAAGCAGGCATGTCAGGAGTGGTGAAAGGTCCTCTTTAAATGTATTTATTAGTACACATGAAGACTATATCCCATGTGGCCAAGACATCAGAGCATGGCTGTTGTCTGTACAGTCCACGGTCTGCACTGATGCTAGTATTAAGCCTCATTCACATGTCAGTGATTTCCATCAGTGATTGTGAGCCAAAACCAGGATTCTCCTCCGCAGACAAGTTATAAGGGAAAGATCTGCACGTGTTCTGTGTTTAGAGCTGCACCTGGTTTTGGCTCACAATAACTGATGGAAATCACTGATCAAATCACTTTTCCTGCGGTGTCATAGGTTGCGTCTTAATAGCTGTTTTTGGCATATAATTTCCACTCACGCTCGAGCAGCCCAAGGAATAAACAACTGGAGGATACTCCCCCATAACGTTCAGGACAACCCCATTTTCAAATTGGACCCTACTCGGTTACCTGCAGGAGTGGCGGTTACCGCTGCCCATTCGAATAGCCCGGTCTTCTAAAGCCACAATGGGGAAAGCTAAACAAAGTATGCCCTTTCTATCTGCCCAAGTCAGGCACATGGTAAGTGACAGCCCTGACTACTCCTCGAAAGCCTCTGCCCCTACATTCAGGCAGGACCATACTTGTCTAGTATAACGTTAGAGGACCTGTCCCCTCTCCTGACATGTCTGTTTTAGTAACTACTTGCATCCTCCATGTAATAACAATTCTGGAGCATCTTAGAACTCTGTTGTTCGGTTCCTTTATTATTCCTACTAGAAGTTTGAGTGAATTGCCTCAGTCTACAGTAAAGGTCCATCTGGGGGATGGGGGGGGGGTGTTTGCACAGTCTGATACTGGCAGAACTGATTGGCTAATGCCAGAATGTGCATGGACACCCCCAACTTGTAATACCCAGATGGACCTTCGCTGCAGACGGAGAGTAATAAGAATAGATGCTCCAGAATTATTACATGGGGAATGTTTTTCTAAAACGGACATTTCAGGAGAGGTGACGGTCCTCTTAAAACTACAAGCTACTGCTGTATGCTGGAGTATTCTCAGCAGAAACAGATGCTGCCACTAGGTGGAGACATTCGCCATGTGTATTGTTCTTAGGGCTGAATGTGGAAAATGTATTTTATTTTATGCACTTATATAGTGGAAAGCTGTGTTGATTAAAGGGAACCTGTCACCATGAAAATGCAGTGCAGTCTGCAGGCAGTGTGTTCTAGAGCAGAAGGAGATGAGCAGATTGATACATAGTTTTATAGGAAAAGATTCACTAAAATTTGTAATTATTCAGCCCCTTTGAAGGGGTTGTCCCAGTACAACAACTTATCCCGTATACAAAGGAAACGCCTGCAAAAAAACTACATTTGGCAGCAACTTCAAAGGATATGTGTCATCTGAAAATGACCTATTGTGTAAATCATGATGATTCATGATGTTTAATGTTTAATATATTTTTAAAATAATTTTTGGTGGTTATTTTTAATTTCTCAAGTCAGTATCTATAGTAAAAAAAAAAAAAAAAATCCTGCAGTTTTCACTAGAGATGCGCAAAGCGAGCTACAGATGCTACATCCAAAGCCGCTTTGCTAAAAAAATTTGTTATAATATTGTACGGAGATTCGTCTACATACAGTATTAGAATGTATGGGCTCCGATGAGCCGAAGTCAGTTATTCACGAAGTTGCGCAAAGTTGGTAATTATTACGGTGAGAAACCACCTCAAAACTTGGAACTGAACTCTGCTTCGGTTCTGAATGGTACCTTGTAACTGAAGCCGAGTTTGGTTCCAAAGTTTTTCACTGTAATAATCAACTACCGAAGTTATTCGTGGACGTCTCATCAGAAGCAGTACGTTCTAATGCTGTAATGATTTTTTTTTAGCGAAGTGACTTCAGATGAAGCTGGCTTCGCTTATCTCTTGTGTTCACACTAACCACTGAGACTAATTTTTACTGTAACAAAACCTTGACCCAGAACTGTTTCGATGCCAAGGTACCACTGTTCTGTATCAAGGTTTTTTAGAGTGAAAATTAATTCCCGAGGTTATTACACGAAGTATCGCAAAGTAATAACTTTGGCTCATCGGAGCCAATACATTGTAATACCGTACGTTTTATGAGAATCGACTTGGGATGAAGCATCCGAAGTCGATTCGCTCATGCCTATTAGTAATGTGAGGACTGAGGTGCTAAATTCCCTTCCTTCTCCCACCAATCATAAAGTTATGCCGTAGTGTAGAGTTGTGCTTTTACTTTGCTCAATAAAGGGGTATTCTGATAATATAAATGGAGTCTTTCACCTATATAACTAACAGCAGTGCCCCACAGAAGATTGCAGACACATCCCAGATATACCTGTGTGCACTGTGTGTCTGTATTACATGTCCAGAAAAAGCACTTTTATTCTGCTGAAAGTGAAACTAAAAACAGCTTTCTCTCTCCACTTGATTTCTAACATCTATATCTTCTGATATACTGGGTATAATGCTATGATTTTGGCATCATTTTAAAGCTTTCAAAGAAGGTCAGAACCATTTTTCTATCTGTTAGCAATCCCAAGATGTGAGCAGCTAAAGCAGCCCTCCCCTCTTCAGTCTGGTTTGCTTTGGGCACTTGTAGCAGCAGAGCCGGGCACTTGGGAGCCGTTTTCCAGCAGAATAAAAGTGCTTTTCCTGGACATGTAATACAGACACACAGTGCACACAGGTATGTCTGGGATGTGACATGTAATACACACACACAGTGCACACAGGTATGTCTGGGATGTGACATGTAATACACACACACAGTGCACACAGGTATGTCTGGGATGTGACATGTAATACACACACACAGTGCACACAGGTATGTCTGGGATGTGACATGTAATACAGACACACAGTGCACACAGGTATGTCTGGGATGTGACATGTAATACAGACACACAGTGCACACAGGTATGTCTGGGATGTGACCTGTAATACACACACCCAGTGCACACAGGTATGTCTGGGATGTGACATGTAATACAGACACACAGTGCACACAGGTATGTCTGGGATGTAACATGTAATACAGACACACAGTGCACACAGGTATGTCTGGGATGTGACATGTAATACAGACACACAGTGCACACAGGTATGTCTGGGATGTGACCTGTAATACAGACACACAGTGCACACAGGTATGTCTGGGATGTGACATGTAATACACACACAGTGCACACAGGTATGTCTGGGATGTGACATGTAATACAGACACACAGTGCACCCAGGTATGTCTGGGATGTGACATGTAATACACACACAGTGCACACAGGTATGTCTGGGATGTGACATGTAATACAGACACACAGTGCACACAGGTATGACTGGGATGTGGCATGTAATACAGACACACAGTGCACACAGGTATGTCTGGGATGTGACATGTAATACACACACACAGTGCACACAGGTATGTCTGGGATGTGACATGTAATACAGACACACAGTGCACACAGGTATGTCTGGGATGTGACATGTAATACACACACACAGTGCACACAGGTATGTCTGGGATGTGACATGTAATACACACACACAGTGCACACAGGTATGACTGGGATGTGACATGTAATACACACACACAGTGCACACAGGTATGACTGGGATGTGACATGTAATACACACACACAGTGCACACAGGTATGTCTGGGATGTGACATGTAATACACACACAGTGCACACAGGTATGTCTGGGATGTGACATGTAATACACACACAGTGCACACAGGTATGTCTGGGATGTGACATGTAATACACACACACAGTGCACACAGGTATGTCTGGGATGTGACATGTAATACACACACACAGTGCACACAGGTATGTCTGGGATGTGACGTGTAATACACACACACAGTGCACACAGGTATGTCTGGGATGTGACATGTAATACACACACACAGTGCACACAGGTATGTCTGGGATGTGACATGTAATACAGACACACAGTGCACACAGGTATGACTGGGATGTGACGTGTAATACACACACACAGTGCACACAGGTATGTCTGGGATGTGACATGTAATACAGACACACAGTGCACACAGGTATGTCTGGGATGTGACATGTAATACAGACACACAGTGCACACAGGTATGTCTGGGATGTGACATGTAATACACACACAGTGCACACAGGTATGTCTGGGATGTGACATGTAATACACACACCCAGTGCACACAGGTATGTCTGGGATGTGACATGTAATACACACACACAGTGCACACAGGTATGTCTGGGATGTGACCTGTAATACAGACACACAGTGCACACAGGTATGTCTGGGATGTGACCTGTAATACAGACACACAGTGCACACAGGTATGTCTGGGATGTGACATGTAATACACACACACAGTGCACACAGGTATGACTGGGATGTGGCATGTAATACAGACACACAGTGCACACAGGTATGTCTGGGATGTGACATGTAATACACACACACAGTGCACACAGGTATGTCTGGGATGTGACATGTAATACAGACACACAGTGCACACAGGTATGTCTGGGATGTGACCTGTAATACACACACACAGTGCACACAGGTATGTCTGGGATGTGACCTGTAATACACACACACAGTGCACACAGGTATGTCTGGGATGTGACATGTAATACACACACACAGTGCACACAGGTATGTCTGGGATGTGACATGTAATACAGACAGTGCACACAGGTATGTCTGGGATGTGACATGTAATACACACACACAGTGCACACAGGTATGTCTGGGATGTGACATGTAATACACACACAGTGCACACAGGTATGTCTGGGATGTGACATGTAATACAAACACACAGTGCACACAGGTATGTCTGGGATGTGACATGTAATACACACACACAGTGCACACAGGTATGTCTGGGATGTGACATGTAATACAGACACACAGTGCACACAGATATGTCTGGGATGTGACATGTAATACACACACACAGTGCACACAGGTATGTCTGGGATGTGACATGTAATACAGACACACAGTGCACACAGGTATGTCTGGGATGTGACATGTAATACACACACACAGTGCACACAGGTATGTCTGGAATGTGACATGTAATACAGACACACAGTGCACACAGGTATGCCTGGGATATGACATGTAATACACACACAGTGCACACAGGTATGTCTGGGATGTGACCTGTAATACACACACACAGTGCACACAGGTATGTCTGGGATGTGACCTGTAATACACACACACAGTGCACACAGGTATGTCTGGGATGTGACATGTAATACACACACACAGTGCACACAGGTATGTCTGGGATGTGACATGTAATACAGACAGTGCACACAGGTATGTCTGGGATGTGACATGTAATACACACACACAGTGCACACAGGTATGTCTGGGATGTGACATGTAATACACACACAGTGCACACAGGTATGTCTGGGATGTGACATGTAATACAAACACACAGTGTACACAGGTATGACTGGGATGTGACATGTAATACAGACACACAGTGCACACAGGTATGTCTGGGATGTGACATGTAATACAGACACACAGTGCACACAGGTATGACTGGGATGTGACATGTAATACAGACACACAGTGCACACAGGTATGACTGGGATGTGACATGTAATACACACACAGTGCACACAGGTATGACTGGGATGTGACATGTAATACACACACACAGTGCACACAGGTATGTCTGGGATGTGACATGCACACACACAGTGCACACAGGTATGACTGGGATGTGACATGTAATACACACACACACAGTGCACACAGGTATGACTGGGATGTGACATGTAATACACACACACACAGTGCACACAGGTATGACTGGGATGTGACATGTAATACACACACACACAGTGCACACAGGTATGTCTGGGATGTGACATGTAATACAGACACACAGTGCACACAGGTATGTCTGGGATGTGACATGTAATACACACACACAGTGCACACAGGTATGTCTGGGATGTGACATGTAATACACACACACAGTGCACACAGGTATGTCTGGGATGTGACATGTAATACAGACACACAGTGCACACAGGTATGTCTGGGATGTGACATGTAATACACACACACAGTGCACACAGGTATGTCTGGAATGTGACATGTAATACAGACACACAGTGCACACAGGTATGTCTGGGATGTGACATGTAATACAGACACACAGTGCACACAGGTATGTCTGGGATGTGACATGTAATACACACACAGTGCACACAGGTATGTCTGGGATGTGACATGTAATACACACACACACAGTGCACACAGGTATGTCTGGGATGTGACATGTAATACACACACAGTGCACACAGGTATGTCTGGGATGTGTCTGCAACCTTCTGTGGGCAGTGCTCTTAGTTATATTGGTAAAAACTCCCTTTAAATTTTGTGAATAATTATTTAATCCCTCTTTTTTTTTTTTTGTATTTTAGGGGGCTGACTTGTTTTGTGCTAAAATAAACATTGAAGTCCAGTGGGCCTCAGAGCTAGCAATTGCTGCTATAGAAAAGAATGGGGGTGTAATAACAACAGGATTTTATGATCCGCGGAGCCTTGGTAAGTAGAAAAAAAATCTATTGTGAGCACATGGCCCGTATATTGTGGAGCTGCTGTTTGGGGGCCGTAATACGGGCATGACTGGCACACCTTAGAACCTGCCTCTGGCAGGGCCTAATAAGCATCAGACTTATGCCTCATGTACACGAATGTGATGGAATCTCTCAGCCTGTGTCAGAACAAATGCGAACATGAAGCTTCCTGGACTATGAGAGGGGATCTGAAATTGGGACATAGTTGCCGATTTCATAATTAGTATATTAGTTTTATTAATGTTCATTTGCAAAACATTCAAACAATATTTTATGTCATCAGACAATGACTTCAACTTGCCAGATTCTAGGAATTTTACTGTATTTCAGACTTTTCCCCATTTTTTTCATTTACAGAGGTTCTGTGCAAACCGGTACCTTTTTTTGTGCGTGGAAAGCCGATCCCTAAACGGATGCTTCCGCCAGAAGATTTGGTAAAATATTATACCGATGCAGAAAACCGGGGATATTTGGCAGATCCAATTAAAGTGGCAGAGGCCAGGAAACATCTCGCTATGAAATATGGATATGTACTTCCTGACATTACCAAAGATGAACTCTATGAAATGTTATGTACACGCAAGGACCCACGGCAGATATTCTTTGGCCTTGCTCCTGGCTGGGTGGTCAATATGAAAGAAAAGAAGATTTTGAAACCCACAGATGAGCAATTACTGGCTTATTACAGCTCTTAAGTCCTATGTCGGTGTGCCATACTGACCTGATGAGCAGTGTGTATATAGGGAGGTGCACAGCTAAAAAATACAACTCGTTTCCTTTTTATAATGTTAATAAAAATATTTCAATTGGAAATAAATGTTTTGGAGCCTCATGACTTCCATGAAATGTCTAATGCGCTTTTGCATTGTATGAAATGCTTTGTTCTTCGTGTTCTTCAGCTTGGCGTTAAAAAAACTAACCTGCAGGATCATAACTATCGTACATAGATTAAAGGGTTTAAATTAGGGTTGTCACAATACCAAAACTTTTTTTCAACATTTTAAAAAATTTTTTGTTAAGGCGTTCCCCTAATAGTTTGGACTTTTTCGGGGAGCGATAACTAATATATGTTTATTTTTTTATTGTTTATATATTTTATATGTAAAATTGGGATAGGTTTTGGTGTTTTTTTTAAAAAAACTTTTTTTTTTTTTTAACTTTTCATTTAATAATTATTAGCCCTCTTAGGGGCTAGAACCTGGGATCTTTTAATCCCTTGTCCTATTCACGCTGATAGAGATCATTTAGGGTGAATAGGATCTTACACAGTCCCTTCTGCCCTGTGCACACAGCAGCAGGGAGATTACCATGGTAGCCAAGGCTTCAGTAGCGTACTGGCTGCCATGGTAACCGATCGTAACTCCGCGATTACACTGCTGGGTCTCCAATCGGAAACTACCACTGCCATAAATGAAGGGGGGGGGGGACCCTGTGGCCACTGCTACCAATAACTATAATACTGGGGGGGTGCACTGCGCCACCAATGAATGTAATTAATCTGTTAATACAAGTGTAGGCGGCGGGTGTCGGCAGCAGAATCACATACCCGGCACCCGACCTCTACAACAAGCTGCTGCAATCCACAGCAATTAATCCCCTTAGGTGCCACACCTGAGTGGTTAATTACAATGGATCGCAGCGCCCTGTCATGTGATTCTGCCGCTGGCACCCGCCGCCTGCACTTGTATTAACAGGTTAATTACATTCATTGGTGGCGCAGTGGCCACAGTCCCTCCCCTCTCGTCTCATTGGTGGCAAAAGCACATGGGGGGAGGGAGAGACTCCCTCCTTCTCCACTGTGCTGCTGAGGAGAACATGGAGCGTGCCAAGAGCAGCATGCACCATGTTCTCTGATACTAGGCTGTGCAGTAGCACAGCCTAGTATAGTTAAATAGTAAAACCCGGTATCGAATTCATCTGGGTCTAACAGTATCGATTGGGTATTGATACTTCGATACCCAGTGCAATCCTAGTTTAAATATTGATGACCTATCTTCAGGAGTCCGACCTTCAGCACCCCGACAATCAGGTGGGTGAACCACCCTCCTCCATCTGTAACGTCACCTCCTTTGGTGCACAGCTCTCTCCCATTGAAGTGAATGTGATTGAGCGGCAATACCAAGTTGCTGTAGGAAGTACCGCCCTGTGCCAAAGTGCCTCTTGAGAGAGCTAATCAGCAGTGGTGCTCAGGAGCCGGACCCCTACCAGATATTGATGGACCTTTCTTGAGCATAGGTCATTGACATGTATATCTCCTTTAAAACCCCTTTAAATAACCAAAGCTGCAGATCAGAGTTGCACGCCAGCAGGATACTGTTTTACCTCTTCACAAATCATTGGTATGGCCTCATCTGGATGATTTCAAAGCACTGGTTCATAGAAAGAATACGCAACTAAACTGGTAAGAGGTCTTAAGGTCTCTTTACAGGGGCCAACAATTGGGATTTTCCTAGGGACATTGGTTCTCGATAATTCCCCGGTGTAAAGGTGCCACCAGTCACCGATGAATGAGCAAATGCGCTTTAATTGGGTGAAAGCATCATTTTTGGGCAGCAGTTTATTCTGTGTAAATAGCGATCTTCTGTCCAGAATGGATCTGTATTGCAGTAGTTCCCATACAGGTGCATGTATATGTGGGGATCATTGCTGCAGGTAAATGCTGCTCTCGCCTAAGGGGATAAGCGGTTTGTTACTGATAATTCTGATAATACTGAGTCAGTTGCCAGTGTAAAGGGGCTATTAGTGATATAAGAAATGATTATTTAGTCTTAAAGTCCAGGGGTGTACATGATAACTGTATTATATAAATTGGCGTACAAAAAAAATCTAGTGTAATTTACAATCCCTATTTGTTTCATCTGTAGATGACCCCCAGACTCAGGGGACAAGGGTTTAGGGTTACAGCTAGATGTGCTGTGTTCCTGGAACTTCCCCGTTTGGTGGGCATGGATAACCACTCTCTCTACTGGGGTTTTACCCATTTTTTTTTTTTTTTTTTTTTTCCCGCAGGTAGGGACCTCCAGGTCCTAGTTAACAGGGACAGGTTCCAGACGGGGTCACCCTTTTAAAGGTGATGGCACCGTACTAGGAAGTCATTTGGGGCATAATAGCAGTGATAGGGCATTCTATGGTAAGTATCGTATACCCTGGCCCGCTACAAGCCATAGCACATGGGAATCTTGAACCCATCAATACCAGCTAACTTCATCCCCAGTAAAGCCTAATTCACATTTCCGTGGAGCACGGTCCATGAAATCCCGGACCGTGCTCCTTCTGAGGACGGGAGCGCACGGTGTCATTGGTTGCTATGACGCCGTGCGCTTCCTGAGGCCGCCGCTGTACAGTGATACACTTGTAGCAACCAATGACGCCGTGCTCTCCCGTCCTCAAAAGGAGCACGGTCCTGGATTTCACGGATCGTCCCGGACCGTGTTCCACGGAAATGTGAATTAGGCTTAAGACTTCTTGGTTTAACCGGACACGTAGGTGGATCACTTCTGTTGCTGTCAGGACGTTCAGCTTGCAGTTTTTTAGACTGGTATATTATGCACGTTCTTTGCATTGTCTTGTTTCATATGCACTGGTTCGACGTGCACATTATTTTTAGATGTCTGAAGTTACTTTTAAACTATGATTTTAAAGAACCATTAAAAGTTATAGTTTTGGATTTGAGATATTGCAGTAATGTCATAAAATACTGTTCGCTTTTATGCATAAATGCGTTTGCGGACAAGAATAGGAAATGCTGTATATTTTTGTGCATGGCTGCGGAATGGAACATGAATGCGGACAGCATGCGGTGAGCTGTCTGCAACTTTTGCTGCCACATTGAAATGAATGGGTCCACGCAAGTTCCGCAAAATTGCGGAACGGACGTGGAATAATTCATACGGTCGTCTGAATGAGCCCTAAGTGAAGAAAATATTGACATTGTCTATATTTTGATATATGCTTGACATGTTATGAATTGTGGCCCCACCTCTGCTTAGAATGAAATCTACCTCACTGAGCTGTTTCAGAGGCCCATCTGTAGCATTTATTTTATAGAATATGCCCATCATTTTGCTGTTCTAACTTGGTTATATATATTTTGCAGGACGTTAAAAAGCCAGAAGATGCCTGGCACTGATACCACCTAATGCCTCAAACCTCTTAGATCCAAGAACGTGAGATGCCATCTTCTTTGAAGGCATTCCATCTTTCTGGTTTCTTGTAACATCCAGAAATCAGCAATAAAATCTTTCTTAATTCTAAGCTTGTTTTATTTCCTGTGATTTATTGCATACAGAACGTATACATAATAATGTATGCCATGCACACACAACACCCAATCAGGGACATATATTGTCCAAAGTATCATACAAAACAGTCATTTTGGTTTCTGGAAGTGCTGAGATGTGCAACGTTTTTTGTAGACCTCTTTAAAAACATTGGTGCATCAGAGCACTGAGGATTCCTCATAATACAAAACTTTATTTCAATATATTAGTTTGATATAAAAATGATCCACCACAGTCTAATGAAACAGGACCATCAGAACATTCTGATACACAGACGATAGAGGTAGAATCACATACCCATGAGTAGATGCTCCTTAAAGGAGTTCTCTGAGTTATATATACTGATGACCTATCCTCGGGATAGGTCATCAGTATCAGATCGGCAGGGGTCCGACACCTGGCACCCTAGCTGATCAGCTGTTTGAAGAGGAGGTGCGCGCCGTACCAGCGCTGCCTCCTCTTCATTGTTTACCTGCTGGCCGACACGGGGGTAGTGGTGAGTAGGTGTAACCGCCCCATTCATTTCAATGGGAAGAATCGCTTCTATACAAGTCTAAGGAAGTGATTCTTCCCATTAAAATGAAAGGGGCAGTTAGGTGTAATTACACCTACTCACCACTACCCCGTTACAGCCAGCATGTAAACCGTGAAGAGGAGGCAGCACTGGTACGGCACGCGCCTCCTCTACAAACAGCTGATCGGTGGGGATGCCGGGTGTCGGACCCCCGCAGATCTGATATTGATGACCTATCCTGAGGATAGGTCATCAGTATATATAACTCAGAGAACCCCTTTAACATACCTACGTGTAAAATCCAAATGCACGTTTCGCTTCTGCAAAATCAGGATACGATATCCTTCGCGCATATTTTACTCCTGCCTCGTCAGGATGTGATATCACTAGTGATTCCACTTATCTTATATGGGTCCATTCACACGTCCGCATGTCATTGCGGATCCACAAAACACGGACACCGGCCATGTGCCAGCACTATAGAAATGCCTAATCTTGTCCGTGGCTGCGGACAAGAATAGGATATGTTCTATTTGTTTTGCGGGGCCACGGAACGGAAGTGCGGATGCGGACAGCACATGGTGTGCTGTCCGCATCTTTTGTGGCCCCATTGAAAATTAATGGGTCTGCACCTGTTCCTCAAAATTGCGGAACCATTCGTGCGGATGTGTGAATGTACCCTATGAGAAATGATTACAGGCTATTTATTGGAATACAAATTATAGTCTGTTGGGGACCCTTTCCCTTGCTAAGCCATTTTCCATTGGTCTGAAACTATTGGATCTTCACCATAGACACATTAACAGATGTTAGCAATCATCTGCCAGTGTAATTCTGCCGCTGATTGAAATAAAAAATCCATTAATAAAGTATATTACAAAAACTATTATTGGATCATTTAGGACATTTTACAAAAAAAATTTTGTAAAACTTTTTTTTTTGGGTCATTGTCCTGCTGCAGAATAAATGTGGAACTAATCGGACATCTTCCTGACCCTGGTTTTCATGATGGATAAGTATCTGCCTGTATTTCTCAGCATTGAGGTCACCATTAGTCCTGACCAAATCTCCATTTGCTGAAATGCAGCCCCAAACCTCTAAGGAACCTCCACTATACTTTGGTAATTATTTGACTGCTCTCCATTCCTTGGGTAAAAAAAACTGCCTTCTGTTACAATTTCGACTCATCAGTCCACATCTCCTACTGCCATTTTTCTGCCACCTAGTTCCTATGTTTTCGTGTATAATTGAGTCGCTTGGCCTTCCATATCAAAAGCATGGCTTTTCGGCAGAAGTTCTTCCATGAAAACCACTTCCAGCCAGACTTCTCCGAACAGTAGATGGGTGCACCAGGGTCCACCATATTGCGTATACGATCCTCAACTTTGCCCGTTTCTTTGTGTTTCTTCAAAAGAGCTTGAACAGCCAGTCTTGAAATCCCAGTCTGCTTTGGCATGTTTGCCAAGGAGAGACCTTAATAATGCATTATAACTACCCTTTATCTTGTTGCTATGCTTAGTCTTACCATGGTGTATGACCTGGCAGTACTGTGGCTTGGTGGTTAGCAAGGAAAAAATATGCATGGAGTTTATATGTTCCAACGTGTTCCCACAAAGTTTGAGGTATACAATTGTCCAAAACGTCTTGGTATGTCGAAGAATTCAGATTTCCCTTCACTGGAACTAAGGGCCTAGCCCAACCCCTAAAAAAGCCCCACAGCATTATCAATCCTACTGAACGGTACAGTTGACACAATTCAGTCAGTCTATTCCCCGGAAGAAGCCTTAGGGCGAAATGGCGTCGGGAACGGATGCCGTCCTGCGGGCCTACAGTTTTCGCTCTGCCACTGTGACTTCGGTACTTATATAATTTCGTTTTTTGACATTGGTCTTTTTCTTTGTTTCTTATGTTAAGTGCTGTTTATTTGTAACCACGGCGTCCTTATGCCAGGTTTTATGTTCATGCACGTTACATAGGTCTCATTGTTTAAATGCTCTTTGTGGTGTGGTTTGGTAGCGTGACGTGTCCCCGCAGGACGGCGCCCCTCTCTTTTTGTTCATTCCCATTTTCCATGTATGTCCACTATTCGTGAGTTATTCTACTTATTATGATTGTTTTGGTTTTCTAATCAATAAAGAATTGTCTTGGTAATTTTTGTGTGGATATCATTGTTTATAGGCGTTAGTACAATTCAGTCAGGCAGGTAACATACTTTCCGTATTTGCCAAACCCAAACTCACCAATCAACCTGCCAGATAGAGAAGCATGATTTATTACTCCACTGAACATATTTCCACTTCCCCCTTATCGAGTGGCAGTGGACGCTTGGCATTGTGGTGAAGTTAGGCGTGCGTGCAGCTGCTCGACCATGCCATGAAGCTCCTGGTGAAAAGTTCTTGTGCTGATGTTATTGTTATGAGAGGTATGGAACTCTGCAGTTATTGAGTCAGCAGAGTTTTAAAGACATTTATGCACTAGCACCTCAGTACTCAACAACCCCACTCTGTAACGTTACGTGGTCTCACACTTTGTGGCTGAGTTGCTGTGGCTGCAAAACAGTTCCACTTTGCAATTATACCACTCACAGTCAATGGTTGAATATCTAGGAGCGTAACTATTACACAAACTGACTTGTTGAAACTGTGACATCCTATTACAGTTCTATGCTGAAAATTAGTGAGCTCTTTACAAGGAGCCATTCTTTCCCAAATGTTTGTAAGGGCAGACTGCATGGCTATGGGCTGGATTTTACACACCTGTGACAATGGGACTGAATGAAGTGATTAAGAGGTGTATCTCAATACTTTTGTCCTTATACTGTACACCTGCACAAATGTATGCAAACTGCAAAAGTCTTTCCTTTTTACCCCTCACTTTCCTCTCTTTTTTCCCATTTTAAATGTTTTTTGTTCCATATAAAGTAATCTCATCCTCCCAATGCCACCAGCCAAATGTGGTCCATCTATGGCCATGCCTTCAATGGGTTTATAGAATGAAGAATCGCCAAGCTTTGTTCTTTTTGATCTACAATAGATAAATTTTGCTGATTGGTTTTCTGTAAATAAATGTAAGAAAATGATAGAAAATGAGCTTTAATGATATGATATTTGCTGTAGCCTCCAAATGATCTATTCTCCTATATGTCAGCCTTATGAACAAACCTTAGACCAATTATGATTACTACAGTGCATCAAGAGTAATAAAACCCTTCATACCAAGTGCATGGTTTTGACTTCCAGCACTAAAAGTAGAAAGGAACTGCAGCACTCCCAGGTCTTCGAGAAATACTCTGTTTATACACCAAAATGTGCAACGTTTCGACCTTCCATGGTCTTTCTCAAGCTTTGTGAATTTTGGTGAATAAACAGAGTATTTCTTGAAGACCTGGGATTGATGCGGTTCCTTTCTACTTTTGGCTTAATGGGGGCACTAGTCATCGCACATGGCCACCCACAGTAGGTCGCTTGTTGAGGATAACCCTAATTAGAAAATGTCAAAAGGAGAGCTTATTCTACAAGAGAGCACGTCCAGACAACTGGAGGCGATAAATATCCAGTACTCTGCTCTCCTTCTTACATGAAGTTAAGTATGCCCTACATTTTCTACAAATAGTACATTCTAGCGGGAACATAAGTATTTGTTGCCAGTCTCCAAAGGGCCTTACAGGTGAAAGGGAAGCACAATAGTAGTATAACAGAGGAGGAATGAAAACAGGAAACAGATGTCTGGTGACGTGTAGTGATTGGGTATGATGTGCTCAGTGAACATGTATTTAGTCAAAAGACAGCTGTATCCTGGTGTTGATATTCCTAAGCTTAGATAGGTCCTGAGCCAAAACAGCCACGTTCCTCTAGATCCGGTTATTCTTGCATCGGAGAACTCTTAAGAGGAGATTTTGCATTTGTTCAATTTAAACAATTTAGTTTGGAAAGTCTTGATACCACATCCCTGGTCTCCTCAGGGATATGAGGCAAACAGTGAAATGAGTGAAATTTTATTGCATTTTAAAATATGATGAGGATATCCTATTGATATGTGGTATCTTAAAGGGGTATTACCATCAGAGACATTGATGGCATGTTGCTAGGATCTGGGACTTCTGGGATCCTCACCTATTGCCAGTACAAGGTCTCTAAAGTGAAGGAAGAGCACACCACGCATGGGCTGCAAAATTGTGGTGCAAAGTAAGTCAATCATTAGGTGTTGTAAAATTAGACAAAAGTGTCTAAAGCAGGGATGCTTAACTCTCAGCATGCCCTAGTAGCTGTTGGCTGTCCAGGCATGCTGGGAATTGTAATTTTGCAACAGCTGGAGGGCCACAGGTTGAGTATCCCTGGTCTAAAGGATGCCCCAATTCTGTAATCAACTGTCAACCACTTTGGTGCATCTTAGGCTAGTTCCACTCCTGTGGTAAAGCTATCCGGCAAGCTGTTTTGGCAGAGGAACAACCTGCCGTAGTTCACCGTGTCTGGCCTAGCTAGGTATGCTGCGCACTGCCGGTGCGTGCACCAGTTTTAGTCCGGCCAAAACCCAACGTTAATGCTTGAAACTGGTCAGATCGCGGCTGGATCCCATTATAGTCAGTGGTGTCTGGTGGTGAACGGCAATTTCTAACTTGGCCGTATATGGTGAACTCTACAGTACCATAGGTGTGAAACTAGTTTAAGACTGTCTGGTCCAAGTTTACACTGTTTACATATTCTCAGATTTTTTTAGCCTTGTTTTTGAAAAATCAAACTTTCTATTGGCCGATCTTTCATGGAAATGCATGTTTTCTGCTAGACGGGTCATGAACTTTCATGAACTTTAACACTGCCTCAGTGATTGCTGATATCATTGTATTACGTTACTGTATATGTGTGTGCAGGCATGTAGCAAGCAGTATGCGTTATTTATTGTCTTGTTTTCATTTACTTTCCTCATTTATACAAACGATCGGAAGACATTCATTTTATAACCTACACAGCTTCTTGAGACGTCTCGCTTTTAGCGGCAATTATACGGCGGAGTGTATATTTGAATGGCTTTATCCTGTTCATACCTGACAAATGACTTTCCTGTTATGGCATGATTATTATTGTGCTTTTAAATGGCATTGTGTGCAGTTAAAAGGACCCCCCGACCCCCTACTACAAAAAGAAAAAAATAACAAACAGGAAGCAAAGCATTCATGTCTATTACTATGATCGACTCTCTAAGGAATTTACGCATTGCAAATGCTGTAACGCAGGGAGCGAGGAGGTTGTGAATCAAATTCCCACTTTCAAGTACTCAGTGAGACTGTATATAAACATTTCAGCATCACTATACTTCCAAAGAAAATGGAAAACAGCAGATGGGGTGAGCCAAGAAACGCAACACGTTTTAATACAATATTCAGAAATATGAAAAATGCTAATGAACATCATATGATGTAATCTAAAATAATTTTTAAGATATTTAAAGCAAACCTGTCACCATGAAAATGCAAAGTAAGCTACAGGAACCATGTTATAGAGCAGGGGGAGCTGAGCAGATTAATATATAGGGGGAGATTTATCATTTCCCTTGAACCGGAAAAGTTAAAACGTCGCAAACTGGACTTTTGAAAATAAAAAAAGTCACAAGTAGCATATTTTACGCTGCCCTTGCCACTTTTCTGAAAACGTGGCGAGGGCGGGAAGGGGTCTGGCCAGCAGGTGCAACAAATTTATTGTCATTTACGTTTTCTGGAGCAAATGAGGCCAGAAATATATGGCAGCTCCAAGTTGTAGATTTCAGTTTAGGTGTATGGACAGCTGGAGGATCCACCTAATTTATGAAGAGACGCACACACCGCATAAACTAAGTCCTTCCTTTGGCAGGGGATATCGAGTCTGGGGCAGAAAGGATGACAGGCACTCTTCTGAGGAAGCACAGTGGACTGGTGTTATTATGTGCTGCACTTAAAGGGGTTATCTAATCCCTGAAATGCTCCACCATATGCCTGGGCCCCTCACAGACGATGTACAGTCATGGCCAAAAGTTTTGAGAATGACACAAATATTATATTTTCACATGATCTGCTGCCCTCTGGTTTTTATGTGTGTTTGTCAGATGTTTTTATCACATACAGAAATATAATTGCAATCATATTATGAGTAACAAAAGCTTATATTGACAGCTAGAATGAGTTAATGCAGCAAGTCAATATTTGCAGTGTTGACCCTTCTTCTTCAGGACCTCTGCAATTCTCCCTGGCATGCTCTCAATTAACTTCTGGACCAAATCCTGACTGATAGCAGTCCATTCTTGCACAATCAATGCTTGCATTTTGTCAGAATTTGTAGGTTTTTGTTTGTCCACCCGTCTCTTGATGATTGACCACAAGTTCTCAATGGGATTAAGATCTGGGGAGTTTCCAGGCCATGGACCCAAAATCTCTATGTTTTGTTCCCTGAGCCATTTAGTTATCACCTTTGCTTTATGGCAAGGTGCTCCATCATGCTGGAAAAGGCATTGTTGATCGCCAAACTGCTCTTGGACGGTTGGGAGAAGTTGCTCTCGGAGGACATTCTGGTACCATTCTTTATTCATGGCTGTGTTTTTAGGCAAGACTGTGAGAGAGCCGATTCCCTTGGCTGAGAAGCAACCCCACACATGAATGGTTTCAGGATGCTTTACAGTTGGCATGAGACAAGACTGGTGGTAGCGCTCACCTCGTCTTCTCCGAATAAGCTGTTTTCCAGATGTCCCAAACAATCGAAAAGGGGATTCATCAGAGAAAATGACTTTACCCCAGTCCTCAGCAGTCCACTCCCTGTACCTTTTGCAGAATATCAGTATGTCCCTGATGTTTTTTCTGGAGAGAAGTGGCTTCTTTGCTGCCCTCCTTGAGACCAGGCCTTGCTCCAAGAGTCTCCGCCTCACAGTGCGTGCAGATGCACTCACACCTGCCTGCTGCCATTCCTGAGCAAGCTCTGCACTGCTGGTAGCCCGATCCCGCAGCTGAAACACTTTTAAGAGACGGTCCTGGCGCTTGCTGGTCTTTCTTGGGCGCCCTGGAGCCTTTTTGGCAACCAATGGAACCTCTCTCCTTGAAGTTCTTGATGATGCGATAGATTGTTGACTGAGGTGCAATCTTTCTAGCTGCGATACTCTTCCCTGTTAGGCCATTTTTGTGCAGTGCAATGATGACTGCACGTGTTTCTTTAGAGATAACCATGGTTAACAGAAAAGAAACAATGCTGCCAAGCACCAGCCTCCTTTTAAAGTGTCCAGTGGTGTCATTCTTATTTAATCATGACAGATTGATCTCCAGCCCTGTCCTCATCAACACCCACACCTGTGTTAATGGAGCAATCACTGAAACGATGTTAGCTGGTCCTTTTAAGGCAGGGCTGCAATGATGTTGAAATGTGTTTTGGGGGATAAAGTTCATTTTCTAGGCAAATATTGACTTTGCAAGTAATTGTTGTTAAGCTGATAACTCTTTATAACATTCTGGAGTATATGCAAATTGCCATTATAAAAACTGAAGCAGTAGACTTTGTAAAAATTAATATTTGTATCATTCTCAAAACTTTTGGCCATGACTGTACTTACCTCGCTCCCCGGCACCCGCGTCACTCCTGTCGCCGCACGGCTGCCGCTGTTTCTCCCTGTGTGTGGATGAAAACATCTGGTGTTTGGGCGGAGTCAGCCAATGGCAGGCGGTGACGGAGACGAGTGACTTTTCTTTACACCCCTGACAAATCAGTATGGAGTACACAGTTTCTCAATGGGGCTGCAGCGCAGGGAGTTTGTGCAGGAGCACACACTGCTGCTCCTGCCTGTGCCCCCTGGAGGTTTACTTATTCCTGGCATAGCACATGGGCACACTGTAACCATGTGCTATGCCAGAATTAGCTGACAGGAGCGGCTCCTGCTTGTGCCTGTTTCGCTAAGCTAAAAGCTTACATGCAGGTCTTTTAGCTTTGCAAAGCAGGCAGAAGCAGGAGCCGCTCCGCTCAGCTAATACTGGCACACATTGCTGCTCCTGCCCGTACTCTGTTCTCTGCGACCCTATTGAGAAACTGTAAACTCCGTACTCCATACACAGGAAAGGTGCGCTTTGGGGGTTTCTACATGCACAATTAGGGTTTCTACTTGCTCACAAAAGGGGTGGGCTTTAGCTTGAAGGGGAGTGGCTCCGCTGGAAAAGGGGCATGGTCTAAGATGAGTCTCAAAAGCCAACCAATACTCGATAGAGATTTAGAGAAAAGTGTCTATCCCTGCAGCACATTTCTCATCCAACCTGAGCCACTGTGATAAATCTGGTGCAGGTCCGGAACGGTTTGTCTGAGCTTATGGCTGTCTGGTCTGGGCCTATATTTTTACGTATTTTTTCCTGTAAAATTGTATTGTTATTGAGTTGAATAACCACTTTGGCTATCTTATATATTGGACAGCAGTTGAAAGGTGAACAATAAACAACGTGGAACAAATAAAGTGGCCTGCTATTGGCTGCTCCCTCTGTGGCCATTCCATAAATTATAGAACATGTCTTATTCTTTTCCATATTGTGAAGAAGAATAGCCCTTTCTATGGACAGGAGAGAGAAAAATATGAAATGCACACAGAAGCAATGCGTATTTTGCGGATCCATTGTTTGTAGACGAAAAAACGACACAATAGAAAATATTATCTGATCATTTATATCACACAGAAAGACAAAAAGAAAACTACCACCTCCTTCCAAAGAAAAAAAAGCCCAGTCCACTTTATTAATATCAAGGGTCACTTCCAGCACTACATGTGCATAAAACTGGAGTATTTTACCACTGAAATAAAGTGTGCAGAATTAGAAGAGTGGAGTCAAGTGACTTCCCCTTCATGACAAGATGTCAAATAGCTTTTGTCTGTCTGGTCTATGGCCAGTGTCTGCACACAGCCCAGTACATCAGCACACTGGGAATGTTTAGAGAGGCAACACTTGCTGTGTGAAGTCACCTCCTTGTGAGTCGCAGCAGATTTGTGATATTGTATCACAGGAAATTCCTCATGTACCAGAGGAAAAAAAAAAACGGGGCTAGGAAATGCAGCTGTTGGAGAGTGTGGAGAGGCCCGGACTGATGACATGGAGGACACCTGGACGGTAACAAGAAGTCCATCAGAACCGTCCTCCCAATTGTACTGAAAAGGGGCATGGGTACAGGAAAGGTAGTGTGCCAACAGGATCTAACACTCTAGTATATAGCACCTTCTGCAGCTAATTTAAATCTACGGAAAGTGCAAAGTGAAAAATTGGGTAAACATGAATTTTTAAAAGAAAGTTTGTATAGGATTAGAAAAAATAGTCCGTACCACTTGTCCTTGCTATTACAGCTGAGACGTTTACAGTATATAGCATATGAGGGCTTATTTTGCAGGATAAGTTATATTTTTCAATGCCATTGTTTAATTTACCGTATCTTGTATTGAGAAACGGAGAAAATATTTTTGTGGAGTGAAACTGAAAAATAAAAAACAATTCTGTCATATTTTTGGGGGATTTTATGATGTTCATTGTGATAAGGGCCCTGTACACAGGCCGAGAATCCCGCAGATAATTGCTAACGAGGCTTCCTAAATACGCTTGTTAGCGATTATCTGGCGGTGTAAATATACCGCCAATTACCCAATGAGCGAGCAAAATGCGAATTAATTGAGTAATAGATTATTTGTGCAGTCAAAAAAATTTATCCTTTACCCGCAGCAGATCGTGCTGTGTAACCAGCATTTGCTTCCAGCAAACAACTCGTCAGTATGGGGACGAGCCATGACATTAGTGATCTCTCCTCCCCATACTGTGGAGGAGATCGCTGCATGTAATAGCAGCGGTCTCCTCTACCAGCGAGCAGGCAATTATCGGGAAGGAACGCTGGGACCTAAAATGATATGAGGCCCTTGTTATGCAGGCCAGTATGATGCTGGTCAGTACAATTACAGTGATAGCAAATTTCTGTAGTTTTTATTATATTTTACTACTGTATTCTGACACCCATAACTTTTATATCCTTTATCTACAGAGCTGTGTGAAGACTTGTTTTTTTGAAGAGCAAGCTGTACTTTTGGTACCATTGGTACCATTATGGAATACATATGATTTTTTGATCACTTTTTATTCAATTTTCTTTAAGGGCAAGGTGACCAAAAATGGTGAATCACGCATTTTTTCGTTACTGCATTTGCTGTACAGAAAAATATTTTTTTTTATAATTTAATAGTTTCGACATTTTCAAATGCAGTGATACCAATGATGTTTATTTTTTATGTTTATATGTAAAATTGGGAAAGGAAGTGATTTCAATTTTGAATATTTTTTTAAGCCTTTTTTGTGCCATACTTTTTTTCCTCTTAGGATGCATTCCACTACTATTGCAGTCTACAGGATTTTTACTGTCTGCATGTCAAGCAATGCTGCAGGCACGGCTTAACAGGCAGCTTAAAGAGGCTCTGTCACTAGGTTGTAACCTATGTATTTAAATACATAGGTTACAAGTCCTAGTGACAACTTTTAAAATCATACCTTTCATGCAGAGTTCTGCGCAGCGGTCGCGTAGAAATCTAAACTTTAAAACATATGCAAATGAGCCATCGAAGCACCGGGGGGCGGCCTCTTTCCTCTGGAGCACCGCTCCCCCGGGCCCGAGGCACGTCCCCTGTCTCTAATCACGCCCCCTCCGGTACTTGATAGCACTAAAATTTTTCCGGCGCATGCGCAGTAGCGCTTGCAGTGTCTACACTGCAAGCGCTGTCTTCTCTTCTGCACACGTGCCGTCACTCCCGGGACTAGCGAAGTGACGGCGCGTGCGCAGAAGAGAAGACAGCGCTTGCAGTGTAGACACTGCAAGCGCTACTGCGCATGCGCCGGAAAAATTTTAGTGCTATCAAGTACCGGAGGGGGCGTGATTAGAGACAGGGGACGTGCCTTGGGCCCGGGGGAGCGGTGCTCCAGAGGAAAGAGGCCGCCCCCCGGTGCTTCGATGGCTCATTTGCATATGTTTTAAAGTTTAGATTTCTACGCGACCGCTGCGCAGAACTCTGCATGAAAGGTATGATTTTAAAAGTTGTCACTAGGACTTGTAACCTATGTATTTAAATACATAGGTTACAACCTAGTGACAGAGCCTCTTTAATGTGGCAGGCTCGGGGGCCTTCATAAGGCTTCGGGCTGTCATAGCAACTGATTGGAGTCCCGCAATTTTGTCACAGGGGCTCAGATCGGAGCACAGGGGGAACTCCTTCCTGCTGTCTAGGCGCTCAGATGCTTTGGTCACTATTGCAACACTATTTCACATTCACCACACAGGGCCTGTCTGTTTCTATAATGCCACGGCTAAATTTCAGTCCTAGTCTGGCCCTGCCCAGAGATCTTGCTTTTACTGCTGGGGAAACCAGACAGCATTGTTTAATTACCCTGCAACACCGCCACAAAGGAATCTGAGCATTACACATTACTATTCTGCAGATATTGGGGAAGTTAAGAAAGGGGGTGATTTGAATTTTGAATACTTTAATTTTTTTCATATGGGGAACATGCATTTGTCTTCCTATTAATAGATAAATTATGGCAGGTTTGGGAGTCTTCATAAGGCCTCAAGCCACCATGATTGGATTTATCTCCAATCCCCATCAGTACCGGCGGCTTTCAGCTGAATAACACAAGTAGCACTTGCTGAGAATGGAGCAGGCTCAGCTCTTGAGCCCGCTTAATACACATTCCATATCTTTATAATGGTTAATGCTTTGTTTTTCTGATACAAAGTCTCAGTCCCTCCATTGAGATACATTAATGTTCTAGCTACCTGCATTCATCACTAGAAGGAGTTTAGGAGCTTACTGCATTACCTGGGGTTGTCCCAAAATCAAAACTTATCACCTATCCATGGGATAGCGGATAAGTCTTTGATCAGATATACAGCTGTCTCATCCGTCGGACCTCCCTCTAGTGGTAGAGAATGAGAGAGAGGAGTGAGGGTAAGTATGTACAGGTGAAAGGACCCTGGTGGGGTATGTAGTCTGCTCACCTGTATTTGTTGTGCATGACTGGGCACAACTCCAGTGAAGGCTTTATAGTGGTGGAGGGTCGGTGCAGCCGATGCTATCTGGAACCCCAGTGGTGGTGGCCAAGTGGGGAGAAGAATTGGACAGGAATGGTATCTCCCATGTCTCTGGATGGATATTCAGTTACAGAGAGACACGACCCGAGGCACAGATGAAATATTGATGTTTTATTGACGACGCGTTTCGAGGTGCATGACCCCTTTCTCAAGTCTGCAGTGTGTGAACTCGATCGCGGAAAGGCACTGATGGAAACATCTGTGCACCATCTAGGGGTAGCTGCAGGCAATCATCACACTTGATTTTAGAGTTAACGAGGATATGACCAGGATAACATTTTGTTGTGTATTATATTTTTATCTTTATTTATGGATATCGCATAGATTTCTCTTAATAACAGACTGCAGTAAATTTATCACATTTCAGTTAAAACATCACTTTATGTAAAAGATATAGCAAGAAATTTACTAAGACCAGCATTTTTATACACCATCTTAGTACACGGCATGCTAGCTTAGGATGCACGGCATATATGCACCATAATTTGTGACTTTGTAAGCTTCTTGCTGACAAAAGGGCTGAAGCTTCATGGGAAGGGGCAGGGCTTTGACCACCCACCGGATTTACTATAACTTTTGCCAGAAAGTGGTGGAAGCTATAGCTGAAGTCTATGCCCAGGGGCGTAGCTGTAGGGGGTGCAGAGGTAGCAGTCGCTACCGGGCCCAGGAGCCTTAGGGGGCCCAATGAACCTTGTGCCACATAAGAAAAACACAAAGCACTGAGGGAAGGGTGAGCCCAAGCTGAACTCTTGCACCAGGGCCCATGAGCCTTTAGCTACGCCCCTGTCTATGCCTGTATGTATCTGGTGTAGACTTCAGTATCTGGAGCAAAGCAGGGCTGAGATGCACCTAATTTATTAAGAGATATCTGCCTCTTAATAAATTAGGTGCATATCACTCCAGTGCACGGAGATCAAAACTTGCTAAATTTGTGCTAAAATGGCACCACAATTCAGACATAAAATTTTGTCAAAAATTAAGACAACCAGTTGGTAGTATAAAGTTAGACAAAAGTGTCTAGCAGAGTTGAGCGAACGTGCTCGTAACGAGCACTGTACTGCTCGGATCCCCTGCGCTCGCATGGCCGCAGGCATCCGGATCCGTCGGGTGCAGTCGGGTGAAGAGGACGGATCCGGATGGCTGCGCCCATGCGAGCGCAGGGGATCCGAGCAGTACAGTGCTCGTTACGAGCACGTTCGTGCAACTCTAGTGTCTAGCCATTAACCAGATTTATCATCCAGCCTGAGCCCCTGCACCATACATCTGGTGCACGTTTAGACAGTCTGTCTTATTTTACACCATTTATTGGATTTTCTGCAATAAACTCTGCTGCAAACGAAGGCACTAATAATCTGCTCCGCTCTATGCACAAAATAAAAACAGAAATATTTTGTAATTCTTTTTTGTGTGGGGTGGGGCTGGGGGGCTGTAGCAGTGCTAAAGAAGAGGAAATATTGCTTATTAGTATTAATGTCATTTTGGAAAAAAATTATACACACACGCACAAAAGAAAACATAATCACAATTTTAGGAAGTAATTCTAAAAATATCCACTAGGGTGAGCTATAACATTGTATAGAAAAGTCTCACTGTGCCTATGTTTATGTAGGGACATTCACTGGATGAAAAAGCTGCTGCAGTGTTAGGTATTATGATCAGGGGAGTAGTTATAGGGGGTGCAGAGGTAGCAGTCGCTACTGAGCCCAGGAGCCTGAGGGAGCCCAAAGAAACTTGTGCCACATAAGACACCGGGATTATAGAAAGTACATGCTGTCAAGTTAAACCTCGGGCTGTAGGGAAGGGGTAGGTCAAGAATTTGGCAAGGAGGTGCTTCCCTGCCCCTGGCCACAAAGCACAGAGGGAAGGGGGGCCCAAGCTGAACTCTTGCATCAAGGCCTATGAGCCTTTTGCTACGCCCCTGATCATGTAGAAGTTAAAGAATAAAAGTCTAACTTGTAGTACATCCAGCAGTAGTTTGTACAAAGTGCAATTTGTATCCCCAGATAATGAGGTATGGTGGCGGACAAAGAGGCAATTTATGCTATCCGGCTGATGACTCTCCATTGAGCTTCTGGCTAACAACTGGAAGCTGGATATAGGTGTCCACTGCCTGAGGCTGACATATAATTGACACGTGTTGGTGTGGCCTGAATGTCATTTAGGTGATAGGTGTCTGAACCGTCATGCCTCACCTGCAGCAGGGTTTGTTAATTTTCACTTTATTGACTTTCAACACTGTAGCTTTTCATTTATCCTAGGGCTCTTGCAGTCTCTCTGGAGTAGTGCTTTCACAGGAGAATGAGTTCTCTTGCTGGTCCCTAAGACCCTTGGAGTAGGAGCAATCGCACATGCGTCGCACACTCCACACTGTGCTAAATAAAACTACCCCTCCTAGCAGGAAGGAGGACCAGCCCACTTCTACTAAGAGGCAGGGTACAAGGTGGTTAACCCTGTCCCTGCCAAACATACCTTACTGGTATACATAATATACATAACATACCTTACTGGTATACATAATTACTGGTATACATAACATAACATGGCAAAACATAACAATGCACATTTTATATCAGTGTACCACCACCAGTGGCTAAGGAAACACATGTGGCTCCCAGTCCCTTTCATATGGCTTCCAAGCTGGTTGCAGCTCTGAATATTATTGTGCCACAGTGGCAGCATCAATGCTTATAGCTAGGGATGAACAAACCCATGGAAGGTCAGTTTCGCTGGGTTCGGCTGAACTTCAGGTCAAAGTTCGGAACCCGAACTTGACATGAATTTGAACCTGAACCCAAACCCCATTGAAGTCAATGGGGACCCAAACTTCACTGGGTTAGGGTACTGCACTGAGCATGTACTTATATTTATTTTCAGTGGGGAGAGGAGAGAAACCCGCTGCCAGAATGTCAATGCATCCAATTGTTCTCTGCTCGAAATAATTTGCTAGGAGAATCCGGAGCTCTCTATATACATTAGTTTGTCGTCCTGCTGAAAAAACACGGGTTCATTTGATGATATTCTGTGTATGAGGGGCTTTTAGATCCACGACAACAACATTGAAGAGCAGCAGATAAAAGATTACAAATAAGAATGGACACAGAGGAGCAGTAAGTGGCAAATAAGTGCCAAATATACAGTGGGGAAAAAAGTATTTAGTAAGCCAACAATTGTGCAAGTCGAAGGACACCAGAAACAAAAATGTAGACCTGCACCAGGCTGGAAAGACTGAATCTGCAATAGGCAAGCAGCTTGGTGTGAAGAAATCAACTGTGGGAGCAATATTTAGAAAATGGAAGACATACAAGACCACTGATAATCTCCCTCAATCAGGGACTCCATGCAAGATCTAACCCCGTGGGGTCAAAATGATCACAAGAACTGTGAGTAAAAATCCCAGAACCACATGGGGGTACCTAGTGAATGACCTGCAGAAAGCTGGGACCAACGTAACAAAGGCTACCGTCAGTAACAGACTACTCCGCCAGGGACTAAGATCCTGCAGTGCCAGACATGTCCCCCTGCTTAAACCAGTACATATCCGGGCCCGTCTAAAGTTTGCTAGAGAGCATTTGGATGTTCCAGAAGAGTATTGGGAGAATGTCATATAGTCAGATGAAACCAAAGTAGAACTGTTTGGTAGAAACACAACTTGTCGTGTTTGGAGGAGAGTGAATGCTGAGTTGCTTCCAAAGAACACCATACCTACTGTGAAGCATGGTGGTGGCAACATCATGCTTTGGGGCTGTTTCTCTGCGAAGGGACCAGGACGACTGATCCTTGTGTATGAAAGAATGAATGGGGCCATGTATCGTGAGATTTTGAGTGCAAACCTCCTTCCATCAGCAAGGGCATTGAAGATGAAACGTGGCTGTGTCTTTCAGCATGACAATGATCCCAAGCACACCGCCAGGGCAATGAAGGAGTGGCTTCGTAAGAAGCATTTCAAGATCCTGGAGTGACCTAGCCAGTCTCCAGATCTCAACCCCATAGAAAACCTTTGGAGGGAGTTGAAAGTCCGTGTTGCCCAGCGACAGCCCCAAAACATCACTGCTCTAGAGGAGATCTGCATGGAGGAATGGGCCAACATACCAGCAACAGTGTGTGCCAACCTTGTGAAGACTTACAGAAAACGTTTGACCTCTGTCATTGCCAACAAAGGATATATAACAAAGTATTGAGATGAACTTTTGTTATTGACCAAATACTTATTTTCCACCATAATTTGCAAATAAATTCTTTAAAAATCAGACAATGTGATTTTCTGGATTTGTTTTCTCATTTTGTCTCTCATAGTTGAGGTTTACCTATGATGTCAATTACAGGCCTCTGTCATCTTTTTAATTGGGAGAACTTGCACAATTGGTGGCTGACTAAATCCTTTTTTTCCCCACTGTAGTTTAATAATAACCAGAATGAAGTTCTGGAGGATCAGTAAGTGTTAACTAAAGGGCTCTTTACATGGGCCCAGAATGGAAAAGAACTATGTTACTATGAACGCTCGTTAGCGATGATCTGGCAATCATTAGGAATGCTCGTTCATTAGGTAATTGGATCGTTTGAGCAGCACAAAAATCCTTGCTTCTCGACAGATCGTGCTATATAAACACGATCTGCTGCCGGAAAACAATGAGTCAGTATGGGGAACAGCGATGGCATTAGCGATTGCTCCTCCCCACACTCTAGAGGAGCTGGAGGAGATCGCTGCATATAAATGCACTGGTCTCCTCCACTAGCGATCAGCAGATTGTCGGGAAGAAACGCTTCCTTCCCGACAATCTGCTTGTACATCGTCCCGTTTAAAAGGAACTTAAGTGATAAATATATTTTAATGATATCCAGGGTGAGGACAGACATGGGTGAGAGAACAATGGCCATAGGAGGGAGACAAGTCCAGGAAGTTGGGAAACTTGGTGGTGGTCACATGTTACTGAGGCATTTCCTGTGCTGTGCTTTACTAAAAGTCATGGCCCCTGCTCTTTGAATCCATAGACCACTGGATGGGTCATCAGAGCTTGTTCAAGAGGCCATAGCAAATTGTCCACCCTGACGCTAAGTGTTCTTCATGAGTTGAAATGCTGTTGGGATATGTGAATCTTGTACGTATCAAGATACTCTTGGTCCTACAATATGTGTTACTCCAATCTTATCATTATGTATCTAATGTATTGGCAAAGAACTGGAAAATAAGTGTAAGCTTGTAAAGTGCAGTAAATCATTTTGCCCATAGAAAAGTTAGATTTTTAAAACATGGTCATCTATAGGACTTATCCTCAAAACCATATTACATCTCTATTGTGTACAGTCATTATAGGGCTGCCAGAGGCATGAGGCCTCTACTGTACCACTGTAGGCCACTAGTGTTATAGTGGATAAAGCCATCAGAAAAAGCACTGCAAAAGGAGCCATACAGGCTGTGTACAAGGGCTCCACTATGTGCATACGCCATTTGTCTGGTCTCCTAAATACAGATCTTCTATTGTTCTATCAGTAAATATCAAGGTGTTCTTTCCATCTATCAAGGATGGGGTTGAAAAGTTTTGTTGAAGAATCTGAAATTTCCTCGAAAGGACTATGAGTATCTTCCTGAACTTGAGAAAACTTCACCCCTCAGTTCATCTCAACTAAAGTTTGTTTTCTTCTACTGAAGTGTTTTGACCTGTTTTAACTACATCTATTAAAATTGTCTTGGAGCTAATTCTCATGCATGCAGGAAATTCCAAAGTTTCTAAGGCAGAAAACAAAGTTTACATTCCAGAAACCTGGATTTATGATTCCCGAGAAAAAAAATGTGTGTGCATCCACAGTGAGCAAAAATAATGTTATGTAATATATGTAACAAAATACACAAGGTAAATTAGAATATAGACTAACCAGAAACATAATAGAGCCCGTTGGATTTTTACATTGTATATCATTTGAAACAATATTATTAGCATTTCCTAGGACAATTCAGTCGAATCACAATTAGGGCTTGTTCACATCACCGTCTGGAATCCGTTCTGGCTTTCCGTTATAACATCGTTATATAACATCAATGTTTATAGCTAGAGATGAGCGAACCTGTGGAAGATTGGGTTCGCTGGGTTCGGCCGAACTTCAGGTCAAAGTTCGGAACCCGAACCCAAACCCCATTGAAGTCAATGGGGACCCAAACTTCACTTTATTATTTTCCGTTATAACATGGTTATGTCGGAAAATAACATAATACTTAAAAAGGAATGCAAAAGGGAAACCTTTAGAGGCATTCCATTTTGCATTCCAGCATTCAAGAATCCTACATAACAGAGACCAGGAAAGATCCGTTATGCTGCCCATAGACTTCTATTATAACGGAATGCAAAATGGAATGCCTCTAAAGGATTCACTTTTGCATTCCGACTTAAGAATTACATTATTTTCCGATATAACCATGTTATAACGGAAAATAATAAAGTAATTCATAAATCGCCCGAACCGAATATTTCAGGCAATTATCGGGGACAATCCAAACATTCCCGAAAATTGTTTGATTGTTAGAAGAGATGAGGGCTGCACTTACATGTAGCAATCATCTCTACAGTGATCGCTTGGGCAGTAGATCCCAGTTTACACAGCACAATCTGCTGCACAGAAATGATCTTAGGTGCTGATCACCCAATGAGCGAGTGTTTTCTCTTTCATCGGGTGATCTAGTACATTGTACATTAGCCAGTTATCAGGAACGAGTGTTTTTATAATCTTTCATCCCTAATGATTAGTCTGGTTATCGGTCCTTGTAATGGGACCTTAACACCCTATTACATTTGAGAATGGCTCAAAAGCCAGAAAATGTTGGATGGGCTTTATATGATTTTATTCCATCTCTGTTGATGTGAAATTCATCAACAGTCATGGTAATTATCAGCAATTTTTGCTGGAAATGTTGAAGTCTAAAGACTCTGTGGCCAGTATGGTGCACGGATATTTGAGCCAATTCCTTATTCTTGGGATGCTACAATATTGTTTTTTTAAAGAGCCCTATAGATATGTATGGCATTCGACTTGGTAGCTGTTCTGGGGCATATATTGAATGGAGGGAATAAATGTAATGTGATTGTAGCCCAGTATTGTTTTCCCCCACACATCAAGAAAAACTATTTTCTAATCTTTGCTGGCAAAAAGATTTTGAAAAATGTAGTGCAAAACATTTGCTCTATGAGTACAGGAAGAATTAAAGCATTCTATCAATTAGTGATAATGCCCAGAGTCCATAATACCTCCATGAACTCATTTTACAACCGCCTTATCAGGTATTGCAGGAAAAATAATATTCACAGTGCAAACAATAAATGAATCAAATACTCGACCCTTTGTAGAAGAAAGGTAAAAGTATTTTATTAATCTTGGAGGTCACCTGCCTGCCAGACTGCTCATATCTCAGCAGGAAGGAAGGAACCCATTGGGAGCACTGCAGATATTTTTGGAATTTATAGTATGTGTGGTATTTCCCAGAACAGCACCCATGTCTTGCTGATTGTGTTTGCCAATATAGTCCTATGTAGTCATATGATACATTCGTCTATGCCATCATTTCTTACCAAAATCACAAAAATGACACTAGCAATTATGTTATTCTATTATAGTTCATATAGCTGATAAAACTTGATTGATTCTTATATACCAGTGATGGTGGTGAACTTTTTAGAGACCAAGTGCCCAAACTGCAACCCAAAACCCACTTATTTTTTTTGCAAAATGCCAACATGGCAATGTAACCTGAATACTACAGTCCAGTATAGTATATCTTCCATGCACTTTATCATTTAGCTATAATAGCCTGCCTACATTCAGTGCACTGCCTGTGCTGGTCAGAGTGCACCCTGTGCTGATGAATGGCAGGAAAAGACTAAGGCATATTGGTACGCCATAGACTTTTTCCAGGGCGCGGGTGCCCACAGAGAGGGCTCTGAGTGCTGTGTCTGGTGCCCATGCCATAGGTTCGCCACCACTGTTATATACCATAGATCTGCCAAGGGGCCTGATGGGAGATGGAGCCCAGATTGAGCCCATAGTTTATCCCTTGAGTGGTATAAACCTGCTTCCTCGGTTCTCTCTGACAGTCCCACAGAGTAGAATGGAGAGGCAGCGGGTATGTAGGACTTCTGCTCCATTCAAATGGAGGAACACAGGGGCCCCATTCTTGTGATTGGCAACAGCCCCAGTGGTCAGATCCCTGCAATCAGACACTCAGTGGATAAGTGATTGTAATGGGCCAACCCCTTTAAAGAGCACCTTTTACCATAAAATGCAATGCAATCTACAGGTACAGGGGTGCACCTAACCTTTCTGCAGCCTGAGGCGAAAACTGAAACGGCACCCCAACCCCCCAATACCAATTTCTTAACCTAACCCCTTCCCTCCAGCCCTACTATTAAAAACATACTTGGAAAACATTACATACAGAGAGAGCTACAAAACAAACAGGGTAATACAGCGCCACATACTGTGCTCACTGTGCTTCCCAATACTATACTGCTGAAACAGATAATCCCCCTTCCACTGCCGTCTCTTGCCCCTACCTGGTGCTTGCCTCATCACCTCACCTTGCCTCATTGGTGGTACACCCCTGTACAGGTAGAATGTTATAGAACCAGAGGAGCTGAGCAGATAGATATATTGTTTTGTTGAAAATTAGTAATTTATACATTTATATCTCTTCTAAAACAGCCCCTGTGAACAACTATCAGTGACTGAAAGCTACCTCTATATACCAGGGGTGGACTGGCCATAGACCCTACTGGGATGACCCTACCTTGAAAAGGGCCTCCCTAGCCATCCTCACAGCTGCCGGTTGGGCACATGATAATCTTCAGATTGTCATTTAGCTTGCTGTCTTCTGTCAGTGCCTTCGTCATCCTCAGGATGGTAATATAGTCGAATACAGTTGCGGGGCAAGGGATCCGAGGAAGCAGACTGGTTCAGGCAGTCATGAAGCAATGATGTCATCATGAATACCTGTACTGGGATGCAGGCATCTCAGACCGCAGACGGCAGCGTGGAACAAGACTTAAATAAGCATTATATTTGTTTTTTTTATTTGGCCATTCAGGGAACATTATAGGGGGCTTTACTGGGATCATTTATATTATTGGGGGCACGTGGCAAATTTTGCTTTCAAAGTTTGAGCAGTGCCAGCGTTGATGGATGATAACACTTAAAGTGTCCCGGGAAAAAAAACAACTAAAAGTTTTCCATTTTATACATGGATCCAAATTAATAGAAAGCCAGCAACACAACTAGGGGGGCCAACACATTTAGGCAGGGACAAGAGATGTAGGTGGGACCAGCAATGCTATAGTGCAGCACAAAATACTGCTGCCCCCACTGCAGTTAACTGTGAGGACTGTGATACAGTTGAATTCAGAAGGACACCTGTGGCCAGGTGTATAGGCAGGCTCGGACTGGCCAACAGGGTTATAGGTGAATCCCCCAGTGGGCCCCTGAGCAAGGTGGGACCCTAGTCTCCCACTCCCTGCACAAGTGGCACATAACACAGCAGACTTACTGCACTACATACATATGTTCAATGTACAGCACCGCAACCGGCCTATGTTTAGATAAAACACTTTTTAAGTTATTTATTATATTTGAATGTATCCGTACTGTGGTCCCCCAAAATAAATTTTACCGGTGGGCCCTAGGTACCCCAGTCCAACACTATGCATAGGTACCTGATGCTTCCAGCATCTAATCGCTATGTACCAGCTGGCAGCCATGAGGAGGTCTTGGGTGGCCCCCTGGACATCAGCCCACCAGGAAATTTCCCTGTAGAGTCTATGGCCTGCACAAAAGCCATTGCAAACTGAAAGTGGAAGGAACCATTGCTACAGTAGTTGTTCCGCCCTCATTCAGTTCTGTTGATTATTGGCAGCATATCCCTGATTACACTGGGGGATGTGCAGCCAATAATCAGGCATCTTTCATTCTGACAAATGGTTGATTGTCTGCTTGATAAATACAGTTATCCTAACCACAATTATATATAGTGCTGCCCACCATACATTACAAAATACTGTGCTAAGTAACAGTAAATATGACCATACAGTGCAAAGACAATGCCACCATATAATTACTAAATAAGAGCTCCATACAGTACTATATAAGGATTGGTGTGGTCACAATCTCCCTGACCGCACAGGCTGAAGAGCTTTTTTTGGAACCTGGATCGTTGGGTCCTTTTTCCATATTATTGTGCAGTTGTGGTGAGACTAAATCCAGTAAGCCATGGAAGGGGTTAAACTAACCTCACACAGTAACCTTTATGCGCTTCCAGCACAGTATGTGAATGATCGGTGCTCTGTCATGTCCAGGCACCCGGTACATGATGTTCTGCACTGCATGGGGTGACCCACACTATGTACACATACTTCATTGTTGACGGTCATTAAATGACACTAGAGGAACCTGTACAAATTCCAGAGCAATGTAATGCTGGTGTATCAAGGCAATTTGTATTACACTTGTCGTCTGATTGTTTTACATGGTTCCTGCTTGTACTTTCAGGTGAATATAAAAATGAAGGCGTGGTAGACGGTCCCAACCCTAGCAGCTTCTGATTATTGTAGTGTCTAGTAATAGCACAGTCACATGCCTATTGATCCGATCCTTGTAGATTATTCACAAGTAAATACATTAAATGAATTGCAATCATTTACAAAATGAGGGCAGAAAAATGTGAAAATAAAGTTGGCTATTGAACTTAAAGGGGTTATCCAAAGATTAATGTAAATCATGAAAATCTGATATATCTGATATACAATACATGATAGTCTCTGTATATGAGCCCTGAACCTCAAATGGATCCAGAGATCTCATCATTCATTGCTCCCATTGCTCTGTTAGATTTATTTCAAGCTGACAGCTCGGGGGTGTGTCCTTTCTCAGCGGTGTGTCCTTTCTGCTGCAGCTGTTGGCAGTTGAAGGATAGAACTGAGCATGTGCGTCCACCTCAGTGAGCTGGACAGAGAAATTAGTAAAAGAGCAAATAACAGGTGGCGCTATATAGATAGATTTCTGTGAATAGCTCAGTGGATATATAAAATTTTTAATGACATGCAATTATAAAAGTCTTCAGATCCAGGTTCTGGTTTGAAAAATGTAGAATACTCTTTTGTTGGACGACCTATTTCATATGTTAGGATTTTTGTGTTGTCTGCCACTGTATACAGAATAGCATAGCAGCCAGTGCTATCCTTGCCATAAAAAATGATGGAAACCCTGATGGACCTCGGTAAAATCAGTGGAGGTCCTCAGTGACTCATTGTGTAATGGATCTAATATGACACCAAGGCTTCAGTTATAAAGAGAAGCCATAATACTAGTGAATCAATCATCAATAATATCATGGTTATGGATACTGTGAAATAAAGAATTCCCATTGAATGCAGCCTTTTATTTTAATGTATTAGTCCAAGGATTATGCGGGACCCTGTGACAAACTATCACTAGGCGTAAGCAGAGATTTTTGCTAGCTTTACTTATTGTAGCTCCCATAAAAATACCACGACTGATACATTGTAGCAAACAGTTTAGTGAAAATTCTACAAGACAAGAATTCTATTAATCTTATTTACTATTGTAGTAAGGAGAAATCTTGAAAGTGTCAAGAGGAAACACAAAGGGGAAATGTATCATTGTTGTATGCCAGTTCTAGAGTACAAAAGTAGCACATTTTGGTGCAGTTCCTGGTGTAGATTTCATTTTCTGGTGCACTGACCTTCCGAGGAAGCCCCAATATTATTAAGAGATCAGGTCCTCTTAGTAATCCTGGCGCATTGTATGCCAGCCTGTTTCTTAATCCCCTCCCCCAGTATATTAGAAAGTTGCTGAACATTTCATAATATAATGAATAAAGGGGTTATATAGTGGAGGACTAGATGTCTCAATCAGGGCATCTTGAAATCTACAGCATGGTTATTCTGTTGCAGAAAATGCAGTGCGTCTTCTCTGCAGATGCAATGCAAATGGTGAAACCTGTGAAAAAATGTAACATATTCCATACAATTTCCTGTATTTTGCTGAGGATTCATGGCAAATCTGCTGGAGCCTGCAAAACACTGGTCATTTAAAAGCCTATCTTTACCTGCACACTGCTTCCACCCAAATCTGTTATCAGAACAGAGTAGTTTAAAGGTATGACCACACGGCACGGTCGTCTTATGGTTGTGACGCTGCAGTCAATTACTATGTGGCTCTATGAGCCACCTTCAATACCACACAGCCGTTAACAATGCAGACCAACTAAACAGTGCAATCTTAATTAGTTTATTTAGAGCCCTTACGCCTGTGTGATACTTGACTGCAGCACGGCCTTGTCGCAACCACACCACGTGATCATACCCTTAAAGGGGTATTTCCATCTCACAAATGTAGCTTGTATAGTTAGATAGTTGGCCTGGGAGAAAATGTCTGTATGTGGGTAAGTAACTGGCTCAGTGATAGAAAACAGAGGGTGGTTATTAATGGTACATACTCAGATTGGGTCATTGTAACTAGTGGGGTACCACAGGGGTCAGTATTGGGCCCTATTCACTTCAATATATTTATTAATGATCTTGTAGAAGGCTTGCACAGTAAAATATCAATTTTTGCAGATGTCACTAAACTGTGTAAAGTAATTAACACAGAAGAGGACAGTACACTGCTACAGATGGATCTGGATAGACTGGAGGCTTGGGCAGAGAAGTGGCAGATGAGGTTTAACACTGACAAATGTAAGGTTATGCATATGGGAAGGAATAATGCAAGTCACCAGTACATACTAAATGGTAAAATATTGGGTAACTCTGACATGGAAAAGGACCTAGGAATTTTAGTGAACAGCAAACTAAGCTGCAGAAACCAGTGTCAGACAGCTGCTGCCAAGGCCAATAAGATAATGGGTTGCATCAAAAGAGGCATAGATGCCCGTGATGAGAACATAATCCTGCCACTTTACAAATCACTAGTCAGACCACACATGGAGTACTGTGTACAGTTCTGGGCTCCTGTGAACAAGGCAGACATAGCAGAGCTGGAGAGGGTTCAGAGGAGGGCAACTAAAGTAATAACTGGAATGGGTGGACTACAGTACCCAGAAAGATTATCAAAATTAGGGTTATTCACTTTAGAAAAAAGACGACTGACGGGAGATCTAATAACTATGTATAAATATATCAGGGGTCAGTACAGAGATCTCTCACATGATCTATTTATCCCCAGGACTGTGACTGTGACGAGGGGAAATCCTCTGCGTCTGGAGGAAAGAAGGTTTGTACACAAACATAGAAGAGGATTCCTTACGGTAAGAGCAGTGAGACTATGGAACTCTCTGCCTGAGGAGGTGGTGATGGTAAGTTCACTAAAAGAGTTCAAGAGAGGCCTGGATGTATTTTTGGAGGGTAATAATATTGCAGGTTATAGTTACTAGAGAGGGGTCGTTGATCCAGGGAGTAATTCTGATTGCCTGATTGGAGTCGGGAAGGAATTTTTTTCCCTAAAGTGGGGAAAATTGGCTTCTACCTCACAGGGGTTTTTTGCCTTCCTCTGGATCAACTTATAGGAAAACAGGCCGAACTGGATGGACAGATGTCTTTTTTTGGCCTTATAAACTATGTTACTATGTTACTATGTTAGATATAGCCATACCAATATTATTACTAATAGAATGTATTTCTATAAAATGTACCGTTTAGAAGATTTTCCTATTTGTATATCCATTGTCCCACACACATCAGTCAGACTGTTGCCCCTAGTTACAGCCACCGCAGCCATGTAGTAGTGGTGGCCGGCTTGCTGTTGTTCAAACCCGCTCTGAGGTAACTGCTGTATTGTGAACGCACATTACATGAACATGCGGAGACATATCTTAGGGTACTTTCACATTAGCGTTTTTGGATGCTACCAGTCCAAAACACAATGGTCAGGATCCATCCAAAACGCAGACTTTATAAATGGATCCTGTTCAATAGAGATGAATTGATCTTGGAACAGGATCCGTTTCTCTGCATTTTGGAAGCGCAGACAAAAATGCTACAACCCTAAGATGTGTCTCCACATGCTCATGCAATGTGCATTCACAATACAGCAGTTACCTCAGAGCGGGTTTGAACAAGAGCAAGCTGACCACCACTACTACATGGCCACGGTGGCCGTAACTAGGGGCAACGGCCTGACTGATGTGTGTGGGACAATGGATATACAAATAGGGAAATCTTCTAAACGGTACATTTTATATAAATACATTCTATTAGTAATAATACTGGTATGGCTATATCTAACTATACAAACTACATTTGTGAGATGGGAATACCCGTTTAAAGAAATCGTGCTGTCTATCTGCGCTTTCAGCTGATTAGCATCAGTTCGCTCTTTGGTGTTGGACAGGAGATAGGCAGGGGTCCTCAATCTTCTGATTAATTTAGTTGGTGGAAGCAGTGTGAATCTGCAGCTTGGGGACTATATTGTTGATGCTTTCAGCAACACACACTTTAACAGCAATGTATTTATGTTTCTGCGCTAAAATTTGTTAGTGATGTTTTCTCTAATTTTCCATGTCATTATCCAATTGAAATCATAAAAATCCTGACATCTTGCAGTTTTCAAACTATATGCATAGCAACACAATAAGCTGGCATTTTCTGTTCTGCAGAGATCATTTCTCAACAGTCATCTCATTATTTTCACAGGCAGGATTACAATGAAAGGAAACACCCCTGTATAGCTGGAGTTCAGGTCACAGAGCATGCACACAAAAATTCCCTCATAAAAGTTATTGGGGCAGATTTATGAACCTGTCTAAAAGAATTACTCTTTGTTGACCATAGCAACCAATCACAGCGCAAGTTTCATTTTTTGAGAGCACTATAAGAAATGAAAATGACAATTGCTTGCTCTAGGTTACGAAGACAGTTTTATTTTAGATGGCTTCACAAATCTGCTTTTCCATTTCCATTTTTAATGTCTATGTGACTACAGTAAATCATCTCTCTGAACAACTGATACAGGGGTTGTCCCATGGAAAATATGCTTCATTTTTCAAACCAGTGCCTGGATCTGAGTACTTGTGTAACTGCATGTAATAGAAAAGTCATTCAATATGATGTATCTGTTATCCAATAAGATATATTTGTTTATCTCAACCTGCTGCTTTTTCTTTTCCTCATTTCTCTGACCACCTCTGTAATGTCACTGAGGCGGTCGTACATTCTGAGATTCATCCTTCAACTCCATTAACCGGATCCTCTTTTAGAAATTATGGCTACAGGAAGAGAGCTGCAGCATAAAGGGCATGCCCCCTGAGCTGCCAGGCTGAAATAAATCTAGCATTGCACTTGGAGCAATGAATGAGGTACAGGGCTGGTTCTAGCTTTATTAGAACAAAATTGTCATGTACTATATTGTGTCTGATTTAATTATTTTTTTACATTAATCATGGGATAAACCCCTTAAGACCTTATTCATGTGAACAATGGACTGCACCAAGGGTGGACACAGACAGCAGAGAGCCCTTGTGCAAGGAATGTGTTTGCCCCCCCCCCTGCTTTTCCCAAAACAAATTCTCAACCTAACCTAAGGTGTCATAACATTACATACAGCAATACAAAACACACCGGGTAAGGCTACTTTCACACATGCAGCACTAAGCTCCGGCCACCTGATCCGGCAGAGAATGCAAGAAATTGGCCGGACACAAACTTAGGCATGCAGCAGTTTGTGTCCTGTTGATTCTCTGCATTTTTGCCAGATTGTGGCCGGATCTCTGCCATACCCCATTATAGTTAATGGGGCCGGCGGGCATTCTGCATCCAGCAGTGCCGGATCCAGTGAATTCCAGAAGGCTGTTCTCTGCTGGACCAGCCTGCCAGAATGACTAACTCAGATGTAAAAGTAGTCTAATACAGTGCCCCATACCTCGTACATCCAGTGACATTTTTTTAGATGTAGATTTTCTCTTTCCTCATATTCTCCTTTCAGACCAGACCGCCATGATGATTTCTTCCAGCCATTTCTTCTCTCTGTGGAGTTTGACAAATAGACATCTTAGTTTCCTACTTTTCCATCATTCTCCCACCTTCGTGAACTCCTCATCCTGCCACCTCTAATAGTGTGCCCACTGTGCTCCCCAAAACTATACTGCAGAAACAGTCCCCCTGCAAATACTACCGCCTTCAATAATTATTGGCACACAGTGCCCTAAAAAATAACTGCACCCAGGAAATAGTGTCCCTGACACTAACAGTGTAACCATAATGTTCCCCAAAAATAACTGTGCTAAGCTGATACTGTACCCCCCACCGTAATAGTGCTCCCCAAAGTCCCACCAATAGAAATAATTAGTGCCCCCGGCCAGCCAATGTCCCCATAGTGCCCTTATAATGTGTGCCAATGCCCCCTACTATGTTCCCAAAAAACCCTCTTAGTGCCCCTATACAATGACCCCAATAGTGCTCCTCTCCCCCCTTCTCCATAGTGCCCCCCATGTCTGCCAGTATATAAGATAGGGCCCCCATAGTGATCCTCCCCCTCCATAGTACCAGTATATATATAGGGCCCCGGCCCCCCATAGTGGTCCTCCTCCTCCAGAGTGCCCCCCATAATGCTCCTCCTCCTCCTCCATAGTGCCCCCCATGTGAGCCAGTATATATGATAGGGCCCCCCATAGTGCTCCTCCTAGATAGTGCCCCCATTGTGCTCCTCCTCCATAGTGCCCCCATTGTGCTCCTCCTCCATAGTGCCCCCATTGTGCTCCTCCTCCATAGTGCCCCCATAGTGCTCCTCCTCCATAGTGGCCCCCCATAGTGCTCCTCCTCCATAGTGCCCCCATTGTGCTCCTCCTCCATAGTGCCCCCATTGTGCTCCTCCTCCATAGTGTCCCCATTGTGCTCCTCCTCCATAGTGCCCTCATAGTGCTCCTCCTCCATAGTGCCCCCATAGTGCTCCTCCATAGTGCCCCCATAGTGCTCCTCCTCCATAGTGGCCCCCATAGTGTTCCTTCTCCATAGTGCCCCCATTGTGCTCCCCCTCCATAGTGCCCCCATAGTGCTCCTCCTCCATAGTGGCCCCCATAGTGTTCCTCCTCCATAGTGCCCCCATTGTGCTCCTTCTCCATAGTGCCCCCTTGTGCTCCTCCTCCATAGTGCCCTCATAGTGCTCCTCCTCCATAGTGCCCTCCATAGTGCTCCTCCCCCATAGTGCCCCCACTGTGTGCCAGCTTAAATGAAAAAAATTAACACTTATACTTACCTCCTTGCCTCTGTCAGCAACGCAATGCAGGCCTCTTCCGGCCTGTGTCCCGCGCTGTACGGCTCAGTGCCTGCAGCCTATCAGAGGAACGGGGAAGGGAGACGTCTCTCCCTCCCTTGCCCTGCATTATCCATCTGTATCGCCGTCCTAAGGACGGCGATACAGATGAATATGGAGATGAGCGCTTTCAAAATGGAAGAGCTCATCTCTCCCTGCCACCGGTAAGAAAGGGCCCCCCTCCGGCCCTGGGCCCCTGTGCAGCCGAACCGTCCCTGGACTGCACACAGATACAGTGTAAGTGGTGCTATTTATACCTCCATTTTTCCGTACGAACTCTTGAAACTAAGAGCATGCACTGCTCTGGTCTATGTCTCATGGAACCCAGACCTGGAAACCACGGAAGATGACTGTCTCCAACAGTCGCCAGGTCTGTGTCCTACGTGCAGATTGTACTCCTGTACTGAAAATATGCCTGCAAGACATGGATAATTTTTAAAATGTGCAGTGTACCCAGTGTCACTTTGTGAGTATAAGAACAGAGACAAGTGAGCACCTATTAAGTGTGGTAGCTGAAAGCCAGCCCAGAATTAGGTACCAGCCAGAGCAAGGGAAGAAAAAGACCTTAGAGAGCATGTCAGATGTAATAGAGGAGGTGTAGAGAAAAGTTCTTTGGAGAACTGTCTGAAAAGGATCACTGAGTCTCCATAGCCACGTGTCAAGTAAATTAAAGTCCTACAGTGCCTGGACACATGGTTGAGGCAGATTGGCTATCTGGATGATAAAATATCCACGTCTTGCAGAGGACATTGTGGAAACAAACATTGTAAGTATGATAACTTGTAAAAAAAATGGTGCAGGGCATTGTCTGATGTTGGGGTCCACCTGTAATTTGATTGCAGAAAGAGAAGTGTTACACTCCATTCCTGGATGCTTAAGCAAGATTCAGCTAGAGAAGTGACGTGTAAGGAGAATTGCATTAAGGAAACATCTTGGCCGATTATCTACCTTTACAGACGAGTAACCTGTAAGAACTGTGGAAAGTGCACTTGTGTAACATCTGCCAGCCCATGCATGCTGATGTGATGTGATGCATGAGAACTATAACTGATGTGCTTGAACTTGAATCTTCAGCAAAGAACTGTTCTACTGTGAAACTGCTTCATCATTGCCTCCTCCAACTCTGCCATGCACCTCACAATTCATAACCCTCAAGGGCACCCCAAACCACTATCGGGCAGGAGAACCCCAAGATCAGGGTTTGTCCCAAAGGAAAGAAATGTGTGTCCTTCCCATCAATTAGGGAGCATTTGCATGAGTAACTACAACCTCTATTATTGCTGCTATCACTCCTACCTTCTGCTTCAGGCCTAACAGAGCAGAACACCAGCTCAGGCGATATGACTGCCCCCATAATTGTGTACGGAAAATAGAACAAAAAATCATTTGTGCCAGTACTGGTGATAAATCTGCTCAGTTATTCACTATATGCTGTGATTAATTGGGATAATGGGTGTTTCCAAAATGAATGTTAACTCAGTCTCACATATCATATAATTGTTTAAACTTCACCGCTCGCCTGGTGGATATAAACCCATGACAGCAGCACATTATTAATTCAACAAGCTCTGCGTATCTCTGTGACCTGGCTGCAATCGTTCTGGATCCCCCCTTCACTTTTCTTTGAAGACTTGTCCATTTTCAGTGAGAGTTCAGGGTTATGTTGTATATTTGGTGTTGGCTCTCACAAGGTTGGGTGTGGTGCACTGATAGCATTCATGATTAAGTGTTTTCCTGTGTCAAATATAGCCTATAATATACTGCAAACAGGCAGTCGATTTTTATACAAACCAATCTGGCTGCCATGAGGTTCCCTGACATTTCATACTTCTACTTAAAATAAATCTAGAAACAGGAAAGAAAGTACAAAATTATTGTTTTAGGCCAACTGTGAGGTCTTATCTTCAAAGTGGCAGAGTCTCTATTGTATTTTCAGAAAGTGCATTCACTTCTGGCACAAGTTACCCAACACTAAACACCAGAGACAAGAATATATGGCAACATTCCTTGTAATGCCTTGCTCAAATAATGCAGTTTTTACATGCTTTTTTTCCTTAGCAAAATCAAGTCTGAAAATGTATCTATGCTATTAAAGGGAATTTGTCAGCAACCGTTGGCATATGAATTGTATGGCGCTGCAGGTGAGAGAAATTGGTGTTGTCTTCATCAAAACTTTCAGCATTTCTGTTTTTAAAAAAAAAAAAATAATGAAAAAGTAGCTGTTTGTATGTAAATGGGGGACCTGGAGTAATCAAGGCGTCTCCAAGCAATGGAGAAGTCATGGAGCCACCATCGCAAGCCTCTGTGCACCTACCTTGGCTGTATAATTGTCAGCACCGCTGAAACCTTGTGTATGTGCGCTACATTTTGTTCTCCAGACATGCACAGTAAGTTGGGTTGAATGTGCAGTACCCCAGTGCAGGGGGTATCTGCAAATGGTTTGTTCTTTATGTAATTTTATACAATGTAATGCTATTCTGTGCTATATATTGTACTCAGAAAAGCTATGCATGGTGTAGGCACAGCCAGGGTTAACTAACCCTGGCCCAGTCCTCTTAGGATCTTAAGGCGTGGGCTGTTCTTGAGAGAGAAATGAAAAAGATATAGAAGATAAAGAATCTTCATGGGTGAGCAAGGAGTCAGTCAGCAAGATAACCTGCGTTTACAATCATTCAGACATTGCTGCCGTGGAGGGATAACAAGTTAAGACACCCTACATACTTGGACATAGTTTGGCTAATTGTAGACAGTTGGACCTGCACGCAGCAGTATTAATTGCACACATTACTGCAAGAATACAGTCACCAGCCAGAGATTCTACTGAGAGAGATTTTAGCAAGATAGTTTATAAAGAGGGCAATAACTTCCACAATTGCCAAAAGCCATACATTGATATCTGGGAAGGAGCTGCAATAGATTAGACTGTGTTTCCTTGTTGATGGATGTAATAAAATTGCCAAGTTTCACTACAGTAAATCATCAATGAGAACAGAAAACAGGCGTCACTCACTGTACGTTTACAATCTTCCTCTTATGGATGTGTGTACATTAGTACAATACAGGGGGTGGACAAGCGCATATCATCGCAGACTTGTGGCCAACGTACCATGAGTGCCGCCTGTTTTCTGTTCTCATTGATGATCCATCCGTTCCTTTGCTCATTCGGACTTTGCCTCAATCCACCTTGTTCTAAGTGTGTGTCTAGTTCCAAGTCATTCTTGGTATTTGTGGTACTATGTGACTACTGGCTATCCATGACTGTGTCCTGCTTTGTCTCTTGGTTACTCTGCTTGGCTTTTGAACTTCTTCCCTGGTGATGATCCTTAGCTATGTTCTTGACTTGGTATGTCCCTATAAGTATAGAAGAATTCTACAGCAGACCATAAAATTCAAATCCATGGTTTTATCCACCCATGTCTAAGAAATGTTTCAGTCCTATTACAGGGACTGTGTTACTGATTGCTCCAGATCTGTCTGTCTATCTATCTATCTATCTATCTATCTATCTATCTATCCAAAGTGTACATGAATATAATGTGTCAAAAAAGCCGTATTTAATAGACATACAGCACCTTTCACCCCTACACCTTTCTGTGCTTTGTGACAGGGAATGGTTTAATGGTTCAGTAAAGCTTACAAGCCTTTGGTGCATAACCAACACACATAATATCCTGGCCAGAGAAGCTGTTAGAAATAGCTTTCTGCAGAGTAGGGAGCCATTTTCTAGCTCCTCTAGAGTGAACACAAGGAAGAAAGCTATTTATATTTTTTGCTCTGCAGAATGCAGAGGCTTTCTATTCAGAAACCTGGTTGTGGGTAGAGTGACTGGGCATGTGTGACCTAATCAGCTAAGTAGAAGGACGTACATGTTGCTATATACTTTGACCACCAGGTGGTGCCATTCCATGTGAGTAAATGTCATAACTTTTTACTGATTCATTTTTTGGCAGCATGTAAGTGGTATATATGCGTCATCTTTCATGATGTGTAAAATGAATCTGGGAGATTTACGTTTCTCCTTGTGGAGAAGCCAAGTTAGCATAGAGAATTTTATAGCTATAAGAATTCCAACTTGGCACTCTCAACAAGGAGAACTGAATTTCCTCCAGATCCACATCAATGACTTCTTATGGAAAAGGAAAATACATACAATGCAATGGCACACTGCTGACCAGATAAAGAATAAAATGCCATAGAGATATGAAGTATTCTAGAGCTAATGCTATGCTTGTTTAGTAAATTAGAGATTCTTGGCAAATATATTTTGTACAAAATTATCTGGGCCTGTCCACCAAATTGTCCAGGTGATCTCTGTAGAACGGGAACCTAACACTATTTCCTACCTGTTATGTGCCAACCTTGGCTTCCGTATAATCAGGGGGTGTTTGGTTCCACATGCATGCTGGGTCCCTTCTGCCTTTTGCCATTTGTAGTGCTTCAAAGGCCTCCACTAATACAGGGATGCAGGTACCAAGCATGCATGCCGAGTCCACTCGGTTTTATAGTTACACTAGTTAAAATCAGCCTATGGGGCAGGCGGGGCTAGTCAGGAGTGCATGACCAAATCTGGTCTGGTCAGCAGTGTGCCGTTGCATTGTATGTATTTTCCTTTTTATTGCAATCAGCCATAGCAACGTGCACCTGCGCACTGGGATGTGCTGACTGAAAACCCCTCTTTTTTTCTTTGTAAGTTTGTACTGGAGGTGTGGCTACTCCATTTGGTCATGCACTCCTGACTAGCCCCGCCTGCCCCATAGGCTGATTTTAACTAGTGTAACTATAAAGCCGAGTGGACTCAGCATGCATGCTTGGTACCTGCATCCCTGTATTAGTGGAGGCCTTTGAAGCACTACAAATGGCAAAAGGCAGAAGGGAACCAGCATGCATGTGGAACCAAACACCCCCTGATTATATGGAAGCCAAGGTTGGCACATAACAGGTAGGAAATAGTGTTAGGTTCCCGTTCTACAGAGATCACCTGGACGATTTGGTGAACGGGCCCAGATAATTTTGTACAAAATATATTTGCCAAGAATCTCTAATTTACCAAACAAGCATAGCATTAGCTCCAGAATACTTATTATCTCTATGGCATTTTGTGCTTTATCTGGTTAGCAGTGTGCCGTTGCATTGTATGTATTTTCCTTTTCATTGCAATCAGCCATAGCAATGTGCACCTGCGCATTGGGATGTGCTGACTGAAAACCCCTCTTTTTTTCTTATGGAAAAGATTAGAGTTTTTTAGCTTCTATCCCTACTCATGTTCTAAGACCTGTTAGCTTGTGTTCTCCTGGATAAGAGCCTATTTCTCCATTATTCCCAACAAGGGTTTTCTCCATGTTCTTATTGGATTTAAACACATCGTTTTTCCTTGAGGAAATAAGCCACTGCCAAGGGTCTTGCTGTGGGTTACTACGCTCTTGGCATTGGTAACATATGTGCACTTAATAACAGTGAGATAATTAAGAGAGAGAAGTTTGGTGTCATGTACTTACCTGTTCGTGCTCACACAGCAAGCCCAGCATCTCGATCATAGTGGCATTGTCACTGTGGCAACTAGTCTTGATGAGAGCAGGGCTTTTTGGCTTATCACTGTACAGGGATGCCGGGCCAATCAGTTTTGGAGCAGGCGTTCCTTACGTCATGTCATCAGGGCTCCTGGACCTATTGGATAATAGGGACAATCAGGCTCGCTGACGACATCCCATGGTTTCTTACAGTGGGTTATTTAAACAGGCAACTGCTGGCCACAGTTGCATGATTAGTTTTCTGAGCCTCACTAGCATTTATCTCTTGAATTTCTGGACTCTGACCTTTGTATTGTCTCTGACTTCACCTCAGGCTGTTGATTCTGCCTTTGACATTATCTCCTGGTGCTGACCCTGTCTGGAATTGGATTCTCTGTTTGTCTGGTTTTGGTTTGGATACTGGCCTGTTCTTGGTTCTGCTTTTGGATTCTGATTATGTCCGTGTCTGTCTGGTTTTGACCATTTGTACATGGTCAGATGAGGGACCTTCGCCCAGTTGAAGGCCACCATTTCGAGCAGATCGTCCAAGTAGGTAGGGACAGTGGTTTAGGTGGAATTAAGGGCTGCACTGTTACCTATCTAACATCATATTGGGGAGGTTTTCTGCCACAGCCTGCCTTATATACAGACACAGGCTTGAAAGAAGAAAAGAAATAGTTGACTCACAGTCTTGATTGCAATATCAATTAGAACAAAATCAGTATTTTTTGTATTTTCCACATTATGGGGAATTTATCAAGCCCTGAACAACAGAATTCTGTCTTCAAAAAGTCACAAAATTGTACTTTGCAACTGTATAGGCTTATTTGCAAAAACATTTTGTGACATGTAACATTTTCAAACCACTGACTCCAGTCTTGAAAAGTGGGAGGGCAAGTGGGTGTGGTTAGCCTGTTCAGCTGGAGATAAGCAAGACTAGCTTTTTAAAAAACTGCAAATATTGGCACTATCTTCTGGCAGTAAAAGGGGGACATAGAAACTGGAGTAACATCTGAAAACAAGTGTTAGATTTCAAGATGCAGCCCTTTATCAAACATTATGTGGCATTTGATAAATCGGAGCATGGTGGCTCAGTGGTTAGCAGTGGAGCTGGGGTTCTGGGTTCAAATCTGACTAAGGACAACATCTGTCATGCATGGAGTTTGTATGTTCTCCCTGTGTTTGCGTGGGTTCCTTTCGATACTCAAGTTTACTCCCACAGGCCAAAACATACTAGATGGGAACTTAGATTGTGAGCTTCATAGGGGCAAAAAGCAATGATAATGTCTCTAAAGCACTGCGGAATATGTCAGCAGTATATAAGTGAGTAAAATAAATGAATTCATTATGCAATGAAAACTTGAGGTTTTTTTTATATTATTTAATATTTTTGAATATTTAATAAAAATTCATTTGTTTTTTATTCCCTTTGGAATCCAGTCCTGACATCATTCACCAGTTATCGATATTCTTCATAGAAAGCAACTTTTTACTAATATTCTGGGATAAAAAAGTAGATGCTTGAAATTGTTGCAATTTACAGGTTTGCCACTAGGTGGAGCAGCTAAGCTATAATTCTTGTGTTCCTGGCACCAAAGTGTGTATTGACCTAAGTTGAAAAATGAATGGCCTGTAGTGTTCGGAAGACTTTAAATCTTAAAAAGACTTATTTTTAACATTAGTTAGAATTGTAACTTAAAGAAAAAGAACCCAAAGTAGTTAAGTGTCCATTACTTGATGATTATTGGACAATAGATTCAATGACAAACCACAGAAATCTGTGCATTGCTTCATATAAAGGGGCTCTCCAAATTATATTTATTGATGACCTATCCTTAGATCGGAGGGGGTCCGACACCTGGCACCTCCGCCGATCAGCTGTTTGAAGAGGAGGCGTGCGCCATACCACCGCTGCCTCCTCTTCATTGTTTACATCCTAGCCGTAACATGGGTAGCGGTGAGCTGATGTAATTTCACCTAACCGCCCCATTCATTTTAATGGGAAGGATCGCTCCCATTCCCTTATCCTTTTCTCTCCTGCACAAAAATAGCCCCTCACATACTGCCCCAGAGGTACATATGGTATGTAATTTCCTTCTCCACTGTCTAGAGAGATATAGCAATATATTCAGGGGTGGGATTCAAATTTTTTACATCAGGTTCCATACTCAACAGTGGACACATAGTGTCATGTCACATGTTAACATATACATACACCATATATATGCAACACACATACAAATAAATACACCATATACATGGTACACATACATAAATACACCATAAATACACTACACACACATACCATCCAACTAAGCAGCTGAACATCTCCAGCTGCCCTGCCACTGCCGGAGCACCAGATCAGGACTCAGCCGGTAACACGGTTCTCCAATCCAGTTGTAATTTTAACAAACAGATCTGGAGAACTGGAGGAAACTGGCTGAATCTCATGCCTGAATATATTTGTATGAATTTAGTATAGATGGATAAATGATAATGGATAAATGAATGAAAGGTGTCTACTTCCCCATGAGATCACTACATCAGGAACTAGGGGAGGTGGAAGGGAGCAGAGAAGCTACTGAACATGTTAGTCCACCACTCAATGCAGGAGAAGGTGGACCAGAAGGACAAACTGCAGAGGGCGCCAAAGAAAAATGTAATGTACATACAAACTGAACATCATTGCCTGTATGTTGCCATAATACTTCATCTGAAATGCTCCATTCCTTTCATAGTAATACTTTTCATATGATAACCCCTTTAAGCTTCAGTCATAAAACTGGAACACACATCTAACAGATATGTTAAAATTAATATTAAAATTCCCAATAACATTTGGATTAGTCTTCTTTCTGCATAGAGTAGATGGATTCATGTTGGGCTTTCCCATAGCTCAATGCAGAAGTACATGGTTGTATTAGGATTTGTAAAGCTTATTAAGGCCCCTAAGTGACAGTGGCCTAAAGGGAGTAAAATCAGGGGTGGCAACAGTGCTGCCCTCATGTCAAAGTCATAGTGCCAAGTTTAACAATGTAAGTGCCCTGCACAAGACCAGTGGCGATGTCCATCTTTTGGATATTAAATCTGATTTAGGGCAATGAAGGTTCAGCTGGCCGTTTAGTTCTTTGACATACCCCTTGTGACCAATAGATGGCGATATAATGCAGCTCTCATTTTATCGGCTGCAGGTTGCAGATATCTGTAACAGCTTATACACGTTAGTGCAAGAAAAATAGATCTGTTCTGTATATAAAACATTTTCAGTCACTTATAAAAGTATTAGTTCTGGCAGTTAGTTTTATGTATTAGAGAAAAGTTTAGTAAATATATTATGAAGTATATTTTCTTCACTAACATTAACAGATCACAAATTATTTAATAAAAAAGCAGCTGTAATATTGTTAGACGTTTGCCGACTCATTACATCAATTAATTATGGCAAATAAAGCCTACCATAGGACTGATCTGAGGGCACTTTCACATATAGGTTTTTTCTGTTGTTTTTCTGCAGTCTTGTACATTTTGTTGCTTTTTTCGCACTGGCATTTTTAGCAGCGTTTTTTTTTGCTATGAAAACGCCAGCTCCAGATGTTCGTGAAATGTCTACGGAAAATATGAAACACAGGCCACACAGCTGTTAGAGAACACCTTCTGTATAGAAGCTGTTAGTGGTTAAACACACTGGGGGAGATTTATCATCCCATAATTGTCAGTTTAAAAAGCCACAAAGCTCAGGTATGCAACTTTTTGAATGCTATATGCACAACATTTCTTTTGCACATGTAGCAATTTCCCACCACCCTCACCACTTACGAACAGGAGCCTGGGTGTGGTGTGTGCAAAATTATCATCATCTACGCCAGTTTCCTGGGGTAAATGAAGACTGACAATCTACAGCAGCTATGGTGGTGGAGATATCCTTCTAGATGTATTGACTGCCAGAGGATTCACTTAACCCCTTCTGACGCAAGCATTTGCCTTTCTTTTGTTTTAGTTTTTTACTCCCTACCTTCCAGTCATAATTTTTATGTAGCCATTTAATATTGCATGCCATGTAGTGGGAAGATGGAGAAAAATGGTAAATGGGGTGGAATTGGGGGGAAAAAACTATTTCTCTGTTGTTTTGTTGATTTTGTTTTTACATTGTTCCCTCTGTGGTAAAAATGACATTATTTTAATTTTGTGCACCAGTATGATTACAACGATACCAAATGTATATAGTAGGTGAGTATTAATTTATCATTTTACTAACAGTACAGGATTCACTGTTGTAAGGGGGTCATAACTAAGGGGTCATAACTACTGTGAGGGGGCACTAAGGGGGCATAACTGCTGTGAAGGGGCACTAAGGGGGCATGAATGCAGTGAGGGGGCACTAAGGGGGCATAACTGCTGAGAGGGGGCACTAAGTGGTTTATTTTTTTACTCTCATGTTTAACGGAACAAAAGGGAACCATTATTTGTGGCCATAGACATGTATTAGGACAGAGCAAAACGGAATGCCTCTTACTTCCGTTTTGCATTCCATCCTAAAATTCCGTTATGTTCCGTTATAGCTCTCAGTTATAACGGAACCCTATGACGGAATTCCATAAAACGAAAACGAACCTGCCCTAAGCGGACTCGGTGGGATTGGACATGTATAGATCGGCATTGGGCAGAGTTAGAGATGTGATAGAGCAAAAAAGTTCAGGACTACATGCTGGTATGTGGGCATTAACTGGTTAAAAAGTATTAATCTTTTGACAATTTATGTAAAAATTATAAGGGAGTTTTATCAAACTGGTGTAAATGAGAACTGGCTTAGTTCCCCATAGCAAGCAAACAGATTCCACCTTTCATTTCCCAAAGGAGCTCTGAAAAATGAAAGGTGGAATCTGATTGGTCGCTATTGGCAACTAAGCCAGTTTTCCTTTTCACCAATTTTTGATAAATTCCCCCCCTTACGTTTTTAACAGATCCATGCATGTCAGATTTTTACACATCCCATTAACTTTATAAGATCTGGGCAAAAAACTAGGCAGAATAGTGTAGCAGACCATGGTATCCCATCTGCTAAAAGCAATAGAAACTCAGTTGAGTGGAGGACTATTGAAGCCAACATTTTTCACCAGAGAAATCCCATTGAAATTGCTGGTGTGCATTGGAGGAGCATGAAATAACTGGGACATTACAGGGAATATTTTTTCTTCATTTTGCAGTAAAAATAATAGAACAGCCAAAAGCTTATCTACATGCAAATGAGTATGTAAAAAAAATAGCTTTCATTTCTTATAGTCCTCTTGAAATTTTAAAGCTGTGCTGTCAATCTGCCAACTAGAGGGTGGCGGTAATGATGATCTCTTTATCCACAGGGCCATTTTACATAGAACCATCAGGAGAAAGCACAATAAACATATATACATATGGTGATCTACACTGGGGCAATGTGAAGAATGCCATGGCTTGTCTGTTTTAAGACATATTTATTAGGGAGATTTATGATACTGCCTAACAGTAAAACAGTCTGTATTGCCCATAGCAACCAATCACAGCGCAGCTTTTATTTCTTATAGTGCTCTTAAATAATGAAAGCTGTGCTGTGATTGGTTAATTGCTAAGGGCAACAAAGGCGGTTTTTTTTTGTAGACAGTTTTCATCAATTTGCCCCATAAGCTAAATCTTAACAGTCAATTTACAACACATTTTTCCACTGGACAGAAATATGGTCATGTATGAGAGACTTTGTTCATACTTTGTTTTTAGGCATAACAAATGTTTTCATTGTGAGTATTCACTTTCTAGTGGTCTATAAGCCCCCTTGCACCTAGTATATGCCAAATTAGTGTCATTTTGGCATAGACTGGACCGTTATACTGTTTTTCACTGTGGCACACCACAATTTCCTATGCAGAGGGACATGGCAGAAAATCTATACTGCTTGGTAGACGTTTTTTACAGTGGGAAACTGTATGGCTATACAGGGGCATATGTCACAGATTACTTGCGGTGTATACCTCCTACATGCCTAAAAACAAGATGTCAACAGGGCCATTGCAATACTGGCAAGAGCTCTTGAGTCTTGTTGGCAGAAATTCCATTGATGGTAGGTGTGGGTAGATGGATCATTCCCGGGTAAGGCCCTGTTAGGCTGCATGATTTTTGGGCCTATTATTGGGAACAAGTGTTCATAAAAGCCCTTGTTCCCAATAGTTGGCCGGTAAAATCAATCAGCCAATTAGTTAATAAACAAGCAAAGTCTTGTTTGCCAGCTGATGGGCATCCTTCGTCAGGAGAAAAAATGTCCAATTATCTGCACCAAATCTCTCACATTGCAGTCAGAATTTTTCATTTTGAAGGCCCAATGGTTTACCAGTTTTCCTACAAAAAGAAAAAAAATTAGGGAATTTGGATAAATCTTAATAACCAAAATAATGATGGGACTGTTACCTCTCCATCTACTATAGTTTTGACAGGGGCAAGTCATATATTAGTAAATCAATCCGCAACACAGTATTTTCTCATCCAGTAGCAGAGCTTATTGCTTGCCTGTGTTTAAAGGAAACACTTGTTGTAATTCAATCAAGTACTACACGGAGAGTATGTCTAAATGCTTTACTAAGACTAGCAAGGTTATTTGTAATCGGCTTATATATGATATTATCTTCTGTAAATGAAGTCAGGTCACTGTGCAGGATAATTGTGGGAGCCTGAAATACATCCTGTCCCAAAATGATTGCTACCCCATGCTGTCATTGATATAGTTAGGATAAGGGGACTATTCAATGCAGGCGGGCAGCACTGCCCGGCACGGTCTTAATTTTATAGATCTAATGAACTAACAACCTCATTGTCTTCTAATCGCCTAAGCTCATCAGTAAAGTGAATCACATCAAAGAGCTGTTTACCTTTATCAATGGAGTATCTCCCAAGCAATCCTGCTACATTGTAAGCAAATCTAATGTCAGGGGTTCACCGTGAATGAGGAGACCTGTCAAACGTTGTCGGTGGCATGGACGTGTCATTGACAATATAACCCGAAGTGGGCAGGCATTGGGATCCTACCTGCGGTGCGGTAACAATACTCTCAGGGCTTAGACCGTCACTAATTTCTGACAACAATACAGAGAAATGTGAAGCTTTTTAACTTTATTTACACGTTACATTTTAGACAATGCACTTGTATCAGAGATCACTGTATGCAAATGTGCTGATTACCAAGTAATACTTCAATTGTATGTTTTTTCTTAATTATGTATTGTTCTATTGTCTGGTTGTATCAAATTTACTGATAGTAATGGGGGGGCTTAATTAGGAATTACTACCATTTACCATACGCCTAGAAGTAGATATTTTCTTGCAAGCATCAAGTCTTGGAGACAAATTAAAAGCAAGTGACAGTGTTGACTTTTGTAGAAGCCAAGAAGACTTGATTTTATCCCTTTCAGATGAGATGATAGAAAGGTGCCTGTGTCAAATTATATCACGTCTTACTCTTAAGGTGCCTTCACACATGCCAGAAAATTTGCAAAAATTAAAACTTCCCCCGTGTTATCCCATAGGGCTGAAAGTTGTCCATCCCTGCGTTGTGTTCCGCTGCGACATTTACATTCTGAAGCGTAAATAAGGTTGTGTTTGGGATTTTCTGTATGACAATCTCTCCATTAAATTCAATGGCAAACTGGTTCTGCAGTGGAAAACGTTGTGGAAAAATCTGCAACCTAATCCGCACGATAATTCACACTAGAAAATCTTTGTGAAACTTTGTAAAAATCTGCACCAGCAAATTTTCTGGTGGAATTTTACGCCATGTCTGAAGGCACCCTTACTATCAGACATGACATACGCAACAGACAAAGTTGATATTTACTAGTTATTTTTGGATTAGACTCTATTCATATCTGCATTATGGCTTCCATTCATGATGAAAACTTCAACATTGTGTCAGATACATCGGATATATCTAAATATGGCCACCAGACCCAATTTACTTAATGCAGTCTGTTGGGGTTTCATCAAAAAGTTTGCTGACTTGACTTTAAGAATATCACTGCATGCCGCATTGTTCTTACCATTGATTGTGATGGAAGGCTCCATTGTAGGCTCCATACTGAATCCCAAATGTATTAGGTGAACCAACATCTGTATATTAAAAGTGGGGCAATTTTAAAACATTGAATAACGTATTTTTTTAGTTCCTTGTAGCAGACATAGATTTTTACATGATCTTGTATGAGCACTGCCATAGGCCAAATGTAGCCTGTATTCTGCTAATGTGTTGGCAGGACAACAATGGGAATCTGTCAATGTAGCTCATACAGGCAGAAATTGCAATAATAGAAGTATATTAAGGAATTGTTGCATTTACAGCTGCTAAACGTACAGCACCGGTCTTCAACCTGAGGCTCTCAAGGGCATGCTGGGAGTTGTAAATTTGCAAAAGCTGGATTGTCACAGGTTGGATTGATATAGATGCATAAAATAGGTCCACCTTTTGTATCTAGGGCATACCTTGAAAATAAAATGTTATGTACACCTTTGATGGCATTTTTTGATTGAAATTTATCTATTTTTGTGTTTGTTGTTTTCTTAAAAATTATCAACTGTTCTCTTTCAGCTAAAAGGCCCTTTACACGGGCCAGGAATCCTAAAGATAATCGCTAATGAGCATTGATAGGAACGCTTGTTCATCGGGTAATCAGATCGTTTGTGCAGACACAAAAAACATTGTTTGCTGGCAGCAGATTGTGCTGTGTAAACACGATCTGCTGCTGCCAGACGAGTCAGTATGGGGAAGGGTGATGGTATTAGCGATCACTCCTCCCTGTACTCTGGAGGAGATCACTGCATGTAATGGCAGCGGTCTCCTCCACCAGCAAGCAGCTTCCTTCCCGACAATATGCTGCTCTGCCGTCCCATGTAAAGGGAACTTTAGGGCTCATGCACACGACCGTATGTATTTTGTGGTCCGCAAAAAACAGATCTGCAAAAATTACGGATGACATCCGTGTGCTTTCCTTATTTTGCAGAATGGAAAAGCTGGCCCCTAATAGAACAGTCCTATCCTTGTCCGTAATGCAGACAATAATAGGACATGTTCTATTCTTTTGTGGAACGGATATAAGGAAACAGAATGCACACAATAACTCGTTTTTTTTGCGGACCCATTGAAATGAATGGTTCCACATATGGTCCGCAAAGAAATGGAATGGACACGGAAATAAAATACATTTGCGTGCATGAGCCCTTAGTCTGTAATCATCATGTCTGATCTCCTACAAAAATCATCTTTATAAGTAAATAAAATAAAGTGAGAAAAAAGGTATATCATGTTTATAAGTGTTCAGAAGGGCTACAGAACGAGCTGATTGACTGACAGATTTCACACTGCACAACACTGCATCGTATGAGAATACATGTAATCTGCACATTTTTTCATAAAACACAATTACAAAAATTATTTTAACCAAAAAGTATGTGAAGTTCACTAAACAATGCCTCTAGAGGTGTCAATAATGTTTAAAGCAATGGGTACAGGATATAAGTGCTGAAAAAAGAATAGCATAAACCCTTTAAAGTAATCTTATTTCTTTCTGTGATGGCGCTGAGAGCTTGTGAATTCACATTACAATATGGGTTAAAGAAGTTCTATCACTTATAAAAAAAAAACACACACAGGTCCCGGTCTTGGGGACAGGTAAAAAATAACCCTTCTTCAGATTGGGTATCAACATTTAAGACAATAGATAACAGAGATCAACAAAAGCTGTATTAAGATTGTATTAAACTGACCATTTATCATTGCTCTGTTTAGATTGTATTAAACTGGTGATTTAGGGTGCATTCACATCACCGTTAGGGCTTCCGTTCAGGCTTTCCGTTATAACATCGTTATAACGGAAAGAAACGGAATCCCTAGGACGGACATCAAAACGGACACCTTTAAGAGGCATTCCGTTTTGATCCGTCATAATAGAAGCCTATGGCCCTGCATAACGGATCCGTCTGGATGCCGTTATGCTGGACGGAAAACAAAGTCCTGTCGACAACACAGGAACCTTGATCTATAGAATCTATCTATCTATAATCTGAGGTGGGGGACATTTATCACAGATGTTGCGTTAAACATTTTGTGCATATGTTTGCGATATTTGGTGAGTCTCGCCACTTTCAGAATTGTAGCGAACAGTTGGTCAGGATTAGAGACAGAGTTATCTCTCATTTATGATGTGGGACATTTTTAAAACGTCTCAAAAAAGTCACATCTCCACTCCAATTAACTGCCTGGCGTACTCTCACTGACAGTGGCGTTAGTAATAAGTCAGAGAAACTGGATGTGTTCAAGAAGTCCAATTACTCTGACTTACTATTACTGATCTCTATCATCCAGCCCTGACAAAGGTACTGTTTATAATTGTAATCTAATACTACACTACAGTTTGGTAAAAACAAGCAATAATCGTTAAATAAAACAAAAATCAAAACAATAATGAAAACAATGTTCATGGCTACAGGATCATTAAGGTACGGTTATTTTGACTATGTATCAATATAAGTAATAACATTATTACTAGTTCATTATTTGTTATAATTCTTTTTGGTTTATTCTTATACATGATATAAAATATAGAATAAATATCATCATCTATAAAAATCTAAGATTTTTCTTATACAGGCAATTAATTCATTTTCTGTTGTATTGATATGACACTATATTTTGTAACATTTAAAGTACCTACCAAATATTAAGACAAACTTTGAAGATTAACATATACAGAAATTGTATAAGGCCATAAAAATGTCAGATATGTCCAGATCTTGTTCAGTTCCCCTCTGGTGTGAAGTAGAAAATGCTGGACGGGAGCTGAAGCCAGAACTGATCCCATAGTTTTCTATGGGATCATTCTTATACATCTGGCGCGTCAGTTGTGATGCTGGATGCCAAATAGCGGCAGACAGAAAAACGCTGCAAGCTCGTTTTTTCTTTCCAGCGCTATCATTGGATAGATGGCGGATCTGCACACTCAAGTTCTGTGCACACATATCACTTGTGTCCAGCTCCCGGCCTATAATAGCTGCCGCACACAACTGATAGCAGGCCTCAGGAATACCAAAATAGATAGATAGATACAAAATCACACTAAAAATGCTGAACATGTCTTTCTCCATTTGAATGGGTTTGTGATTTATCAACCGCAAAACCTCAGATCCAGTGTCCACATTGCTGCTGTTTTGGCCCATACTTTTCCCAATCCAGCATCCCTCACATTCATTTAATGTAGTAAAAGTTTTTCCTTTAATTTTTTTATCATTTTATATCCACCTTGAGTCAAAAAGAAACAGCTTGGGAATACAGCCGAATAATGTCATACTTCACCCTACCAAGTTTAAAAGATCATGTGCAACATAAAGTAAGAGCATCAGTGGTAAATGGCTTTTATGGTATTCATTTCTGGTAAAAACTAAAACAAGGAATCACTTAGTCCTGATAACCAGTTATCAGGATGTCTCTGACATATGTCATACCACCAAGTCTTAATGTCAGCTAGCACAGGCCTAGTAGTTGGTCAGTAGGTTGGCCCAGAATCCCTCAGAAACATCCAACAGATTCAAGATATTTCCCATAATATCCTCAGAGGAAATATATATCCAATTGGGAGCAACAGAGCCGTTCATCCTTACAGGCCATATAAAGTGTTAAGTTTCCAGGTGAACAGAATATTCCATTTGTAATCCATTATCTGGGATCAAGAAGTAACATGAATGAGATCCAAAATGTCCAAGCAGCAATAGCAGGTGTTGGGTCTGAGGAGCAGGTAGATCCATGTAGAAGCAACCGTGAAATATATAGAAAATGTTGAGGACTGGGGAAAACTGGCATTTTATGCTCTGATCTTTGTATTCTTCACAATGAGGTATTGTTAGGTATAAGATCTGTAAAACAATGAAGCTTTGATAGAACATAATACCTATTCAGGAGCTCAACTTTGCACATTTACTCTGAACACACACAAAACACAAACTAAATTTGCCTTTGCATGGCACACAATGAGCATCTGACATAATACTTTACTTAATGGCATTAAATCAACAAATGCAGGAAGGTGAGCTCACCTTTGGGCATTCCTTATGGATACTGTCCATTTAGAAACGTATAACTACAAATGATATATAGCCTTAAAATGCTCATTGCACACTTATTCCTTAAAGGGGTATTCCCATCTCACAAATGTAGTTTGTATAGTTAGATATAGCCATACCAATATTTTTACTAATATAATGTAATTATATAAAATGTACCGTTTAGAAGATTTGCCTATTTGTATATTCATTGTCCCACACACATCAGTCAGGCCGTTGCCCCTGGTTACGACCACCGCGGCCATGTAGTAGTGGTGGCCGGCTTATTCTTGTTCAAACCCGCTCTGAGGTAACTGCTGTATTGTGAACACACATTACATGAGCATGTGGAGGCACATCTTAGGGTTGTAGCATTTTTGTCTGCGCTTCCAAAACGCAGAGAAACGGATCCTGTTCCTAGAACAATTCATCCCTTTGGAGCAGGATCCGTTTATAAAGTCTGCGTTGTGGATGGATCCTGACCATTGTGTCTTGGACTGGTCGCGTCCAAAACGCAGATGTGAAAGTACCCTAAGATGTGTCTCCGCATGCTCATGTAATGTGCATTCACAATACAGCAGTTACCTCAGAGCGGGTTTGAAGAACAGCAAGCCGACCACCACTACTACATGGCTGTGGTGGTCGTAACCAGGGGCAACGGCCTGACTGATGTGTGTGGGATAATGCCTATACAAATAGGGAAATCTTCTAAACAGTACATTTTATATAAATACATTATATTAGTAAAAATATTGGTATGGCTATATCTAACTATACAAACTACATTTGTGAGATGGGAATACCCCTTTAAGCTCTAAGGCTATATCATGTACATGTACGTCATAAGCATTAAGGCCAGGGTCACACACCATGGAATATGCAGCAGAAAAATAAAATCAGTGGAGCAATAAAAATCCACTGTATTCATTGACATGCTATGGATTGGAAAACCGCAATACCACAGCTTTGCTGCTGAATTTTTACACAGCATGTGGATGAGAATTCTAAAATTCTCATCCACTTTGCTTTTACTGTACAGTGCTGCGGATTTGCCTGTGTGACGCCAATCCGCAGCTAATCAGTCATGTGTGACCCTGGCCTAAGGGGTTTGTGGAGCAGGCACTGAGTTTGCTTCGTATATGGTGGGTGCCGGCTGTATAATACAGCAGAAATCTGCTGGCAGCGACTGTGATCAACTTAATCGCCAGATAACCCATGTGGTGATAAGGAAGCCGTTCGTTCATTGTGAGATGCCTTTAGGAGACTATCATGTTGTAGGGAGTGGAGAACCGCACACTATAGCTCCTGATGCCAGCAAGGACTATATAGTCATAATCAATAGTATACAATTGCAGCACTCAGGTTGTTCATTTGCACTTATAGGTAATTTATAGATACAAAATTCACAATCCAGTTACATAATTCGATCTAGCCCCTCAATAACTTTCATTGATGAAACAGACAAACTGACCGCTGAAGAAGTTCCGTGAGGACCAAAACGTTCGGTCACCGTCATTACCAAAAGAGTGGTTTCTATCATTACCTGTGATGAATTATGTAACTGGATCGTAAACTTTGTATCAATAAATTACCTATAAGTGCAAACGAACAACCTGAGTTCCGCAAATCTATACTATTTAGGAGACTATCATCACCATCATCTTTTCACAGGTATATTCCAATGGGACTGCAGGTGGCAGCACTACATTGGTATATTCTAAACCTTCTATTTAGCAATGGACTTCATTCCACTGGTAAATAGAAATGGCAATCTGATGGCTGCATGTTGTGAGGCCCTTGAGGGTCTAAAAAAGCAAAGAAAAAAGTTAAAAAAGTTTTTAAAATATAAAAAAAATTATAAAATATCAAATCACCGTCCTTTTTCCCAGAATAAAAATAAACAATTAAAAAAATAAACAGGCATCACCATGTCCAAAAATTCCTGTATTTTTTAAATGTAAAAATATTTATCCCATACGGTGAACTGCGTAATGGGAAAAAATCTAAGTGGACGATTTTGCCATTTTTTTGTCACTTGACCTTTGAATAAAAAGTGATCAGAAAATTGTACACACTCCAAAATGGTATAAATAAAAACCATAGATTGTCCTACCTAAAATGAGCCCCTACACATCTCAATAGACAGAACTATAAAAAAGAAAAAAGTTTTTTTTCAGTATTGGAACACAAGAAAAACTATATAAATTTGATATTGTTGTAATTGTACTGACTCAAAGAATGAAGATAATTAATCAGCTTAGGCTACTTTCACACTAGCGTTAGCACGGATCCGGCACCTAAAGGGTGCCAACGGATCCGTGCTAACGCCATACATGTGTGGAGCCGGAGCAGCGCTCCGGCCCCACACATGACACACATTGAAACAAGACACAGACATACAGACATACATACAAACATACAGACATACATACTCACATACTCCAGGGACGCCGGCAGAACGTCTTCACGCGCCTCCTGCGCGCAGTGATGACGATTCCCCACAGCGCCCTCTGCTGGGCGCAGTGGGAAAACATCATAGCTGTGCGCAGGAGGCGCGTGAAGACATGCTGCCGGCGTCCCTGGAGTATGTGAGTATGTATGTCTGTATGTATGTATGTCTGTATGTATGTATCTATGTATGTAAGACGGATCCGGAATGACCCCCCATTGGAAATCAATGGAGGACAGATCCGGATTACTGGTGTGTCCACAACAAACGGATCCGTCCCCATTGACTTGCATTGGGGGTCATTCCGGATCCGTCTTGGTGCGGATGCCTGGACCGGAGAGCAAACCGCAGCATGCTGCGGTTTGTTCTCCGGTCTGAAGACGGAACGGAATGCTTTCAGGAGCATTCCGTTGTCTTCAGTTCAGTTTTGTCCCCATTGACAATGAATGGGGACAAAACTGAAGCGTTTTACGGAACTCAATACCGGAATTTAAAAACGCTAATGTGAAAGTAGCCTTAATTGCATAGGGAAAGCCATATAAACAAAATCCATAAAACTGCGGCAGAATTGTGTGTTTTTTTTCAATTTCACCCCATATGGAATTTTCATCAAGCTTCCCACTACATTGTATGTAATAGTAAATGGAACCATTAGAAAGTACAAATTGTCCTGAAAAAAAACGAGCATATGGCTATGTGAATGGTAAAATTAAAAAGTTATGACTCCGGAAAAGCAGGGAATAAAAAACGAAAACGGAAAATCAAAAGGTCCTGAAGGGGTTCAATACACATACACCTTAGGCCGAGCCAATGGGAGGGAGATGGGAGAGAGATGGGAGAGATAGCCCCAAGCTGGCTGAACCACCGCCAGTTTAGGCCTTTATTAAAAGCGGGGTCTAAAACGCTGGTCTTAATAAATGTGCCCCATACTGTTTGTTACACGTAGCAAGCAATCACATTACAGCTTTAATTTTTGTGCATATCAACCAATCACAGCACAGCTTTCATTTTACTACAGCAAACCTCCCAACTATCCTCCCAGCTGTTGCAAAACTACAACTCCCATCATGCCCAACAGCCTGCAGCTATCAGGGCACGATGGGAGTTGTGGTTTTGCAACAGATTGAGAGCCAAAGGTTGGTAAAAATAGGTCTACAGTATTGTAAGAAGTGATGTAGCAAAATAAAGCTGTGCTGTGATTGGTTGGGCAAAAAAGAAAGCTGTGCTGTAACTGGTGGCTATAGCATGAGAGGCTTAGTGTAAAGCAGGTACATTTATCATTATTATAATTATTAATATATAAATTTTAATCCCCGCTGCCTAAAAAACCCATTACTTTATTAGAACCTTCGGCTGGACTTGACAACACCCCAATATCTTAAAGGGGTTATCTCATGAATAATGTAAAAAATGAAAATCAGACATCATATAGTACAGGACAATCTCTTTCTAATAAAGCTAGAACCAGCCCTGTACCTCACATAGATCCATAGATCTCGTCATTCATTGCTCTGCTAGATTTATATCAAGCTGACAGCTCAGGGGGCGTGTCTTTTCTGCTGCAGCTAAGGAGGCGTGTCTGTTCTCTCCCTATCACAGCTCAGGAGACAGCTGAAAGATGAAACTGAGCATGTGCGGCTTTCTCAGTGAGCAGGTCAAAGAAATAAGAAATTAAGTGGCGCTATACAGATACATTTTATTGACTAACTCAGTAGTTATAATAAATTTTTAATTACATGCAATTACAGAAGTATTCAGATCCAGGTGCTGGTTTGAAAACTGTAGAATATTTTTCGTGGGACAACCCCTTTAAGTTGGATCATGAAGAGTACCAAGTTTAGTTGAGGTCCATCAAGGCACAGAGGAGCCTATAAAGAACAAACCTACAAACTTTCACCACCACTGGGACACCCACATATTCTGAGAACGTGGCCCCCTTTTCTCCATTCTGATGGAGAGGTAAATTATGCGTGCACCCTGCTGCATCACTGATTCTCTGTTGGACTGCCAGAAATCAGTGATGGAAAGTCCTGTGCTATTTCCAGTCCCATAGAGAATGAATGGAGTATCAGAGTCTACCTGTTGCTCCATCAGTCTGTGAGAATGGGACCCCATTGATCAGTTACAGTGCTTTTATAAAGTCCCTACAGACCCTTTTATGTTGTGGTCTTGTGCTAAAATAAAAAAAAATCTAGTTTTACCCCATCATTCTGCACTCAATATAACATAATGAGAAAGCGAAAACAGAATGTTCAAAATCTTTGCTAATCTATTGAACAGGAAGGACTAAAATCCTGCGTTGACATAAGTATTCAAACCCTTTACTCAGGACTTAGTTGAAGCACCTTTGACAGCGATTACAGCCTTCAGTCCTCTTGGGTTATGATGCTACAAGGTTTGCACATTTTGATTTGGGGATTTTCTGCCATTCTTCTCTACAGAATCCCTCAAACTCGGTCAGGCTTGATGGGAGTGTAAATGGACTGTCATTTTCAGGTCTCTCCTGAGTTGTTCGATTGGGTTCAAGTCAGGGCTCTGGCTGGGCCATTTAAGAACATTCACAGGATGGTCCCTAAACCACTTGTGTGTTGTCTTGGCTGCAGTGGCGTAGCTATAGGGGCCACTTGCAGGGCCGCACTGCCAATTAGGCAAGGTGCGGCATGGCCCTGGTCACAGTGGGGGGCAACGGCGGCGGCGGGGCAGAGGGAGATGAGCGCTTCCATTGTGGAAGCGCTCATCTCGATAGTCATCTGTAAACAGATGCCTGTGCTGCGGGGCAGGGGAGGGAGAGGCGTCTCCCCTGCCCGTTCCTCTGATAGGCTACCTCACTAGACGTCATCGCGCTGCCTGAGCCGTACAGAGCGGGACACAGGCCGGAAGAGGCCTGCATCGCATTGCTACCAGCTCAATGGAGGTAAGTATAACTGTTTATTTTTTTTATTGGTGCAATCACGGACCGGAGCTCTATTGGGGGCACTGGGGGGATTTGTTACTGGCACATGGGGCACTGGGGGCATTTGGTACTGGCACAAGGGGCAATGGGGGGCATTTCTTACTGGCACATGTGGGCACTGGGAGCATTTCTTACTGCCACTGGGGACATTTCTTACTGGCACATGGGGGCACTGGGGCATTTCTTACTTTCACTTGGGTGCACTGGGGGCATTTCTTACTGGCACATGGGGGCACTGGAGGCATTTCTTACTGGCACTGGGGAGCATTTCTTACTATCACATGGGGGAATTTCTTACTGGCACATGGGGGCACTGGGGGCATTTTTTTACTGGCACATGGGGGCACTGGGGGCATTTGGTACTGGCAACAAGGAGGCAATGGGGGGCATTTCTTACTGGCACATGGGGGCACTGGGGCACTGGGGGGATTTTTTACTGGCACATGGGGGGCACTGGGGGGGCACTTTCTTACTGGCACATGGGGGCACTGGGGGATTTCTTACTGGCACATGGGGCACTGGGGCATTTCTTACTGGCACATGGGGGGCACTGGGGGGCATTTCTTACTGGCACATGGGGCACTGGGCAGGCATGGGGTGGCACATGGGGCATTTTCTTACTGATTGATTTGGGGGGCATCTATGGGGGTGGACACTTTTTACTGGCACATGATTTTGGGGGGGGGGGGGGAATCAATGAGGGGAGCATTTCTTACTGGCCCACATTATTGGGGGGAAATTTTGCGAGCATTTCTGGCACATTGGGGGCATTGGGTTTCGTACTGGGGGCAACTTATTGGGCACTATGGGGGCACTTATTGGCACATTATTTGGGGGGGGGGCACTTCTTACTGGCACATTATTGGGGGGCAACTATGGGGGCACTTCTTACTGGCACATTATTGGGGGGCACTATGGGGGCACTTCTTACTGGCACATTATTGGGGAACTTCTTACTGGCACATTATTGGGGGCACTTCTTACTGGCATATTGGAAGCATTATTACTTCTGGGGCACAGTGGGGACATTAGTACTGTTGGGGGCACTATTACTAACAAGTGCACTCTGGCAAAGAATTATTAGTTGGTACTTTGGGGAGCACTATTACTGTGGGGGGCACCCTGGCACAGTATTAGCACAGTTATTTCTGGGGGACATTATGTTTACACTATTACTGTCAGGAGCACTATTTGCTGGGCGCAGTTATTTTAGGACACTGTGTGCCAATAATTATTGAAGGGCACTATCTGTGTGGTACTAGTGGCACAGTACTGGGGGTGGTAGGATGATATGTCCAGAAGATGGGAGGATGATGGAAAAGTAATAAACTAAGATTGTTTTCTGTCAAACTGCAGAGATGAGAAATGGCTGAAAAATGGCGTCTGGTCTGAAAGGAGAAGATGAGGAAAGAGAACATCTATATCAGAGGAGACGTCACTGGATGTAAGAAGTATGGGGAGCTGTATTATACTGGATGTACGAGGTATGGGGCGCTGTATTAGGCTACATTCACACGAACGTTGTGTTTTGCAGTCTGCAAATTGCGGATCCGCAAAAAAACGGATGATGTTCCGTATGGCATGTGTTTTTTTGCGGATCCACTGTAACAATGCTTATCCTTGTCTGCAAAACGGACAAAAATAGGAATGGACATACAGATGCGGACAGCACACAGTGTGCTGTCCGCATTTTTTGCTGACCCATTTATGTAAATGCGTCCGCATCTGAGCCGCAAAATATGCGAATCGGAGGCTGCTAAAATAACTGTCGTGTGAATGTAGCCTTACCCTGTATGTTCTGTAGTGATATACGAAATGTTAGGAGGGAAAAGGTTAGGGTGAGAATTTGGCATGGGGGGGGGTTCAATTTTTGACTTGGCCAGCAGAAAAGCTAGGTGCACCAGCGCTGAGGGAAAGGGGGGCCCCAAGCTGAACTCTTGCACCAGGGCCCATGAGCCTTTAGCTATGCCCCAGCTTGGCTGTATGCTAAGAGTCATGGTCTATTGCAACCTCAGCTCAGCTAGTCTAGTCTGAGGTCCTGAGCACTCTGGATCAGGTTTTAAATAAGAATATCTCTGTACTCCATTCAGCTTTCCCTCAATTGTGACCAGTCTCCCTGCCCCAGCTGCTGAAAAACACCCTCACAGCATGATGTTGCCACCACCATGCTTCACTGTTGAAATGGTATTGGGTAGTGGTTTTCTCCAAACATGACTCTTAGATTTAAGGCCAAAAAGTTAAATACAGCTTTTATGGCAGATAGTTTACCAACATAATAGTTATTACTTTACATTTTTCATATGTCTACTTTATGTTGGCAAAATTTTGTAAATTTCATTTAATTTTTAGGACGTTAGAAGGCTTAGAATTTTAGAACTAATTTTTCAAATTTTCAAAAAAATTTCCAAAACCATTTTTTAAGCACCAATTCAGTTATAGAGTGATTTTGAGGGGCTTATGTAATGGAAACCACCCATAAATGACCCCATTTTAGAAACTACAACCCTCAAATTCAAAACTGATGTTGCAAACTTTGTTAACCCTTTTTTGCAGATTTTTTATGTTAATCAAATTTTTCCTGGGAGGCAAGTTGAGCAGAAAAAAGCCAGTCAATATGGACCTGGCGATACCTAATATGTCTACTTTTACTACTTCTACTTTTTTTTTATAACTGAATTTTGGGAAAAAGACATTTTTTTTTTGCTTGAAACTTTTAATTTTTTTATTATGTAAAACATTTTTACTATATTTTTTGTCCCACTATGGGACTTCAACTTTTGGTGGTCTGATCCCCTCTGCAATGCATTACATCTGTATTGTAATGCATTGGCTGTAAGTGTATTACACAGGCTCATATGGAAGGCAGCCTCGATTCCTATGGAAGGCATTGGGCTGCCTTCCCAGCCATTGGGTCCCCATGGGGACAGAGACCCAACAAGGATATCGCACGTGCCGTAGTCAAAGTTGACCGTGGAACAGCAACAGTTAATGCTCTGGCATCGCTGTTTTCATTGATGCTGGCGCATACAGCAGGCGCCTGGCTATCAGTGTCTGCCAGACCCCTGCCACTGATTGGGTGGGCGCAGCTCCTGCACCCGCCCAATCAGCCCGCCGTAGCTGGGATTTAAGGCACAGTCCACAGCACCGCACTGGGATTTAAGGCACAGTCCACAGCACCGCACATCTACAGCACTGGTATCCTACAGGTTAAAGGTTATCCCATGAGTAATGCAAAAATGAAAATCAGACATCATATAGTAAATGACAGCCTCTTTATAAAAACTTAGAACCAGCCTGTATCTCATGTGGATCCAGAGATCTCCCCATTTATTGCTGCAGTTGCTGTGCTTGATTTATTTGGTGGCAGTTGAAGGATGGAACTGAGTATGTATGTCAACCTCAATGAGCTGAACAGAAAATTTAGAAAAAGGGAAAACAGCAGGTGGCACTATACAGATACATTTCAGTGAATAACTCAGTGGCTATACAACATTTTTAATTACATCCAATTACAAAAGCATTCAGGCCCTGGTGCTGGTTTGAAAAATGTAGATTTTTTGGGGACAACTCCTTTAAGATTATTTTCTTATTCATCAGTAATCATTTTGCTGATTTTGCATTTGCTATATTTTACATTGGAATAATACTGCTCCATGTTTTTTATGCTTTTGATCAGTATGTTATGCCTTTAGACTTAGGGGGTCATTTATCAACCTGAAATATGCCTATATTATGCGTATTTCAGGTGCAGATTGTGGTGCAACGGTTAGTTTACATTACATTGTGGCCTTGTAATGTAGGACACACAAGCATCATTGATAAAGAAATGGTGGGAGTGGTGGTTAGTGTTGCATGAACTGCCGATGTCAGGACACATCTCACCATGCATGATGGGACAGTAGACACAGCAAGTAGGATTCAAGCATGGTGGATAAGGTAAAACTGCAAATGAAGTAAATTTGGGGAAAAAACTATTCAAGGTGAAATGGGAGCTAGAGTAATAAATGAAAATAAACTTTAGCGTTAAAAGTAGTTGAAGGCACAACCACTTTAAACTAGCCAAACACATTAAATCTATGTTAGCTGAACCCGCAGACTTCAACGAGTTCTGTTGACCACATAATGTGTACGGGACCTCACAACTTCAACTTCCCGATCTTTTTGTTCTCAGGGAAATAAGCAGGGGTGGATTGGCCATAAACCTTACAGGGAAATTTCCCGGTGGGCCGATGCCCAGTGGGCTGCCTGAGCTCTCATCATAGGCAGCCAGTGGAAGTTTTTGTGCTAATGGGGCAGTATTTTGTGATGGACTGTGGTATTTGGCTCTGTTGGCGTGGTATAATATGTTGCAATATGGTATTTCTGGCCCTGCCTACTTGAATTGGCCCAGTCTTCTGTCAATTTGGACCCGACTTCAAAATGGGGCCACTTTTAATATTTTTTCCAGGACCATTTTAAGTTCCCAATCCGCCCCTGGAAATAAGTCACTGTCAGAGGCATCCGGCAGGAACTTTCTCCCCTCTCCCTCATCCTAGCCGAGTATGCTTATGTATTTGAGGATTAAAAGAGCTGTCAGCGAAACGTTATGTCACAAATATGGCAAGCTTTAACTTTCCAACAAAATGTTGAGTATTTCATGTTAAAGGAAATGTATCACCAAAAATGTTATCTGCCAGTTAAATCTAGTTAGCAACACATATCCTTTTTTCTCTTTTTATTTTCTGATTGCAGATTTTTTATTCTATTTCCTGAACATGATTATGAGGGCAGCCATCTTGCCTGAGCTTTTCTGAACAACGTTTAGAAAGCATTAAGAAAATTTCCTTACGGAAGCCACATGGGCCATAGACACAATGGTCAGGAGGGGACCTTGTGGACTTCTATGGGAAAGTTTTCTTGGCATGCTCTGTGACCTGTGCAGAGGTCATTGTACAAGGAAAGAATGCAGGGTTGTAGCTAAAGGCTCATGGGCCCTGGTGCAAGAGGTCAGCTTGGCCCCCCGTTCCCTCAGTGCTTTTTAGCCAGGGGCAGGGGTGTCCATTTAAAAAAAAAAACATCTCAGACCTCAGACCAGACCCCATTAAACCTCCATCTCAGACCCCCCCAATATCAGACCAGACCCCCATTAGACCTCCAGACCCCCCCATATCAGACCTCAGACCAGACCTCCAGACCCCCAATCAGACCCCCATTAAACTTTCAGACACCCATTAAACCTCCAACCCCCATATCAGGCCCCCAATAGATCTTCAGATCACCGTTAGACCTCCAGACCCCATTAGACATCTGGCCCCCAATTCAGAACCCTATATCAGACCCTCATTAGACCTCCAGACCCCCGATAGACTTCCAGACCCCCGTATCAAACCCCCATTAGCCCTCTAGAACCCTCCCTGCTCTGCCGCCACTCTCCTGGTCTGGCGGTCTCCTTGCTCACAGTGCACTGTGTACATCCTGATGCTTTAGGCAGCCAGGACACACAGCCCCAAGAAGAGCAGGCAGGGAGGAGGGGTAAGTACAATGCTCATGGCGCTTCACTCCCCAGCCTCCTGCATTCCATTATGGAAACGCTCACTAGTATTCCCTTTATAAGATGCATTGCATAGTATAAAGGGAAAAATACAGCACCATTGTCAACTGCAACCACTGCGACCCCTATAGCTATGTCAGTGCTGTAATGTTATCACCCCTGTGCATAGATAACCAGGTAACTGCAGTAAAGAGATCTGTATTATTAGGCTTAGGCCTCTTTCATAGTAGCGGCAGCACGGATCCGGCAGGTGAAGGGTGCCGCCGGATCCGTGCTGCCACAGGTACATGTGTGAGGCCGGAACCGCGCTCCGGCCCCACACATGTCACACAGTACAGACACACACAGACATATACACATACAAATACACATACATACTTACATGCTCCCAGCAGGTCTCCACAATGCAGGAGGAGCAGGACGGCGCGCACATAGGACGATTCCCCACAGCGACCAGCACAGGGCGCTGTGGGGAATCGTCCTATGTGCGCGCTGTCCTGCTCCTCCTGCGCTGTGGAGACCTGCCGGGAGCATGTAAGTATGTATGTGTATTTGTATGTGTATATGTCTGTGTATGTTTATGTGTACATCTGTATGTGTGTATGTATGTATGTATGTGTGCAGGTGACGGATCCGTCATGAACTGCATTGAAAGTCAATTGGAGGACGGATCCGTTTACCATTGTGTCACACCAAACGGATCCATCCCCATTGACTTTCATTGGGGGTCATGACGGATCCGTCTTGGTGCGGATGCCTGGACCGGAGAGGAATGCTTTTAGGAGCATTTCGCTGTCTTCAGTTCAGTTTTGTCCCCATTGACAATGAATGGGGACAAAACTGAAGCATTTTATTCCGGTATTGAGCCCCTATGACGGAACTCAGTACCGGAATTATAAAACGCTAGTGTGAAAGTAACCTTAGTGACCAGTGTGAAAACGGCAGGATTTTATGGTTTTTGTTTAAATATAGATGTTGACATAAAAATAACCACCAAAATTTTGTTAAAAACACGGTAACCATAAAACAATAGGTAATTTTCTAATGACATATTTCCTTTCAAATTTGGTCAACTGTATGCAGACCCTGTAAGTCGAATAATGGTATATAATGATGACATACAGCCAAGTCATATTCTGTAATTAACAAATGTATTCTTTCTATTTTCATAACTCGTATCAGTAGAGTACCTTGAAAAGTTTTCAGTAAAAAGGTCACATTCTGTTACTTTCTCCCAGATTCCTGGATGAGTAAAGCCTGAAATGGAATGTTAAAATAATTAAGCCGGATTCCCCAATTTAATCATCAGACATGTACACTGAACCGACCCAGCCTCTCAGGTCAGACAGGAAGAGAATTGACGTAGTTGGCACACAGCACTGCGTAAGCGCTGCCGAAAAATGGCAGCCAAGTACACACAGTTGGGTAATCAGAGGCTAGGAAAAACAGGCTGATGAACAGGTGAACTGAGATATTTTGGCACTTTTCTTAGAAATCTCCTATAGGCGTCCTTTAGATTGCTGTGACATGCCATCTAAGCCATGACATCTATTTCTGAGTGTTAGCAAGATGTTTCCTTCATGGAGAAAATCAAGCAAACTACCAGGAATGAAAACTTGGCAGCTACAATCCACAAGAGACTAATCCTAGAAGGGATGTGTCGTACAAAGGAGAAACAGTCTACTACAAAAGAGAAAACAAGCTTGCTGACCTGGGTGTAAAGGACACCCAAACTAACAGATCAAGGAAGACATATGACATGTGCTCAGCTTTATAATGTGGCTCCAAGTAAACAATCAGAACAAGCACTTTACTGACACACGTCAGTCAGCAATATGATTTCCTTAGTTTGGACCCTCAGATTTTCCAATACAGATTCGCAATGGTGTCATCATAGGTCATAGGTGCATTTCCAATGTCCCAAGCTGGACTGTGTTCATCAGTGCTCATCAGAGACTCTGAGCAGTGAGGACAAATCACCTCCACCTGTAATATACTTACCATCAAAATCCTTCACTGATATCTTGCCCCCCTCCTATACAAAGACTGGGCTAAAATGATGTTAATACAGATGGCCACATCCAGTGGGTGCAGAAAATAAAATAGCTATGGGCGAAATGTTACTGTGGTGAATGTCACTGGACAATGCAGCAACATGAAATGATATGGACCCTAGTTATTGGAAAGTAAGCAGACTAGTGATAAAATAAAAAATCTCTAGTTTTCCCCCATCATTCTGCACTCAATACCCCATAATGACAAAGTGCAAATAAAATTGTAAACAATTTTTGCAAATTTATTTAAAAATAAAAGTATTTAAAAATAAAAACTACAATTTTGCATGGACATAAGTGTTCAGACCCTTTGCTATGACACTTGAAATATAGCCTATTTTATTTGATCATCTTTGCATATCAGAGCCAAAACCAAGCCATGAGGAGGACAGAACTGCCTGTAGAACTTAGAGACAGGAGTGGGTGGAGGCACAGATATGGAGAAGTGTAGAGAAAAGCTTCTGCTGAACTGAAAGTTCTCAAGAGCACATTAGCCTCATAATTCTTAAGTGAAAGATGTCTGGAACAACCAGGACTCTTCCTAGAGCCGGCCACCCCACCAAACTAAGTATTTGAGGGAAAAGGGTCTTGAGAAGAGAAGTGACCAAGAATTAAATGGTCACTCTGACTTGATCCTGTATGCAGATAGGAGAAACTTCTAGAGGGTCAACCATCATTGCAGCACTACACCAATCTGGGCTTTATGGCACCTAAATGATTCTCAGACTATGAAAAGATTTCCTGGTCTGATGAAACCAGGATTGAACCTATGGGCATCAATTCTAAGTATCATGTCTGGAGGAAATGAGGCACTACTCATCACCTACCCAATACTATCCTTACAGTGAAGCATGGTGGTGGCAGCATCATGATGTGGGGGTATTTTTCAGCAGGTGGAACAGGGAGACTGGTCAAGATCGAAGGAAAGCTGAATGGAGCAAAGTACAGAGATATTCTTATTGAAAACCTGACCCAGAGTGCTCTGGACCTCAGACTGGGCCCATGCCACCACTTCCAGGTGCAGTGACACGTCTTTCTACAAAAGGAGTGCACAGGCGCGGGATACAAGGGGGCGTGAATAAAAGCAGAGGGGCGTCATAGTTGAGCTCCAGGGGCTTTGCTGGAGCGGTGCTCGAACCACATAAGCCCACCTCCTGGTGCTCAAATTACTCATTTGCATAATTTTAAAAGTACATATTTCTCTGGAACCATAGTACCGACAGACATAAGAAAGGTAATATTTTACTCAGCTAGATCAACCCTACCAGGCTATATGCCTGGTAGGGTATGGTAGGGTTGATCCGGGTGACAGAGCCTCCTTAATTGAATTGTAGAATGGTTACATATTTTATTGGACGAATTCCTGTATTATTTCTCACTAAAGCTGCCCATACACTTTTATTAGCTGTCAATAGGACGCTTGCTCAGCCAGCAGTGATTCCTTCCAACTCCCTAAAACAGCTCCTCCAGAGCCAAGCATGCATGTGCTCTCAGTGGGGAGAGAGGAATAAGCCAACATATCTGCTTCTTCTTTTCTTTGACTTCTGCTGTTGGGAAGGGTTGAGACATACCCATACACATTAAACAGTCAGCTAATCTCACTAAATTTGTCACTTCGACTTACATGTCATGTGTATGGCACCTTAAAAGTGGATGTCCAAGCAGTATCAGCAGATTACCTTGCCTAGGTCCATAGAGATTAATACAGAAAATCTTCTGAATATGTATGTAAATTAGGAAAATATGTCCAATGCTACAAAGCCTGACTTACATTAGGAGATGTATCAGCTGAAATTATGGCAGGCAAGTTCTCCCCCATTCTCTGACTATTGTTGTGCCATGATACCACACGGGACTACTAAACCTTCTCTTTTGTGTGAGAAAAGGGATGTATAACATAATTCCAACATTTTGGAGGGAAGATACTAAGATCAAGTTAATTTGCCCTCAAATTAGTAGCAAATGCCTTTGACTAGCCTGCCTTTTTATAATTACATTCTAATTTTTATTAATCATATATTGTATATATACCTTAAATAAAGGATCAAAACTTTTACGTTATGATATCCTTCCTAGGTATGTCTGCATGATTTTTGCATGATGAACATAACTCAAAGATAAAAAGAAAACATATGCCTCTATATCCAGTAAAAACTCGTGCTAATGACAGGTCTAGATTTACCTTTGATTGATAATTTATCTGTAGACTATAGTGACATCTATGTCCAGCCTAATAAATGTCATTCTGTTTGTAGAGACTATTGATTATGTAATATCTGTGTAAAGTTTCTTCTTGGCTTTCTTTGATATTAACCTAGTAATGTAATGCATGCAATTTCTGATATCTTTGAGTGAGTCAAGATATTTGGCACCAGTGGCAATGGTATAAAATGGCAGATTCAAATATAATTGCTTGCACTTATGGTTTATGTGTGTTCTGATGAATTTACAATGAATTGAAAGAATAGAAATTTCATCTTCTGATAGAATGACACTAGAAAAGATGCCTGCACTTTGTACAGTGCTTTCTAGGTATTTGTTGACTTACATTTTTTCATTCTGTTCTGAAATGGTTGTATATATGGAGTTCCACAGAACCTTTCCAGGTCAAGCTTCTCCAAGAATCCACTGGTAAGCAATCATGGAGGCAGATTAGTACACATTGATATACTGATACTTCAGAGTATAAAAGTTAATAGAAGAAGGTGAAACACTTTAGTAAAGCACATAACATAAGCAATATGATGAAATGTAGACACCGAACTTCTGTGATTGTTGAAGCAGTAAGAGCAGAAGATGGAGCTGAGGAGCGGACGGACACAGACAATTGCAGGTCTAGTTGGTTTACCAGAATGTGAGGTTTTGGAAAGATTGGCAGTCTGCAAGGGTTATATATAGGTTCTCTTGGACCATCAAAGAGTGAAGGGAGGTAGGTCAGGATGTGAAAGACAGAAATGCACAGCGCAAAGTTTGTCCACTGGCTCTAGGTTTGTTGGATCCAGGAGTGCCCTCTAGTCTCCAAAGTGGAATTTTCTTCCATATGAAAGGTGTGGTTGACTTTCTGGAGCCATTGTAATATTGCTGATTCAAATTCTTGTTTGTTTTTACCCTAAATAGAAATAAGCTCAATGAACAATAATGATGCTTTATTGAGAGCTTTAACTGATGACCATGTGACTGTGTCCAATAATTTCTAGAGGGTTTTCACTATTTGCTCATAGTGCTAAACCACTGGCTGATTTTTATTGTGATGACTATACCAATCATCTGTAGCACTGGCAACTCAGACCAATGAATGAAGACTAGTTATGGAGACATTTTTACCATTGTTCAACCACCTTTTACATCCTTATCTTGGTGTATGTCATCCTTTAGCCAAAATCAATAGTGCACCTTAAAATACTCTCAACCAACTCCTCCAACACATAGAGAGCTGGTCAGTGATGCCAAAGGACAAACTAATTTTAACACCTATTTTCAGCAATAAGTATGTGGAGAAAACTGAAGCAGGGCTACAAAGTTTCTTGCCAAGTGACTGGGCAGCAATCAATGCAACCAATTATGTCTAGCACTGACCTGTAACGTTGAAAACATAAATCCTTGTAAAATCATCCTCTCAACATTCATGTGTAATCAGAAGATGGTGTTCGCGGGGGTCTTTAATATATCACATCTTCTGATTTCACCATATGGGTTCTCTGTAGAGATGCCAAACCTATATGCATCTATTTGTAGATTGTTTCCTCTTGAACTCTCAGGCCCATGGTTCAAAGCAAAGTACCCATATTAGGGTATCCTGCTAGACAAGGAACCCATTGACACAACACCCTTCATGACTAAAGGTGCCCATACACATAAGGGCAAAGTTAACTGGACATGCCAAGTTAAGCTCCTCTCGCCATTGAGAACACTAGCCAAGTGACCACGTGTCTGTATGGGGGGAGTCTGGAGGAATAACTAAATGGGCATTTGGCTTAAAGCTATTGAAGGTGTATGACCACCTTTAAGCTGGCCATACACATTATTCATTTTCAGCCGAACCTGCTGAGAACAGATCATGTCGGGGGGAAAACGTATTGGGCCAAATGAATATTTTCACACAAAAATATTTTCTTTTGTTCTCCAGGGAAATAAGCCGCCACCAGAACTGTCTGGCAGCGACTTTCTCCACTCTACCCAGAGCACACACACACAAGTTCGGTTGAGTCTAATGTGTATGTCTATAGGCAAGCCAGGAGGGAGACGGGAGAGATAGCTGTTGGCTGAATGATCAATCAGCTGACACCTATTGAATGTGTATGGCTAGCTAAACAGAGCATTCCCTATCATTGTACAAGTACAATAATAACTGCTTTTTCTATATACATGTATGACCATGAATAATCTGTATATAAAGAAGTCGCAGATATTCATAGATTATCCAGTTAAGACACCAGGTAAATTATCACAAGTGTGATCTGTAGGCCTTCCTTTATTCAGCTGTTTGTGTAAAAGGACACTAGTGAAAGTAAAGAGGTAATCTTAGTTCTGGGTTTACAACTCATCTTGTAAGGTTCCCCGATTCACCGCCATTGTACCCTTATCTGATTATCAGGGTTATCTGATGTGAGCAGCTTATTCCATTGTTGAAATATTACAGGAGTCTGTGAGACCTCAGGCTGACACAATGGCCTCGCTGTGTAATGTTAGCATTTCATTTCCATTCAATCTGGCTCTGTTTGGACATGCACAGCTTTGATTGTGATGTGCCAGATACCAAGAATGATGTAAATCAAATTACAGCAATTATTGCAAAATCTTCAGCTATGGGAAACTTCCTGATACACGGATGCTCTTATTAATGTTTGGTAATATTGTGTCTCGTTCATAAATATTAAAGGTTTTACACCAGCGGATTGCACTGGAACAACACCTCAATTTGCGACTATGGGCAATTGGTTCTGATGCAACTGCAATAGTTTATGTGTGAAGGGATGGGTATTGTATTAAAAGAGATAACTGGTATTTATAGGCTTTAATGGACTACAGAAAAATAATTTGGCCAAGAATTTTGTGTTATGTGTAACAGACATGTAACCAAATTCCTTTTTTTTTTTCTTTATTTTTTTTTTTTAGTTTTTACATTTTTAGGCCCCATTCACACGACCGTATGTTCATTTCCGTATCTTATCCGCATTTTTGCGGAACCATACGGACCCATTCATTTTTCCATAGGAGAAAAACAAAAGCGAAATGCACACTGTGTGCATTCCGCATCCGTATATATTAAGGAAGTTCTCCCGCAAAAAAAAGGAAACATGTCCTATACTTGGCCGCAAAACACATCCGTAGCCACATTAAAGTCAATGGGTCCGCAAAATTACGGAACACTACGGAAGACTTTCCGTATGTCTTCCGTTCCGTTTTTATACGGACATGGAATACATACGGTCGTGTGAATGGAGCCTTATAGCTTATAAATCCATTTAAGCAAACAAATACAAGAATACAATTTTGGTTGCAGATTCTGCATCAACTGAATGCGGCTCTTGGGACTACATTGGATATGAGTCTACTGCCTGTTTGGTTGTGTTAAAGATTTTAAAATCTCTAGTAAAGGATTAAAGGCAGTAAATAAACTGCAGAGAAACCTATATGCTGCATGGAAAGTTATTCTTTAATTATGAGTTTTTGATAGAAATTTAGATTTGGGAATTTGGTTGCAGAAAATGAGGTTGACTATGTTTTGGAGAAATTGTATTTTGGGTATAAAAAAAGAACAAATGTTGTAATGATACATGGAAACAACTACAGACTATGCTAACAGGGGAGTAGCTAAAGGCTCAAGGGCCCTGGTGCAAGAGTTCAGCTTGGGCCCCCTTCCCTCAGTGATTTGTGGCAAGAGGCAGGGGTGCACCTAACCTTTCTGCTGCCTGATTTAAAAATTTAAACGCCCCCCCACCCACCCTTCCATGCCAAATTCTCAACCAAACCCCTTCCCTTCAGCCCTACTGTTAAAGACTTACTTGGAAAACATTACATACCACGCTACGAAACATACAGGCTAATACAGTCCCACGTACCTCTTATATCCAGTGATTTCTCCTTTGATGTAGATATTCTTTTTCCTCATCTTCTCCATTCAGACCAGACCACCATGATGGTTTCTTTCAACCATCTCTCATCTCTGCAAAGTTTCACAAATAGACATCTCAGTTTCCATCATCCTTCCACTTCCTGAACACTCCATCCTGCCACCCTCAATACTGTGCCCGCTGTGCTCCCCAATACTATACTGGATAAACAGTCACTCTGAAAATACTAGTACCGCACTGATAGTGCCTCCTTCAATATTCATTGGATCACAGTCCCCTAAAAAAATAAGTGCGCCCAGCAAATAGTGTAAACACAATGTTCCCCCAAAATAATTGCGGTAAACTGATACTGTGCCAGGGTGCCCCCCACAATAATAGTGCTCCCCAAAGTCCTTCCAATATAATTATCTCCCAGAGTGCATAGGGTTAACAGTGCCCCCAATAGTAATAATGCCCCTATTTTTCCCATACTAGTAATCATGTTCCCAATAGCCCCCCGTAGTAATAATTCTCCTTATACTGTGTACCAGTAGAATAATACCCTTAATGTCTGCCAGTACCAAAATACCACCTTATAATGTGTGCTAGTACAAAAAACTCAAAATTGCGCCCCCCACGCCGATCAGCAGTTTGAGAAGGCAGCAGCACTCCTGTAAGCACCGCGGCCTTCTCTCAGCTTTTCCTAGGCTGAATGATGACATGTTCATCGTTCATATGGACTAGGAGCAGCTCAGCCCCATTCAAGTAAATGTGGCTGAGCTTCGATACCAAGTACAGCCGCTATACTATGTATGGCTCCGTGCTTGGTAAGCTGCAAGAAGGCAGCATCACTCACAGGAGCGTCATTTCCTTCTCAAAACAGCTGATCGGTGAGGGGCCTGGGTGTCGGACCTCCACCGATCAGATACTGATGACCTATCCAGAGGATAGGTCATCATTAAAAAAAAATCTCAGAAAATTCTTTTAAAGGAAATTTGCCACTAATAATTTATTATGGACATCTTTTTTTAGTTGCTTAAAAGTATAGTTCTTCTACAACAAATATACCTCCATATGTCCCTTTACTAGCAAATGATTAGCATTCAAAAAATCTTTAATAAAGATGCTTATAAAAACAAAAAAAAGATAGCTTTTTATATTTTAATGTAAGGGTACCCTTATATACCTCCTTTTGACTTCATTTTTGCAGTATTATAGTGACATACAACTTGGACTTTGTACAGTGCCACAATAGGGCTGTATGCCTGGCCAATACTCCCATAATTTTGTCTCTTGGCATATTTGCCGTGCTGCGGCCGGTTCTCTGACCGGTCCCCATTATAGTGAATGGGGCTGGCCAGACTTCTGGCAGCACATGTGTGTACACTGTAGTCTGAATCTGGCAGACTGTTCACCTGGCAGAACAGCTTCCTGGCAAAGATAAATACCAGTGTGAAACTGGCCTAATCCCCTGCCGATCCAGTACAGTCAGTCAACAGTTCTCCATTTGCTTGAGCTGTGACATTCTTTAAAGGCCCATGACTGCTCCAGCCAATCCCTTGCCACATTGATGACTTCAGTGAGTGTGGCATGTGGTCGTGGTGATTAGCTGGCTGGTATGGAATATTATCCAGCTGTGGCGTACGTAGAGAAGTAAGGGCCCCATAGCAAGGATTAAACCAGGCCCCCTACAGGATAGAAGGGATTTTGCCTAAACCCTTTTCAATGACCCTTGAGCCATTTTTTCCACTACTTCATTTGCTAAAAGTTGTTCCTTTAGAGCAGGGGTGGGCAACCTCCGGCCCCCGGGCCGTATGCGGCCCGCGGGACCATTTCATGTGGCCCCTGGCCCCCTGCCAGAAAATGCATTATGGAAGCGGTCATTAGCTTGCGGGAGGCACGGGAAGGTGAGAACAGCGCTGCACTGGCGGTTCTCACCTTCCCTGATCTTCTCCCCGCCGTGCTGTGTCCTGATACGTACAGTGTCAGGACGTAGTGCGCGTAGATGCGCACTATGACCTGACACTGTGCGCTGTCAGGTCACAGTACAGAGCGGCAGGGAGAAGACCAGGGAGGGTAAGTGAACCTGCCAAGAGGCAGCACCGTCCAGAGCTGGAGAGGTAAGTTTATTTTATTATTTATTTTAAAAGTCTGATCTGAGGTGGGGAGGGGCTGATCTGCAGCTGGGGGGGCTTATTGGGGTCTGATCTGAGGCTGGGGGCATATTGGGGGTCTGATCTGAGGCTGGGGGGCTTATTAGGGGTCTGATCTGAGGCTGGGAGCATATTGGGAGTCTGATCTTCGGCTGGGGGACTTATTGGGGGTCTGATTTACGGCTGGGGGCTTATTGGGGATCTGAGGCTGGAGGGCCTTATTGGGGGTCTGATCTGAGGCTGGGGGCATATTGGGGGTCTGATCTGAGGCTGGGGGGCATATTGGGGGTTTGATCTGAGGCTGGGGGGCATATAGGGGATCTGATCTGAGGCTGGGGGCTCTGATGGGGTCTGATCTGAGGCTGGGAGGCCTATTGGGGGTCTGATGTGAGGCTGGGGGGTCTGATCTGAGGCTGGGGGGGTCTGATCGGGGTCTGATCTGAGGCTGATGGAGGTGGGCTGCAGATCTGAGACTGAGGAAGGGATAAAGGTAGGGACAGTGGCAGGGAGAGTGGAATCTGGGTGAACCCCCTCCCTGGACCCCTCTGGGTTTAGTTGGCTGCCATTAATGCCAAATAAAAAACTAAATATATAACATTCTCAACTTAAACATTAGACTGCTATATGTGGTCAAAATGGCGCCTGTACTATATGTAATATATAGTGCAGGTTCCATTTTGTGCTACACAAATACAGCACTCTAGATTTTTTTAATTGAAGCGCAATTTCTGTAACTTACCCCTAAGTCAGTTATATGTTTGACCAAATATAGCCGTCAAATTTTTAAGTTAAGAATTTTGTACGGCCCCTGAGCGATGTTACAAATATCCAAATGGCCCTCGGCAGCAAAAAGGTTCCCCACCCCTGCTTTAGAGGGTAGAGTCCTGACCAAGTTTTCACCCCCAGTAGAGGAGGAGATGATTTCAACTGGGCCAGTTCTTGCCCTGGGCCCCATAGCAGTTGCATGGACGGTAGAGCATAGACCGGCAGTGCTAGGAAGAATTAGAAAACGAGAAGTTGCTTTTTTCCCACTAAATGATGCCATTTGCACATACAATTACAATTTTTATAAAGCCCAGAAAACACCTTTAATTAATACAACTTGATTAGAAATGTAGCCTTCTCCAGCTTATCCCTTGTTAGTAATGGAGCAAGGCATATATTGTTGTATGGTAAAATACTACTGCTTTTTGATAAGCACATGAAAGTCATTTTGCAGTCTTGTGCCATGTCTCAGGACGGTACAGACTGTAAGATCTTTTTAATTTACAAGAAAGGACGGCACAAGCATTGTCTCCAAGCAAGTGTAAATACAACATGTCTCTTTGATGGGGACATCAGAGGCTTCATTTATATACTGAATCTTCTGTTTATCTCACAGGACTTATCATCTTCATTTAATCATTACAGGGGAAGTTTGCCCCACACCTACATGGACTGCATTTGGTTGACTGGAAAAAAAGAAACTTTCCCTTTCCTGGCATCTTATAAAAATGTAATTTCCCACAATAACAACCTGTAGCTACATATTTCTTGAGTCACTACAAGTCCCACGTGGCACTGAATGATGGAACACATTGCTTAGTTTCACTGCCGTAGCAGATGCTAGCCTTGATTTTAGTCCAAATCAATGTGTGCAGTTGTTGATCAAAAGCCTGTGGAAGATGGCAGGAAGTCTACTGTGTGTTTAGAAATATGCAGATATGTTAGCGGTGGTGGTTCAAGGTATTTTGGCACCATAGACAAAAATTCCAACCGTCAAGCTGCAGACATAAATGAAACTGCTTGTGGCTATGGCTTATGTTTTTTCTGGTGACCTTCTTATGACTTATACATGACGATGGAGAGAACATGACTTGGGTATGACACTATAAAAATTAAAGTAGATCCCATTCCTTTGCCTGGGTTAATTTACTGTATTTTAAATTGGATATATAGACAAAGAATATGACTTAAAAGTTGTATTGAGACTGCTGCTATTACATGCAGCAATTTCCTCCGCAGCAAGGGGAGGAGTGATCGCTATGATCAAAAATCACAATTGCCCAATAAACAAGCGTTTACTCATTCATCATCCAATCAGTGGCAGTATTACACTCCAAGATGACGAGTACCAATAAGATGGAAGCCTTTATTATTCTACTACCAGCGTACCAACTAATACCATCCAGTCTGCACTCCTTAGTGGGGCCAGGTCTTAATGATGTCCATGCTCATCTTTTGTGAGCTTCACTTCTTACAAATCATCCTTCAGTCTCCATGTCCTAGAGAAGTCAGCAAGATGCAGAGAGAGCAGGAGCTGGATGTTTCTGATGACATATTCTCATTGATATTAGATGATTTGGAAAGGGAGGAAAAGCAGAAGGCAGAAGAAGGGCTCCCACCTGTAGGGCAGGAGAGAGCTGGGATGGAGAAGTGGGTACATCCCCTGTTTAAAGATGCATTAAAGGTGCTGCACAGCCATTAAAGGGGTTGTCCGAGATATATTTATTGATGACCTATATTCAGGATAGGTTATCAATATCAGATCGGTGGGGGTCCGACACCCCCGCCGATCAGCTGTTTGAAGAGGAGACGCGCCATGCCAGCGCTGCCTACTATTCATTGTTTGCCTGCTCGCCGTAACATCCGCAGCGGAGAGCAGGTGTAATTACACCTAACCGTCCTATTCATTTCAATAAGTTGAAATGAATGGGGTGGTTTGGGTGTAATTACACTTGCTCACCGCTACAGATGTTACGGCGAGCAGGTAAACAATGAAGAGGAGGCAGCGCTGGTCAGCGGGGGTCCGACACTCGGCACCTATCATCGATCTGATATTGATGACCTAGCCTGAGGATAGGTCATCAATAAATATAACTTGGAGAACCCCTTTAACAATGAAGACTATACAGTACAGTCTTCATTAGTAAAGGAAAGGCAGCTGCAGGCTAATAGGACCCACAACATGGCCGCAACCCACCTGTAGCACTGCCGCTCCGTGTGGCCATACCCTAGGGTACAGTGGCCTGGGAATACCTGATTTATATTGATCCATGACAAATTAATTCGTAACAAATCTAATTTCTTGTCGAACTTTGGCAAAGCTGCCAAATCGTATATTTCAAAACTTTGATCTCTATTCCTGACTGATGATGTTAGTGGAGTGAAGGATCAGGCAAATGTGGAGCAATAACTCCAGACTGGCTATCCTGAAACTTTTATCCCTGCCCTGATACCATTCACAGCCTTATCTTCATGTATATCAATCTTGAAACAAAAAAGAAAGGTGTTCCATAGAACATTCTTGACCAGCTTTTCCAAGGAAGCTAATCAGACATGCCAAGAGATAACCATGTCTTAATGTGCCCAAAGTCAGCTGAACATTATAATTTTTTGTGAAACTAGCCAAAGAAATTATGCTTATGTGGCATTCCTGACTCTCTCTGACAAATGGTATTGGGAAGTGAGGGTTTAAGAAGGAACGAGCATGTTGAATTTCAATGCTCAATCCTTTTGGTATCAGAGAAGATAAGCTGCTAGATTTTGTCAGCTGCTTACTTCTCTCTGCCCATTGAAAATACATGCATACTCTGCTGAGCCCAACATACATTTGTATGGATGTATTGGGAGGAATAGCTCTCAGTTGACTGAGCATTCTTCTGAAATACTGAAGATGTATAGGCACCTTTAGTGTCTATGACCTATGATTCCAACTGGGTCACCAATTCTGTATACAAAGAAAAAGTGAGAACTTATTTGATATTTGCAGAGGTAGTGAGACATCTTAAGGCCCTTTTAGACGGGCCGATAAGTCTCCCTGAACGAGCGCCGATCAGCGACATCGGCGCTCGTTCAGGGAGCCTTTACACGGCCCGATGAATCGAGCGCCGGGCCGCACGAGTGATCGCTCGTGCGGCCTGGAAGCTCCATGCTGTCAGGCGCACATCGCCTGTTTACACAGGGCGATGTGCGCCCGACAGATCGGATCTTTTGGTTTTTACAAAAGATCCAATCAGCCGACGAACGAGCGTTTTGCTCGTTCGTCGGCTGATTAGGGCCACTTTTACACGGGCCGATTATCGGCACTACCGTTCCTAGGAACGAATTTTCGGCCGATAATCGGCCCGTGTAAAAGGACCTTTACTTCTGGTCAGCCATCTCATTTGGGCAATAAGTTTCTACGGTGAGCTGTGTGGTCATCACCAGCCTACAAAAATGCACTGACTTTATATTTATAAGGATTTATGAAATGTACATACATTCAGAAATACGAGGCGCACACAAATTAGCACTTTTATGTATGAAAAAAGTTTCCTTTATCCATTCTAAATTTTAAGATTGGTTTGGTGCAACCCCTCTCCTTTGGTGAGTACCATGTCTAGAAGCCCAAAACAGGAAATCTTTTTGGTGCCCACTGTTCTCAGTGGATATTCTTGACGTCTTACAATGGGCAGCATTATAGTCCTTTTTGATATGGCTCTCAGTTCTAGGTAATAGAGGGGGGACTCAAATGGAAGATCCCATTCGATTATGTTAAAATGTTCAAAATGGGCACTTGAAAAGGGCTTGTCCAGAAGTAGACAACTCCATTAAGCACAACACGATACTGTAGCAGTACTGGAAGTGATACTACGTAATTGCATTACAAACATGCTAAATTGTATGTAGCTCAGTGGACCCTGATGTGATTAACTTCTGCATAGATATCAAGATCACATGAGGTCATTGTTAAATCAAATACCTATTAGTAACCGGATCACTTAATTGATGAAGTTAAGTTACAAATGTTATTTTAATTGTACCAAAATAACAGCACTTGAATTGCTGGCATCTTAAATTTAGCAAGTTGTGCCAAATGAAAACTTTGTTATGTGGTGCCCATTCATTGTTCAGGCTAATCTGACTGACAAACAGGTAGCCGGTTTAAAGACGTACAATTCATGTGGCAGAGCAGCAGCAGAGACAGTAGACCACATGGGTAGACCTAACCTTACATTGCAGCTTATCACCGCAGGGGGTATTTGGCTTGTCTAATTGAAGTTCATCAGATTGCGCTTGTATCAGGCCGTCGATCTTAATTGCAGCAGGTGAGGAATGTCACTGCACCTCTCTAAATTGTATTCTGCACCTGCTACAATGGCTAGTATGGCAAGTGAACTTTGCCTCTGTCACCAATATAAAGTTGTCAATGCTGTATAAGTCCCACCAGGAAATGAGGGCTGCTCAGTATTTATACTAAGGAGATGTTCACACAGACTTCATGCAAATTCTGCATTGAAATCTATGCAAAATCCACATGTATTCTACCTCCAATTGATGTCGACAGGAATCTGTGCCATAGCTGTAGAGTAATTCACTGCGAAAAGAAAAAGGATTTGTCACTTGTTGAGGCAGATTCCACTTGGGCCTGTGTCAGGTAGCCACATGGGGATTAACCTCATTGAATGGACCAATGGTGACTCACATTGTTGAAGTTGTACTGTGTATAATGCATCATCCCTTCTCACAAATTGCATCGAAAACTGCTGCACATTACTTTTTGATGTAAAGATAATTTTAAAGAACTCGTCTTAAGCGAGGTAGCATCTATCGGGGAGGATCGCTAGGTTTTTGTTTTCCCTCTGATCTTTCTTCTTGAAGGTTTTTTGCTCAGCTCCATAAGGAGGAGGAGGCAGGGTAGCGCTATGCTTTTAGGCAAGTTGACTTCTAATCAAGAGAGTATGTAGAAATATCGTAAGGCAAAAGTAATAGTGAGGTTGGGAAAGTCTGTATATCCTATCCTGTATGATAAAATACAGGGAGAGGAGTTAACAGACAGGGACAGCGATTTTGAGCGCAGGGAAGCCACATGCTTGTCAGAGACAGGAGTAGGCAGCGCGCGCCAGCTGAGAGATACTGTTGTTGCAAATCAGTGTAGCGAACAAAGCGCTTTGAGCTAATGATTAATGGGACAGCTAATAATGCTGTTAAAAAATTAATCTATTTATAACTGATATTACTGCAACATAAGGAATTAACCATTTAATAGACAAATAAGAATCCAAATACTGCCCAAACCTGAGCACTACACTACAATACTATTTAGCAATTCCTTGATACAGCCAGCTGAAAGTTTTAAATTTATTTTTCTATATGTGGGATATTTATTAATCAGAATAATAAAAGTTATGTTTTAATTTTACACATATATGAAAGGCTCCCTAGTGGGATTTTTTGGTGTCTAAAGGACTTTTGATCACAGTCGCTCAAAAATGATACGTAAGTCAGCATCTACCGGGGAGGATCGCTAGGATTTTGTTTTCCCTCTGATCTTTCTTTTTGAAGGTTTTTTGCTCAGCTTCATAAGGGCAAAGTTGTAATCTGTGACTGTAGTTTACCTACAATGCCTACAGTTAGTATAAGGTAGCCTGAGACACACCTCCTGTCTCACCATTGGTTCAGGCTGCAGCAGACTGAACCAATGATGAAGCAGGAGGTGTGTCCCAGGCTACTCTAGACTTCTTGTAGGCTTTGTAGGTACATTGGGATTCTGAATGATATCATAGTCTTTCCTTTTCCTATCTAGGGGCTAAACTGAGCTCTAAAAACAAAGTATTGGACCTTATGTCACATTACCATATTGCTAGCAGTTCATATAAAATAGTATAATGTACACAAATGACAAACCTAACCCATGAAGATCCACTGGATCTCAGATATTTGTATTCAATGTAGACAAGCCTAACCTGTCAATCATCAACATAAGAAAACAACTTTGTGACAATGAGTAAATAGTTTCAAGGGCGAGAGCAATATTTTAAATTGTGTTATTAGCTATTTGCTCCATATGACATAATTGATCATGGATACTGAACATCACTCTATTAAATTGTCTTCTGGACTGAGATTTTCCAACGTGTAACTTTTTATCACCCGTGTATTTTCCCAGTGCTCAAAGGTTTCTCCAGACATGTAAGGTGCCTGGAGCAGTGACACTTCTCAGTAGGGTTTATGGTTCGACTTGCATGTATTAAGCCTTAATTTTCTGCATAGTTACACAGCCTGGCTTCAGCTGTCCTCAGGTCTGTTCCATGTGATCCAGACTCTATTACATGATTAAGTTACAGGACTTCTGTAGCCACATCACATGGGATTATAGAACAGTATCACTTGTTTTTCATCCCGAGCATTATACAGTGCAAATAGGAAATAGAATATTATTATTGGCACTGAAGACCGTCAGGCCCTGTTTTCTACATGTACACAAATTGTTTCCATGTTTAATTAGCCTTCGAGAGTATTCTGTTTCTTTCCTCTCCATAGGGACAATAGAATAACCTTAGCGCTGCTCTTTGTAACCATAAATACACCAAGGTAATCCAATCTGTTTGCACTGGGTTACTGGAGATTTTTAGTGCTTTTGTAGTTATATTTTAAAAAATATATTTTACTATATATACAGAGAAAAAGCATTGCCTACTTTCAAATGACCCTAACATCTCCCTGAAAAGTTTCTGATTTTCTGAATCTAGATCTTACCATGATAATGAAGTAGCCACTTGGACATTTCTTGAAGAACAATATGCCACAATCAAATTGAATTCCAAAAGCAATCTTGTTAAACTATATTAGTGTGTAAAAGGTTGAGATTCCCTCAAAACACAGTGAAAATTCCACTAATAACCTCAGTCTCTCTTTCTAGGTGTAGCCAGCTTGCCAAAATTGTTCATAGAGGCATCTCATCCACTAAGCAACAGAACATACAAGAAGAACATCTTAGGCTAGTTTCACACCTGCGGCATCAGACTCCGGCAGGCTGTTCTGGCGGGTGAAGAGCCTGCCGGATCTGTGGTGCCGTAGGTGCACGTGTGGGGCCGGAACCAAAGTACAGCATGTTGTATTTTTGTTCCGGCCGCCTCTTTGCAGGGTTTGCCGTGCTGCGGCCGGATCCGTGGCCCGCCCCCATTACAGTCAATGGGGCCGGAGCTTAGTTCCGGCCCCACATGTGCACCTGCGGCAGCACGAATCCGGCGGGCTGTTCACCCGCCGGAACAGCCTGCCGGAGTCCGATGCCGCAGGTGTGAAAGTACCCTAATATGTGTATGCTTGTCTAACTCCAGCTAGATTACTACTTTCCAAGAGTAACATCAATACGCATTCAATATTTCCATTAGTGAGCAACAAAGTTTCTTTGTATTGGTGAATCTCTATATAAGCAATTTACTATTATTTTAGCCTAAGTGGTTCTAACACTTTTTATGTAAACCCTAACATGTATGCAATACCACAATTTTATCTTACTATAACCTTTATCCCCTCCCTTCTTCTTTCTTTCTGTGATACTTTATGGTATTGTTTTACTCCAGTGGGTATCACTCTGGGTGGGAACAAGTGCCCTAAAAGTGATCCTGTAGGCTGAAGTACTGTCTCCATTTTTTCTAAATGATCTTGCTTGAGTGGTCTCTTCTCACTTCATTCTTTAGTTTTTAAAATAGCAAGACTATCTGTCTATCCACTATAATGGAATTTCCCATGTTTCCGGCTTTATAAAGCTGCATATTGTCCTATTTTGCCAAAATCTGCAATGAAAGCTTTTGCGAGAAAATCTGCTACAAATGTGATCCTAGCTGTACCCACCAAGGAATTTATGAACTTGGTGGGCTTTTTTTTGAAATCTAGGAATAGGAATTGCATCTGTCTTTTTTTCATGCCAATACAACCAGTGATATATCATTACATTTCATTTGTCACAATTCACTCCAATGAATATATATATCACTCACTATTGACTTCCAAACTGACTCTGAAAGCAACATTACCACAAGAACTGTGCATCAGGAGGGTCATGAAATGGGTTTCAATAGTCAGGAAGCTGCACACAAGCCTAAGATGACCATGTGTAATGCCAGATGTTGGTGGGAGCTTGAGGGACATATTTGGGTTTGAGCTATTCAGATATGAGCTTGAGAAATAAGACTGATTTTCCTGCCCATGCATGGTGTTGCTGAACTCATGGTGCTGGCTTCTCTACAATTCCTTTTGGATCTGCACTTTTCTACCTGAGGAACAGCCTCTAAATAAGTCTCATTTCTAAAGCCCCAATCTGCTATGAGGGGACCCTGCACACCACAGATATTCAGATACTGTATGACAAAGTTCTACAAAAATGTACAATCTGTTGTGGGACCAAGTTATAATTGGCATCCCATCCACCAACATAAAGTTCAAAAGTTCATAGCATCAAGGTAAATGTACCATAACTAATGGATCAATGTCATTCATTGGCACATTTACTAAAGGCACAGTATTAGAAGAAATATTTATATAAATATAGAGCTAACAAGAGAGATATCTTAGATCTTGCGTAGATTTTAAACTGAAGAGAACATTTCCAGGATGCAGCACCATCTTGTACTATCACAGCTGTGTTCAATAAACATTTGGAGACTTGAGTCACTGTCTCATATCACATTTACCTTTGTAATCATTAATTTTTACTTAGCCTTGTATTGATTGTGCAGTTCCAACTTGTGACCAAAGGTGGTATTGCACTGACCCATCTTTGAGCAGTGCGAGAGCCAATGGAAAATAACACATCCATCAGCGCTTGTTTGCACCGTCCTGACTACACAAGCCGATACAAACTGAATGTGGGAGGAACGATTGCCACTGCAGTTGTTCTGTTCTATTCATTATTGGAGACATATCCCTGATTACACAGGTAGATGCGCTGCTGATAATCAGGCCTTTCATTCTGATGACAGATGCCCATCAGCCGATGAATGAACGTTTGCATGTTCACTGGCTGATCGACTGCTCGATTATAGGAGCCAGTATGGGCTTGAGACTTTATCTATGACATGACACAAGTATAGGCAACTTGGGTATTCTCTCCTTGAAGGTAAATCACTATTTGTCATGCATAGGAGAATGCCAGTCGACAGTCATCCCCAATTATGAAGGAACATTGGAACAAAGTTGGCTTGGCCAGCCAAAGCTCCTCAATCACAACTCCCAGGCTCCTGATATTGATGACCTATCCTTGGGATAGGTTATTAATATCTGATAGGTGAGGGTCTGACAAGCCACACCCCCACTGATCAGATGTTCCCTGCAACCTGTTTTCCTCTAAATTGGAATGTGAATGGAACAGCTCCATTCAAAGTGCTAGGGTACTGCAGCTCAGCTCACATTCACTACAGGGGGGTTGGGCTACAGTAACCCTGCTTGGCCACTAGTTTGTGCTTTCAGTTCCATTGACAGGGCTAGTTCTAGTGCCAGAGGCTGCAGGGATCAGCTGATCAGTAAAGGTGTGGTGTGTTGGATCCTCACCTATCAGATATTAATGACCTATGATGAGAATAGGTCATCAACTTCAAGAGCCTGGGAAACCGCTTTAAGTTGCACACAATGCAATTCCATTGTTCCAGTTTCAAAATCATAATGGAATTATTTATATTCTTTCATGTTGTTTTGGTGCTAAATATACAATGATTATCCGAAGGGTCACGGTTAGCCCTGGCAGGATAGTGTCAGAGCATTTAGAATCACGGCGTACTGACACAGGATTGGGAATGGTAGCATTTTTCCTATAGGGAATGGTAACATCCATTTGTCAATTTATTTACAATCCAAGAGAAATAAGTTCTTAAAACTGTTTTTTAAGAGGTCCTTAAAAAAAGGTATTCAAAATTATTATTTCATAGGGCATATAAAGACTTTACTAAAACGTACATATCAGGGAAAGTGACACATCCTTTTCTGACCATGTAGCCATAAATGACACTGATTCTACTACCTCATGATACCTTTGCTTGGTCGTGCCCTCCAATTTTTCAATATTGGTGGGGAAGAATAGGTTGCAGCAGACTAAGGTGCATATACTTTTAGTCTGCTATACTGGTGGCTCCATTATTCTGTGGTGAGCCATGCTGTTCAGTGACACCAATGCAGACATGTTTTTTTTTTATGAGACTGCTTTCATGCTTGAGGCTCACAATCTGATACCTGTATATCAAAGGTGCATGAAAATGTCATATAAATTTATTATGGTTGCAGAGCATTCAAGGAAACTGGAGTACACAGAGGAAGGTGGAGAACATACACACTACATTCACATGTTGAACCCAACACTAACCACTTCTTGTACAATCTAGTTCAAACCAATAAATTCCAATCCCCAAACCACTATGTCAACATTAAAGGGAATGTGTCATCAGAAAATGACCTATTGTTTAAATCTCATTTTTAGGTTTAACTTATTCTTAAATAATTTTTAGTGGTTATTTTTATTTATTTATTATTTATTCAAATATCTATATTTAAACAAAAAGCATAAATTCCTGAAATTTTGCACTGACCACTAAACCTAATAATTGATACCACTTCTTGGTATGTACAGATCACTTTACTACAGTTATATATTATTCTAATCCTGTCTGTAATGATACCACCTCGGTGTATAGATAAGACAGGATCCACTATTCACAATAGGTTATTGCCAAAGCTTATCTATTCTTTCCTTGTACAATGACCTCTGCACAGGTCACAGAGCATGCCTAGAAAACTCTCCCATAGAAGTCAATGAGGTCCCCTCCAGACCATTGTGTCTATGGCCAATAAGGCTGCCATAAAGCTATTTTCTTTTTTTTTTTTGTAAATGCTGTTAAAAACATCTCAGGCAAGATGGCCCCCCCCATAATCATTTTCATAAAACTAAATCTGAAATCAGAAAATAAAAAAGATTTTGAAAAAAGATGTGCTGCTATCTGGTTTTAACTGGCAGATAATATTTGTGGTGACACAATTCCTTTAAGAGATAATACCGGACAGAAACTGTCTATTTTGACTATTCCTCTTGCCATTGCCTTAAATGAATATCACAGTGTCTTAAGATGGCCACACATATTAAATGGATGTTGACTGACTCTGCAATTTCAGCGGGACTAGCCAACATCTAATTTGTATGGCGGTCTCTCTCCCTTGACTGAAGATGTTGGGGAGATGAGGAACAAGCAGTTTGAAATAACAAGCCACTGCCTGAGGCTACTTTCACACTAGCGTTTTTAAATTCCGGTATTGAGTTCCGTCATAGGGGCTCAATACCGGAAAAAAACGCTTCAGTTTTGTCCCCATTCATTGTCAATGATGACAAAACTGAACTGAAGACAACGAATTGCTCCTGAAAGCATTCCGTTCCGTCTTCAGACCGGAGAAGAAACTGCAGCATGCTGCGGTTTTCTCTCCGGTCCAGGCATCCGCACCAAGACGGATCCGGAATGACCCCCAATGCAAGTCAATGAGGACGAATCCGTTTGGTGTGACCAACATGGTAAACGGATCCGCCCTCCATTGACTTTTAATGGAGTTCAGGACGGATCCGTCACCACAGACAGACAGACAGACATACATACACACACATACACACAAACACATACATACTTACATACTCCAGGCAGGCAGGCCGCATGTCTTCACGCCCAGGAGGCGCGCCGCTATGACGATTCCCTACAGCCCTCAGCAGAGGGCGCTGTGGGGAATCGTCATAGCTGCGCGCCTCCTGGGCGGGAAGACGTGCGGCCTGCCTGCCTGCCTGGAGTATGTAAGTATGTATGTATGTGTTTGTGTGTATGTGTATGTGTGTGTATGTCTGTATATGGTACTGTGTGACATGTGTGGGGCCGGAACGCGGTACCGGCCCCACACATGTCCCTGCAGCAGTCCGGATCCGACGGCACCCTTCACCTGCCGGATCTGGACTGCCGCTAGTGTGAAAGAGGCCTTAGATATCTCAGTTCAGGACACATGCATGCTCAAACAAGCTGGCCATGCATTTGTATTGGAGGACCAGGAGAGATAACTGCTCAAAGACCAAGTTTTCCGCAAACAGCTATCTAATCTATATGGTCAGTTCAAAAGGGTTGTCCTCAGGCCACTGAGGACAGTGACTGGCTACATCTATCATGTACTGTATACTAGCATGTCACCGGTGCAATTTGTAAACCACCAGTGACAGAAAAGTTAATTTTTTTAAATTATGTTAGGCTATTGCAGGGCTTATCCAAGATGTGTAATTATTTTTGTCCAAGATTTGTAATTCTTGGACAACCCCTTTAATTTAAACCTCCTGATGACCACAGCAGTACATTAACGTTTCGTACTTTAAGTCCACTAATGGATGGTGAAAGACCTAACCGTTTCTTTATCAGCAGCACTAAATTAAGGACCAACCGTATTTAACTCCAGTGCTTTCTTTGCGAATTGTTGTGTCTTGAGTCTTTTCACAGCGAGATCGTAGCTGTAACTTATTGTGGCTAACATTATGATGCTGACCTTTGAAATAAGTCTCTGTGCCCAATCTGTCTTTAATCTCTCCCTTCACAGATGTCTGGGGGGTTTTCTGCGGTGCGAGGCAGGGAACCAGCGTTGTTCCAATATCAGTCCTGCACAAGTGTTGTTATTTTTCCTGTCATGTTTGTTGCGGCGCTGATCTAGTTTATTTTTCTTACAAAAAGGCAGGAAGGCGAATTTGGAAAAAAAATTCTGCTTGCATGTCATCAGCACTTACTTGGCCGTGGTGCCCAGTATTGGCTTGCTGACAGTTTATAGGTAGGGAGTGGGTGAGGCGCTGCTACAGCCGGCAGCTAAAGAGCAGGGAAAATGTAAAAAAATGGGAGATCTTAATCTATTACAGTCTTCAGCTCACTTCCCACCTCCCCTTGTTCTCTTGTATTCCTCCCCAGGGAATACTGGATAATGCGTGCACAATTAGTTGTATATCACCCTCTATTCTCTGAATGCCATTCTATTCTATGGGCCCTGCTGCATTCTGTCCACCTTCTTCCTCCTACAGTGTATGCTGAGGAAACCACCCACCCTTAACAGCCTCAATCTCCCAGTTGAATACAATTCCCTTCCCGTCTTGTAGAATAGGTACAGTGTGCCCACACCATGTTCTGCACACGGCAAAGATTGTTTTGCAGATTATCGTACACATCTTAAAGTCTAATGGTGTTATTTATTACCCAGTACTTAGGGTTTCTCCTTCCATAAACGTATTACAGTTGTAAGGTCATTAAGCTTCTTAGACTTATTGTGTCTTTTTCTGTTCCTTAGTATTACTATAAAAAAGCAAAAGCACATTATGCTGAATGAAATACATTAGGAGGTCTGGCATCGGTTCACCATGAAGCAGACACATGGTGTAGTTTTTAACCTATAGTAGTGCATAGAGATGAGTGAATCAGTTTTAAACTAACTGAATTCAATCCAAAGTTTTCAAATATTTTGGTCAAATCTGAATCTGAATTTTGGGTGATTTGATATGGGTGAATTTCTCAAATTGGTGTCAGCCATTTTTCAGATCAGAAGACAGGAAAGGTGAAGAAAGAAGATTACATAACCCCAGGAAGTATGTGTGACATTTTTTTAAAACATAAATAATCTGACTGTGCATATTGTTTTTAAAGAGGTTGTTTGTCCCCACTGCCTGACTTCCATCTACCCATAGCCATAGATGTAACTGTCCCTTTAAGATTCTGTCCTGAGATTAGGCCAAGGGTACTGAATACAATTGTTCGCCCCCATACAGTTTTGATTTGTCCACGACATGTCCCCGTTTTACTCGGGGTGATATGCTGCTTTCAAACAATGATGAAGGGCAGCATTGTGAACAAGCATTGTTTGTTCTAGATGATATGCTCATGTAAATGGGCTCTAATATGCTTGAAATGAGTTGTCACAGTCCTAGGAGACCCCAGAGTGTCATCCACAACTTTTCAGGGCAACCGGAGCACTTTCGATTGAGGTCAAATTTATATAGATTTGGCCGAATCGAATATGAATCAAATTTCAACAAATCATCTATTAAAATATTATGGTTCTAAATTGTAATTTTTCCTAATACTCTCATTTTCAGATTTGGGTTCATGACCATCAATATGGCAACTAATAGGAAGGTAAATTGCCAGATTACTTATACTCATCCATATACGCAGAATACATCTACAAGTCTGCTTATCCCTGTTCTAGATTCTCTGCTCATGTAAGTGGGCTCTAATATGCTTGAAATGAGTTGTTTACAGTCCTAGGAGACCCCAGAGTGTAATTCACAACTTTTCAGGGCAACTGGAGCACTTTCCATTCAGGTCAAATTAATATAGATTTGGCTGAATCGAATCTGAACCAAATTTCATGAAATCTGCTTATCTACTAGTAGTGCAGCAACAATATCAGCACAGATGCATTAGAGTTGAGTTTGTGATTCTGTGCAACTCCACAAGTCCTTTGTGTTATTAGTTCTTTTAGGTCGAATCTTTTGTTTATGGAGTTAACATTGTGCGCAGAACAAACAGTTCAACAACAAATTCTGCGCTGCTATATCTGTACATATTAAGAAGCCATTATACATATACTTCAACATGATGCTGAGCTGTCATCTTTGCCCATATTGGTTGCTCAATCTTTATGAGAAAAGTACCTGACTGTCTACTGAAGAAGAATGACTGTTTTCTAAATGTCAGCTTCATCTAATAAAATACTATGGTTCTAAAATGTAATTTTTTCTAATAATCTCATTTTCAGATTTGGGTTCATGACCATAAACATGGCAAATAATGGGAAGGTAAATTGCATGATTTATTATACTCATCCATATATGCAGAATACACCTACAGGTCTCAATGACCAAATCCCATCCATATAGATAAGGTTAGGTTAAAAAATTCCAAAGCCAAGAGGTGAAATATAGAGTGTAAGTTAATGAAGACTAAATATAACTAATTTGTATCACATCATTCCTATTACATTACATGTATGAATTGCTCTTTGTTTGTTAAGCTGGTTAGAGACAAGAGACAACAATCAGCCACATCCATGGAACAATCCCACCATCAATATGCCAGATTAAACTGGCCAACCAGGGAGTTCATTTTTTTAAAGATTGCATGAATTTGGCCAATCATGCCATACACACAGGGGCTTAACTACCATAGCAGCAGACCATGCGACTGCTATGGGGCCCAGGGCAAGAGGGGGCCCAGTCTTAGTTGGGATTATCTCCTCTTCTACTGGAGGTGAAAACTTGGTCAGGACTCTACCTTGTAAAGGAACAACTTTTAGCAAATGAGACATTGGAAAAATGGCCCAAACCCTTCTGTCCTGTGTGGGGGGCCTGGTTTGATCATTGCTATGGGGCCCTTACTTCTCTATGTACACCACTGCATACACATGTTGTTTTGGCTGAAGTTTTCCAATCTGGCTGATCATATTTTAATTAGTGAAATGTCTTCTATCAGCCAATGATTTTTCATGCCAATTCTTCAAACGATGACATGCAGATATCGGCCAATTAGGCCAACTTTAACCTTAATGAACTGAATGGTCTTCCATCTTTCAACATTGCAAAAAATTTATAGATACTGATATCAAACATAGTGACCAGCACCCTCAAAATGATTGTACTTCTTACAACTGATAACATAATAAGGGTCCATTCACCCGTCCGTGTGAATTGTGGGCCGCAAAAGATGCGGACAGAACGTTGTGTGCACTTCCGTTCCGTTCCCCACAAAAAAATAGAACATGTCCTATTCTTGTCCGCAGCCACGGACAAGATAAGGCATTTCTATAGTGCCGGCACATGGCCGGTGTCTGTGTTTTGCGGATCTGCAAAACACATGCAGACGTGTGAATGGACCCTAACTTGTGGTTTGTAAGTATTAAACATTTGAACTTGATGCTCTGTTTTTTACATAAACCATGTAACTATGTAAGAAACTGGACATGGCTCACTGCTATAATCTAAGCAAGGATTTTGTGCTTGTTAGGAACTATATGGAATGCCAGGCTTAAGAGGACCATAGAAGAATAGAAATAAACATATCAAATCTAAACTTACAACATATTGTCCTTAATGGATTGGTAACATTGTGATCGTTTTAAACTTTGCTAAAAAATATATTAAGACTAAAAACTTCTTGCTTTATCAATTAGCAACAAATTGGTGAACTTAACTTGCCACTATAATTTAGCTTATACTTAAATTCAGGCACATGCTTGAAGACCAAACCCAGTTTGAATAACCAGTATCTATAGGTCAAGGTTTCCATGAAATATAGGGGCACGCATGCGATATGAAATGACGTAGCTATAAGGTTTGCAGGGGTAGCAGTCACACATGGGCTTTGGTGCCTAAGGGGAAGCAATGGCACCTCTGTAGCTTAAATGGTTTTCCTAGCTACTGATATGGATGACCTAGCCTCATGATAGGTCATCAATTTCCAGTCTGCGGGGGTCCAGCAACAGACATCCCCACTGATCAGCTGTTCCCTGCAGTCTCCAATGTTGGAAGAACAACTCTGTTCAAAGTGTACTGGTAGTGCTAGGCTACTGCAGCCCATCTCCCATTCAAGTGTATGGGAGCTGAACCACATTAACCCAGCAAGGCCACTACGCACTGAATGGTTCCATTCAAGGTGCTAGAACCTTCACCAATTGGATATTGATCACCTATGCTGAGGATAATCATCAATGTCAGAAGCCTGGAGAACGTCTTCAAGAAGATACAAGTATTATAAAAGGTGTGGGGCAATTACAGATTTTGAATTGTAGCCTAGAAGCTTCAGGTTACACCTCTGATACATACTCATAATAAGATATGGAAATATATTCAGTGTTCACATAGTAGGAACAAATGTTCATAACTTGTCATATTTGGATTTGTTGTTAATTATCCCTGTTAGAATTGGACATGTAAATACAACTATTCGAATAATGTGATATTATCTAGCTTTTATGTGGACCAAAAACCTTGACAAGAAGTGGTAAATTGGGGAATGCATTGTGTGCCCTGTCAGAATGGTCTATAACAGCGGTCCGACATAAAGAAAACAAAGATAACTCCTGAAATGAATCGGCTCAATGACAAGACTTCCAGAAAAAGTGAGCTTGCGTTATCACACGGTTAGAATAATATGCATATCCTGCATGATAATGAACATGTGCGCTGTGTATTTACAACAGTCCTGAAACAATTAGTTTTTTGACATGTTAAATGGTTATCTAGGCAAGTGGATGTCTATTAATCCCTACCAAATATCTGACAACCTGTGTTTCCTGTTACTTTTATTGCACTGACTATAAGGCCTAATATTTTGTGCTGATTTATATCTTTATAGAGGTCAGAGTTCATTTTTTCTAATAGAGATCCTCAAAATCCCATGCATAAACAGGGTAAAAGAGGTTATCCGATTTTTAAAAGAAATGTAAAAATACGGTTCAAATGTTATAAAATGAAAAAGAAACAGTACTCACCCTTCTTTCCCCCTGTGACCCAACACTGTCACTCTGGCGGTACTCCCATTTTACATTTGCCAGGCTAATGGCAATCAGTGGCCATAGCAGTCACATGCCATACTTTGGTTGAAACATGATGCCAAGTAGTATGACACCTGACTTTAATAAAAAATAAATAAATGTAAAAAAAAATATTACATTGAAAAAAATCAATGTTTTAATTAAGTTGGATGATAAAATGATTTATGCCTGCTGCCACCACTAGGGGGAGCCAATGAGCTTACTGCATACTGATGTGCAGCATTAAAATGAAGTTTATCTTGGATCCGAAGCTCGATTCGTTCACCCTACTTATGATCTATAAATGTATGCAGCAAGCATCTAGGCTCATTCTAGCATTGGCTGCAGGTGGACAAAATGTTACCTCCATGTATCCTTGTCTATGCAGGTGATGTGAAGCATTATATCATAAAAAAGATTTATAGCGTCTGTCTTTACTAACTTCCTGGATGGAGATTTAATGTTTGATAAATCTAAAAATCAGTTAGACACAAATGAATTGTGATTGCTGCTTGGGATTAAGTACACATTGTGATGTCCAGTAAAAGACTAGATATAAATCTAGAAAAATCTCACCAAAACGGATAGACAATAAGTCAAAATGAGATCATGCAACTAAGACTACCCATATACTTTCACCAAGAGCTATGCATGGTTGGCTAGGAATGTGTTTTCAATGGGGAGTGGGGAATAGGCCACTGGTGGACACCTCTGCAAGTGGCTTATTTGCCATGAGAGGAATGGATCAGGCCCTTCCAAGGCCATAATGTACTTCCTATGTTCCATCTCACCCCATCATTGGATTGGCACATCTAATGGAGTCAATCTTAACCAACCACATAGCAGGGGCAACATAAAGGACAGAAATACTGTTGAACAAGATTTTTTTTTTAAATTATTCTACACCCCATTTCCCTTTTATAGGGGTAATTCCATTATGTAGTCCTTTGGCTTTACCAAAGGTTTCTATAACTTAACGGTAATCCTTCAAGAATATTCATTGTAAGGGTTAGCAATGGTGACATTTTTGGGATTGTTGTGTTACATCCATTTTAGGCTACTTTCACACTAGCGATTCTTTATTCCGGTATTGAGTTCCGTCATAGGGGCTCAATACCGGAATAAAACGCTTCAGTTTTGTCCCCATTCATTGTCAATGGGGACAAAACTGAACTGAAGACAACGGAATGCTCCTGAAAGCATTCCTTTCCGTCTTCAGAACGGAGAGCAAACCGCAACATGCTGCGGTTTGCTCTCCGTACTAGTTATCCGCACCTAAACGGATCCGGAATAACCCCCAATGCAAGTCAATGGGGACGGATCCGTTTGGTGTGGACACACTTGTAAACAGATCCGTCCTCCATTGACTTTCAATAGAGGTTATTCCGGATCCGTTTAAAATATGCTAAAGATAATACAACCGGATCCGGAATTACGGATTCACAAGGTTGTATTATTCATTACGGATCTGGCGGGTCCCTTCACCCGCTGGATCCGTACTAAGGCTAGTGTGAAAGTAGCCTTAGGCTACTTTCACACTAGCGGCAGGCCTGATCCGGCAGGTGAAGGGTGCTGCCGGATCAGGACTGCCGCAGCGACATGTGTGGAGCCGGAACCGCGCTACGGCCCCACACATGTCACACAGTACATACATACACACAGACACACACACACACAGACAAACAAATACACATACATACTTACATGCTCCCGGCAGGTCTTCGGAGTGCCGGAGTAGCAGGACGGCTCGCACAGGTGACGATTCCCCACAGCGCCCTCTGCTGGGCGCCTGGTGGAATCGTCATCTGTGCGCGCCGACCTGTCCCTCCGGCGCTCTGAAGACCTGCCGGGGAACATGTAAGTATGTATGTGTATTTGTATGTCTATATGTGTGTGTATGTTTATGTGTATGTCTATGTCTGTATGTGTGTATTGTGTGTATGTGTAGCCGGATCCGTCATGAACTCCATTGAAAGTCAATGGAGGGCGGATCCGGTTACCATTGTGGTCACACCAGACGGATCCGCCCCCATTGACTTGCATTGGGGGTCATTCCGGATCGGTCTTGGTGCGGATGCCTGGACCGGAGAGCAAACCGCAACATGCTGCGGTTTGTTCTCCGGTCTGAAGACGGAACGGAATGCTTTCAGGAGCATTCCGTTGTCTTCAGTTCAGTTTTGTCTCCATTGACAATGAATGGGGACAAAACTGAAGCGTTTTATTCCGGTATTGAGCCCTTATGACGGAACTCAATACCGGAATTTTAAAACGCTAGTGTGAAAGTAGCCTTAGTCAATTCTCTTGCATTCACCCCTTTTACTTTGCACTCTTCCAAATCAATTTAAAAAAGTAAAGAAGAGACTTGTTTATTCTACATAGAGAACAGGACAGGATGTGGCATTGCCTTTACCTGCTATTGAATGTAAAATGTCTAAAGAGAAAAACTGTGAATTAGCAAATTAGGAACTTGCAGTATTGTGTCCTATCACAACCATAGCAGCAGGGTTGCCCCAATGATTTCGAGCTCTTTCCAACCATACAATGAGGCTTTGTTTGTATTGTGCTAAATTGTTGACAGAGTCCCTTTCCAAACACCTCATAGGCCAGTTTAAGATTGCAGCATGATGGGAATGGCACCTAAGACAATGCAAATCTGCATGATTTCCAATAGAAGGTCGTGTCGGGGACTTTCTACTGATCAAGGATAATACACAATAATTAAACACAGACCGCTTATATTAAATGACTTCTCCTTTCATCTTCTCCAGATGTTTATTTAGAGGGAGCCTAATGAGGAAATACAAGGAAATATTTATAGAACCATTGAAGATTTGATTGTCATCGAGGTTTCCCATGGACGAAGTTTCACTCTTGTTTTCTTCTGACAAAACACTCTCATCAGACGAAGGATAATCATATTATAAGGAGCTACATTTCTGATATAGATTTCTTTTGTAGTTGACTTCATATGGGAGGAGATCTATTGTAAGGATTTCTGTCCTTGAAAGCGCTTATCGTCCTGTGCAAACATGTAAATGTGCCGCCGATCAGCCAACGAACATGAAAACACTCATTTGTCGGGTGATCACATCTTTGAGATCATTTGTTGGCAGTACATTGTTCTGTGTATACAGGGAATGTGCTGGCGAAATATGAAAACTGAATGGGGGATGAATGATTGTACTAGCAATTGTTGGTCCCTACATTCAGGGTACACTGGGTCATGCAAAAATGAACACTAATCGACTTATATACAGTAGGGGGATTGGTGCTTATCCAGGGCTGAAATTGCACTGTGCAAAAGGACACTTAAACTCTTCATATAGCTCTTGTAGTGCATGTTTGGCAAATGTTACCCAGCATATGCAAAAAATTTTTTTAGATATGTCTTGGTGGCAAAATCCAGGATATCTTGTTTCAAAATCCATTGAAAAAGTCCATTGTAAAAAAGGTAGAAGTCAAGGGGTACTGTATGCAATGGTATGACAGTCTTCTATATTTTACAATTTTTTTTAATAACAACTAAATGCCCAAATAAAAATTAGGCTGAAACAGAACCCAGCTCTCCACCGACATTTTTTGTTTTAAAGACTTTAAGACACTTCTTGTGACTCACCGGACAAAAGGTATCGCTTAGCAGAAAGGGACTGTCTCCATTGGAAAGGGGGTGAAGCGGCATGTGTCAAAAATGTGCTCCAATTAGACAGTCTATAGGTGTGCCAAAATGTATCCCGCTTCAGCCACTGTGATAAATCTGTTTAAGACAGTGTAGATTAAAGGTCCTATTACACCTGCAGATACTCGCTAAGATCATCGATAAGAAGCGTTCATACGAACGCTCGTTAGTGATGATCCAGCAGTGTATCCTTCACGGGTAATTGGAGTCTTTCAACACGTTTGCCGAGGCAGATCGTGCTGGCAAACAGTAATTCAGTGTGGGGATGAGCGATGGCATTAGCAATCACTTGTCCCCATACTGAGGAGGAGATTGCTGCATGTAATTGCTACCGAGCAGGCGATTGCTGGGAAGGAACGCTTCCCTCCCGTGAATTGCCTGCAGAATATGTAGGTGTATTAGGGCCCTAAAGCTGCCCATACATATTCAATAGCTGTTGGCCGAATGATCTTTCACCTGACAGCTATCTCTACCAATTCTCTCCCGGCTTCCCCATACACGTTTGGCTCAGCCGAATGTGTAAGTTTATTCTATGGGTAGAGCAGAGAAAGTTACTGCCAGGCACTTCTGGTGGTGGCTTATCTCCTGAAATTACAAAAGGATTGGATGAAAATATTTGCTCGATCCTTGTCTTCCCTGACATCGCCTGTCGAGGGAGAGTAAAGAGTTCCCCACACATATTAGTGTGTTAGCTAACACGGCAGGTTCAACCAACAAAAGACATTTAGACAGTATTAGTAAATGTGGGCCAAACCAATCATGTATGTGTATGGGGGAGTTGGAAGAGATAGCTGTGGACCAAGCAAGTGTTTAGCTGACAGCTAGTGAAGGTGTATGGGCGCTCTTTTCATTATGCACCTTTAGACAGGCAGATTATCAGGAACGATTGTCTGTAGAAACGTTCGTCCCCGATAATCTGCCTGACAATCAGACCGTGTAAACCCCCATAAGTCATCATTGCCTGCACCACTGTGCTTGTCCAGGCAAAACATTATGCATTGAACAGCAGTGTTCAAGAGCAATAACAGTGGATGTCAGTTTCATAAACCCTTCAAAAATTTCAGTAGTGTAAAGTTTGTACCTTAATGACAAGTTTCCTTTAGACCTCATGCATGGAGTCTTTATGGCAGACAACAGAGTCCCCACAGTTTTGTATTATGGAACCATGAGCTCTCCATGTTATACAGTGTGGTGCCTCCAGAGGGCACTGCATTCTCTTCTACAAGCAATGCTTTTAAAAAGATTTTCTAGGATCCTGATATTGATGACCTCTCTTTAGGATAGTCATTAATGTCTGATCTGTAAGGGTTTCACACCACACCCTCACTAATCAGCTGTTCCCTCCAGCCATTGTAGTGTTCTAGGCTGCAAGGAATAACTGATGGGTGCAGGGTGTCAGACCCTTACCAGTCAGACATATGATAGGATATGTCATCAATATCAGAAGCCTCAAAAACCCCTTTAAAGCAGAATAACTCCATAATACCACATATGATCCTTCATCTGGCTTCTCATGTTAAGTGTTGTAGTGCTCTATATGATTCTGGGAAAGGGTGTTCACCATCAGCATGGCCTCCAGAAGTTCTCATCCAGCTATCTATATAACTATAGTTATTAAGCAATATTAAAAGGGGAGAAGTAAACTTGCTTAAAGGGGTTGACCAGGCTTTTACTATTGATGACCGATCCTCAGGATAGATCATCAATATTAGATTGGCGGGGGTGCTGGTTGTTGGACCCCTGCCGATCTGATATTGATGACTTATCCTGAGGATAGGTCATCAATATTAAAAGCCCGGACAACCCCTTTAACAAGATGGATGTTCCAAGCTATGAAAGCTGAGTGATAACTGCTGTGGTTGTCATAATGGTGACCATAATTGTTGTCACTCTGGTGAAACACAACTAAATCTGGCCATACACATTATATTAATGGCAATCAGACCCATCAACTTCAGTGGGACGTGCTGACCATCTAATAAGTATATGGACCTTCTAATTCTTTACTGACCGCTGATGTCAAAGGAAGAGAAGGATCGGGCCGTTGGATATCAACATGCCTGATCCTTTTATTCTTGGGGAGATAAGCTGTCACAAGAGGTGTTTGGCAGTGGCCCTCAATCCTCTCCCCAGCCAGAACAAAAACATGCTCAACTGATCCAAGTCTGTATGGGGTTGTGGGGAGGCGTAGATGTTTGCTGAACAAGCTACCTAATATTTATGGCAGGCTTAAGAAACTGCCAAATAGAATTTAATTTATATTTGGTATAATTACCAGGGGATATGTTCTGTAAGATAAGACATATCTGAGTCTCACCCATGAATATATAATAATGAACTGATGGTCCGGTGTGATAATTGAAAAGAAGACGTAATGTCACGTACCCAGTTGTGTGTGTTCTTCTCCCGTTCTCAGGTTAATCAGGCATCTTCTCTTACGTCTTTAGCTTCTCATGTAACAAAGTCAGTTTTATTGTATTATTCCAGACCACATTATTTTTTACTACAAGGAAGAAACAGTATATTGTTTCAGCTCCCCCTTTTTAATGAGCTTAATAGCTACTAGTTCCTCACACACACACAAATCCCCCATCAGACTCACACTTGGCAACTTGGCACAGACGTCGATTTGCTTACTATATCAAATAGCAGCAAAGATTCACTGCGTTTCCATTTCTTCTTTGTTTCGGAGGTGTGACCTATTGAGTGCCCTGCAAGTATGCAAGTAAAACATCTGCTTCATGGGTGAACCCTATTGTATAGGGCAATAAACTAGACATTGATGAATAGAGGAACCATATTTTTCACCTTAATCAAAATGGTCCTATTAGAGTTATAACATGGGTAAAACTCTGATCTTGTCTGCCAATTTTCATTGTTCAGAATTAGAAAAAAAAAACATATATTTTTTCTCCAGAAGTAGCTCTATTTCTGTTCATGGTATCTGCTAGGTATTACATCTCAGTCCCATTCAAGTGGATGAAGCTGAGCTGACATAACAGGCACAGCCCCATGGACAAAGGTAGCGCTGTTTATAGAAAAATGAAGACCAAATTGTCTAACCCTGGACAACCTCTTTAAAGGGAATGTACCACCGTAATTTTTTTCCTGCACGTTAAAACCAAATGTTTATTTTTTGATTGTAGATTTAGTTATTTTATTTTTTTAAGTTGATTATGGGGCGGCCATCTTGGCTGAGCTCTTCTTAAAGAGGTTGTCTCACTTCACCATAGGCATTTATCATGTAGAGAAAGTTAATATAAGCTACTTACTAATATATTGTGATTATCCATATTGCTTCCTTTGCTGGCTGGATTCATTTTTCCATCACATTATACACTGCTCATTTCCATGGTTACAGACCACCCTGCAATCCACCAGTGGTGGTCATGCTTGCATAATATACAAAAAAGCACTAGCCTATGTGCGCTCCTACAGTCTCGGCCACCAGAGAGGCTGATGCTTTTTCCTATTTTGTGCGAGCACGACCACCACTGATAGATTGCAGGGTGGTCTGTAACCATGGAAACGAGCAGTGGATAATGTGATGAAAAAATAAATCCATCCAGCAAAGAAATCAATATGGATAATAATAATACATTAGTAAGTGCCTTGTATTAACTTTGTCTATATGATAAATGCAACTTACTGAAGTGAGACAACCCCTTTAACAGCATTTATGAAGGATTAAGAAAATTGCTTTACAGCAGCCCCATGGGCCATAGACACAATGGTCAGGAGGGGACCTCACTGACGTCTAAGGGAAAGTTTTCTAGGCATGATCTCATTGTACAAGGAGGAGCAGATAAGCTGTGACATCTATATAGGTGATAACTGTCGTTGTAATCTTGCCTGTAATAATTTTGAGATGACTTCTGAAAAGTGATCTGTACAGACCAAGAAGTGGAGCTTAATATTCGTCCTAGGAGCCAGTGTTCAAACGGCAGGGTTTTAGAGGTTTTTTTTAAAACATATACAAAAAAATAATAAAATTACAAAATTAAAAATAATGCCACCAACAATCTATAAAAATGTGTTTTACATAAGAACTTGAGGTCATTTTATGATTCCCTTAACAGGAATTTATGGTCCACATTAGTGGCTAATATGTTATGAGTAGTAGGATATTTTATGCAAAGTAGTTATCATGCAGGTGTTTTTGATGTCATATATCTGGGAAGTGCAGGAAGGTAAACCTAAAATCATTCAGCAGCTACCAGAGTCTTAAAGAGCACGAACATGTTGTCTGAGCTGAAGGCAGCATATTATAGAGCAGGAGGAGTTGAGCAGATTGATATATAAGTTTGTGGGAAAAGATTCAGTAAAGCTTGTCATTTATATCCATGCTCATTCTGGGCTTTGAAGTCAAAGAGGCGGTCCTATCAGTGATTGACAGCCTTCACTCTATGGCTTTGTATACAGAGATAGCTGTCAATCACTGATAGGACCGCCTCCTTGACTTCAAAGAACAGAATGAGCAGAAATTGAAATATACTGTATCTTTTCCCACAAAACTAAATTTCAATCTGCTCAGCTCCTCCTGCTCTATAACATGCTGCCTGCAGATTACTTCGTATTTTCATGGTGACAGGTTCCCTTTAAGGTGCCCAAACACCTTCGAAAGCGGTCGGGTGAATGCTATCTCTCCGGACTCCCCCATACAGATGCATGCTTAGTTTGGCCGAGAATATATGTGTTGTCAATGGAGAAGGTGGAGGAAGCCACTGTCAGACATCTCTGGAGGCCATTTATCTCATGGGAGAACAAAAGGATATGGGGAAAAATCTAATTTAATCTAATCATCTGTTTGGAGTTGTTGGAAGCTCTCTGAACACATTAGATTGCAAGCCATTTGTGCCAAAAACAGGATCCTGAAACATGATGGGTAAGCAATGTGACCTCATAAATTTTGATATTCAGATACATATATAATAATAAAGGAGGCATATATAAATGACATATTACCGTCTAAGGAATATATTCCTATATCATCTGTTCAGTGTCCTGAAACTAACCCACGTGCACTTGGTAGGGTTTTCTACATCTAAAATTAGAACCCTTGATTATGTAGTAGATTATAAAGGAGTTGTCAAAAACCCATCCTCTCCCAGCGTCAGGGAATGGCTGTGGTGCCACTCGCTCTCCGGAGGTGCTGGCTGCCACCCTACTCTTCAGCCACTAAAACAAAACAAGGATAAACATATTACCCTCTCTATTTTGGATCCTTCCCTGCAAAGTGGTTTCACTAGTTTTCCTCACGTAGCAAACATTAAAACTTCTTTGATCTCTTCCTGCCATGTACGTGGTCACAGTTATGGGCGCTACTTAATCTCTTTTGTTCTCTTGTGCTATATATTTTCAGTGATAGATTATTATGTTTATAATCTACATAAATGTCTCTTTTGCTGCCAACAATCAACTACTGCTTTTTCCTGTTAACATTCACAGAAGGAAAAAAATGCATCACATGGCGTATAATGAGTGAAAAGTTCTTTGTGGTGTTCCATGCCACTCTTACAGGGAATGTGTTGGGAGAAAATTACCTATTGGTTAAATCAAGGTTTTATGGTAAACATATTTTTCTATAATTTTTTGTGGTGTTATTTTTAATTTTACATGTCCCTATTGATATTTTAAAACATCTTTAAAATCATGTGGTTTTTGCATGGTAATGCTAATAATAGGATGACCATTCCTGTTCTGTAGAGATCATTTTTTAGCAGTCATCACATTATCAACACAGACTGGAGTACAATGACAGAAATCACCTGTATATAATAGATAACACATTACTGACCATTCACAATAGGTATGGTCACAGCTTATCTACTCCCCATCGTTGCACAATGACCTCTGCACAGGTCACACAGCATATCTAGAAAACTCTATCATAGATGTCAGTGGACATCTTATGTTCATTGTGGCCTATCTATGTGGCTGTTGTAAAGCATATCTCTAAATCCTATTTGCAGAAGCTCAGTCAATATGGCCCATACCATAATCATGTTCAGGAAATAAAATAAATCTACAATTAGAAAAAAAAAGAAAATAATCTGATACTTGTCATGACTTCACATACATCTCCTATAAATCTCCCATTTATATGATATTTTTTTCAATTGCCTAGTAAATTCTAAATTCTACATTGCATCAATACAATGCTGATATGAAATGGGCAATCAAGCTATATATATTTATATATATTTATATAACTTTTTTTTTCTTAAGGCTCAGAACAGTGTAAAGTAATATGTAATAGTCACCTTCCTAGTCTCCCACCACTCCTGTTCCAATGCTTTCTGGCCCCTCTCAACACACAGGAAATGAGGCAGGTCACCACTGTGGCTAGTGATTGAGTTGTGACTTCCTTTGTGTCAAGGGGAACCAGGAAATAGAAAAGGCGGGCAACTGGGAAGCAAAGAAACAGAAGAGGCAGGGGATCAGTAAGGTGAGTGTGGCTTATTTACACCATTTTGCGTCTTTTTTTAATTTCATCAGCCAAACAACCCATTGAACTCTGTATTGACCAGACCTGAAAACGTCTTGAAGGGGTTGTCTCACTTCAGAAAATGGCATTGTAGTTAATACAATCCACTTCCTATTGTAATTGTCCATACTGCCTCCTTTGTTGGGTTGATTCATTTTTCCACTGCCTTATACATTTCTCATTTCCATGGTTATGACCACCTTACAATTCAGTAGCAGTGGCCGTGCATCCACACTATAGGAAAAAGTGTCAGCCTTTCCTATTGTGTGCAAGCCACCGCTGCTGGATTGCAGGTTGGTCATAACCATGGAAATGAGAGGTATATAAATAGCAGTAGCAAAGGAGGCAATATGGACAATCAAAATACATTTGTACATGCCTTGTATTTACTTTATCTACGTGATAAATGACATTTGCTAAAGTGAGACAACCTCTTTAATGACCAGACAGTTTTTTTGTGATTTAGCACATGTGGTGGTTTAAAGCTTTTTCATTTGTTGGACTACCAAAATAATTTTTGTGATGTTTTTTATGTGACACTTAATGTGATGTTTTTTATTTATAGTTTTTTTTAGAGATTTTTTTCTTTTTGAAGTTTTATTTTGGAAAAACTAAAATATTCAAAAATGTAAAAAAGGCACAAAGGCATTATGTTTTCAAACGTTAGGCTTTTTGCCACTAAATAAATGATTACAGTGGGTTCCCTATTTTCAATATGTGTAGTTTCGTGTGAACCGGGCAATTATGGCAAAGGTTTTGGTTCGCATGGGTATTTTTAGTTTTTTTTCTTTGTATTTTATTAAATTTTTTTACTTATTGTTTTTTTTTATTATTTTTTTGGCACATAATATGTCCCCTAAGAGGTCATTAAAAGACTACTTGGAGACACTGACACTCAATGAGCGCTATGCACCCAAGAAAAGGGAAGGCAGAAGTGCTAATACACTGCTTCTGTCTTCTCCTTGGGGTTCCTGACTGTCACTATAAAAGCTTGGAGCCTGATCTCGCTAGACGCTGATGTTCTTGCTAGAGTGCAGGAGCAGAAACTTCAATCCAACACCCTACATGTATGTTATATAAATGGCTTATACACTCATTTACACAGTCCAGTCTAAACTCAGAGACTTCACAGACAGATGCCAATTGTAGTTGTTCAAAATGCATTCCGTTCCGTTCTCATACCGGAGAGCAAACCGCAACATGTTGTAGTTTGCTTTCTGTCCTGGGGATGCAGAGCAAAACGGATCCGTCATGACCCACAATGCAAGTCAATGGGGACAGATCTGTTTTCTCTGCCACAATCTGCCACAATCGAAAACGGATCCGTCCAACATTGACTTTCAATGGTGTTCGTGACAGATCCGTCTTGGCTATGTTACAACTGGATCCGTTCATAATGGATGCAGATGGTTGTGTTATCAGTAACGGAAGTGTTTTTGCTGAACCCCGCCGCATCCAGCAAAAACGCTAGTGTGAAAGTAGCCTTACCTGACTGAAATCCACATATGATGTCACAGCAGTTTATCTAAAAGAAAGAGTGATGTCATAGCTACTCACTAGACTAAATGCTTTTATGATATCACATTTGCTTAACTGAGAAAACACCATGGAATTTTAAAGGAGTGGACTTTCCATACAGTACCAATGCTATGATGATAATCTATTTGGTCTGAAAAATCCACTTGCGTCACAGCTTACCTGACTGAAACTTCCTTGTGATGTCACAGCAGCTTACCTGACTGAAACTTCCTTGTGATGTCACAGCAGCTTATCTGACTGAAACCAAAAATATAGGGCCCCATTTCAAAATTTGTATATTGGCTACTTGACTTCTAAATTCTAATTTGATGACAGCATGGGGCAGGCCATACATTAATTCATACTTGGGTATTCAGAAAATCCCTCACCAGTGTTCCTATCTTCCTCTAATTGTGACATTGATAGGAGACATTGTTATTTTTTAACGTGACAGTGATATAGAATTAACCCTAGTGTCAAGTATCAGTAAGACTATAACTTACCTGGTTGCACAAGTGCTGAATAGAGTTAAAATTTTCAACCAGTTGGGGAGCCACATGCAGGGAGCCCAAGAGGCAAATGTGGCTCCTTTACTACTGGCTGGGCTTTGCTGCTAAGGATATATAAGGTACTGGTAAGGTAACAAGCTACAAGTAAATAAGTCATGTGAAAGATTTTTTCATGGGAAATTACATCAATTACAATTACCATCTTTGCAAGTTAGTGTATTTAAGACTACTGTTCCTGTACAATAACGTTCACATGGTGTCCAACTGGCTGACCTTAGAGGGCATAAATAGGCCCCTAGGAGCAATGGAGGCGTTGCCATTACAACTAGAGGCTCTGCTCTCTCTGCATATGCACTTTGATTGACAGGACCAGGCAGTGAAATTGCCATCATGCCTGGCACTGTCAATCAAAGTGCAGGGAACACGACAGATGCAGAGTGGGCAGAGCCTCTAGTTGTAACGGTAACTCCCCCGTTGCCCCTAGAGGATCATTTGCATATAATAAAACATAACATTTCTCAGCAATGCGGCACATATGAACATGGGGGCAACACAGATGCCTTCAGCATGTAACAGGTCAGCCAGTGTCATAGGTACAAATCTGCTGACAGATGCCCTTTAATGGGCACATCCAAAATCATTGCAGTGCTTAGAACTTAAAGGGGTTATCCCATGAATAATGTAAAAAATGTAAATCAGACATTATATAGTCCATGACAACCTCTTTCTAACAAAGCTAGAACCAGTCCTGTACCTCACATGGATCTTTTCTGCTGCAGCTCAGGGGGCATGTCCATGCTCTCCCTATCACAGTTCAAGAGGCAGCTGAAGGATGAAACTGAGCATGTGCGGCCTTCTCAGTGAGTAGGTCAAAGAAATAAGAAAAAAACTAACAGCAGGTGGCGCTATACATATACCCCATTGAATAACTCAGTGGCTGTGCTAAATTTTTAATTACATGCAATTACAAAAGGATTCAGATCCAGGAGCTGGTTTGAAAAATGTAGAATATTTTTCGTGGAAAAATCCCTTTAAGGTGCTCATACAACTGCAATACATATTGGCTGAGCGCTTGTTCAACCAACAGCTGTCTCTCTCGACTCCCCCATATACATACACACTTGATTTACCTCTGGCAGCACCTTATGTTTCAGAATAACAAAAGTATCAAGCATCTACATTCACCATGCTTTAACCTTCTCTTCCCCCAAATCATCTGTTGGGAAGAGTCATGCTACCCATGCATATTAGATTGTAGGTCCCACAGAAAACTGTGGGTTTAGCTGACAATGGTCTAATGTATACTGTATAGGGAGCTTGACTGTGCAGATATGAAGATTGTAATGTGGAGTCAAGCATGCGATAAGAGTGAGAATGCCAACTACAATGGACAGTTCTGTCCTTAGGCCTCTGTCTTGAGATCTGAAGAAGCAGATTAATGATGAACCTGTCCTTTGGTATATCACAGAAGCGGCAGAGAGCATTGCCAACATGAAAGACAGTTTCAGAGAGACTAAAGAAGAGTGTGATGACTTTTAGATTAACATCTATTGATCAGAAGCTGAATACATTCCAAACACATTCATGGTTTGCGCCATCACTAGTGTAAATAGCATCTAACACACTCGAGCTGCTCTTGTGTGTAGGAGAATTCAGTCCATGTTAGGAGATCAATGGGAAAGGAAGAGCAGGGTCACGTCTCCTGCTACTGTTCTACTGGAATCTTCAATGTTCTGGGGTGAAGTTTTCTACCTTTTAAATTATGGTGCCATTTATTGCTACTTGGTATTAGATTATTATTATTTTATTATCTCCCTCACTCTAGCACATGTTTTTGGCTATGTGACCAAACCATTACCTTCCCCCTCTTTGCCACTTGATGTTAAAATCCATGTACCCAAAGTTTCAGAGTTTTAAATGAGTCCTCAATCCTTATAACAGTAGCTTACTATGCCTTTATAGCAAATATGCCACTGATTCTAGAATTTTATATTATATATATTGCATGTGTTTATTATTAGATTTATTACATGTTTTTAGAGCCCTGCTCTATTTAGAGTACTTTGGAAAATGTATGTAGCTTGAAGGGGTTGTCCACTTTTTACTACTGATGAGCTATCCTCTGGATAGGTCATCAATATCAGATTTGCAGGGTTCGACACCAGGCACCCCCGCTGATCAGCTGTTTGATGGGAAAGCAGTGCTTGTATTACCCCATTCACTTCTATGGGACGCTCCGTCTTTTCAAGTGAATAGGATGGAGCCACCCCATAGAAGTGAATGGGGACACCATACTTGTAATTACACTGCTCACAAATGCCGTTGCTGCGGCGAGTGGGTAAACAGAGCAGAGAAGGCAGCACGTGTACAAGCTCTGAATTCTTTTCAAACAGCTGATCAGCGGGGGTGCAGGTTGTCGGACCACCACCTATATCATATTGATGACCTATCCAGAGGATAGGTTGTCAATAGTAAAAAGCAGGCAAACATGGCTACTTTCATTCAGAAATGGCGCCACTCTTGCCATCATCATGTTTCTGGTATTGCAACATAGTCCTACCCACTTGTGGTGAGCCTACCCAATAGTGCTGAGCCACAATAACAAACACAACCCATGTAACATAGTGATGCCGTTTTATAACATGGTAAATAATGGATCATTGGGGTCCCTCTTGTCCCCACTCTGAATGGAGCAGTGCATGTTGGTCCACCACTCCAGTCACGTCTATGGGGCTGATGGAAAGCTGTCTATGTCAGTCCTATAGAAGTGAATGGTGTGGTAAATCCACATTCTTACTACCACTGCGTTCAGAGAGGGGACTCTGGGACCCCTCGTTTTCAGGTTTGTATGGGTATCAGCAGTCACATCCTATGTGATACATTATTCATTACCTATCCTATGGATAGGCGATAACACATTTAATTGGATAATCACTTTAAAGGGATATTCCTGTCATTGCCGGCTGCAGATCTGGCCACCGTGCCTCGGCTGCCGGTCCCTCTGTGCCTGATGTCTTCATGTCCGGCATTATTTGCGGGGAGCGCCGGTTTCTGTGCGCACGGCTCAATGTTTATTTGGAGTCATACACCTAACCGTTGCTAGGGACACAGCGGGTTGCCGCGCCCAACTCACGTTCCTAGTTACGCGCGATCTGAGTTCAGAGCGCATGCCCCTTCAAACTGGCTTTGCTATCATCACTGGCACCCGCCCTGTTTTTTACCTGTTGTTCTGTTCTTGGGGCTAATCTTACTGACAGGTTCCCAGCCCCTATCAGGGTTTGGGGCGGGAGTCCTGTCTGTATTTAGGTTTCTTTCTGCTGCGCCTCATTGCCAGTGCTTGTTTGGTCTTCCAGCAGTCACCAGCCTCCGTTGAGCTCCTGTTGCTTGTATCCAGACGCAGCTGTGCTCCTGGATCTCGCCTTGACCTCTGTTTTTGTGCTATTTTGACTCTCTGTGCTTTACCCCGGCTAGCCTCTTGGACATTCTTGTGGATTACGTTTTTGACCAGATACTGCTCTCTTGTTATCGACCTCGGACCATCTGACCCTCCTAGGTGTTTCTCGTTGTTTGTCTGTCTGTCTTCCATTCCCACTTCCCTAGCTAGGCTAGGGGCTGTCGTCCAGTTGTCCCCCTAGGACCTTTAGCCTAGGGTGAGGCAAGTAGGCAGGGGTTTCGGGTCGAGCTAAGGGACCGCCATTCTCCCCGGACCCCTCTTGACAATTCCTCTACGTTTATGGTATACATTGACAGAATATACCATGAAAGTTCAATATGTGCAGATTCCACATTTTAAGAATAAGAATCCCCCAAATCCCATCTGGTGGCTGCTCTGAATGCAAACATGGCTGTACATGTGTGACGCCCTCCGTTCATTCCTATGGGAGCTATGAAAATAGCCCAGTAATATCGCTCAGATTTCGGAACTCCCATAGAAGTGAATAGCGAGGACCACGCATGCAGCCACTTGGTGGGGATACGTGTGGGTCCCACCACTTCTATGGATATGGCCTAAATGTCTGAGATGAGAATACCCTTTAAATAATGGGAGCTCTACCTATGTTATGTATCATGAAGAACTTTATTAATGCTTTGGGTTTTTGTTATTTCTTTTTAATAGCTAGACTAAAAAATGTAAGATTTTAGTCTTCCTTGATAAATATCGCCATCTAGTTCTCTTTTACTCCTTCGGAAACAGGTGACATTTGGAGATGGGCCATTATTAGCTAAGTCAACGCCATGTCAGATGTAACATAATGGATCACATTTAGTATTTCAAGCTATTTCCTCTGAACTGTGCAGGGTCAATTTGAATTGCCGCATACAATCTCATTTTCATTGTGAGTGTCCACGCTCTGAGAAACGTTGTAAAAGAATACGGAAATTGCACAAATCAACTCCTATTTTGATAAAGTCTTTGCGAGCATGGAGTTTAAAGCGCAAATATTGAAGTTTGTTTGGTTTTAAAACTGTAAGAGCTTTTTTTTTTGGACGAAGAGTGAACACACGGGACCTGACCGCTCTTACGACTCTGCCCCCATAGTACTTCCTTCCTGACCTCTCTCAGCTTCCTGCTCATAGTCTTATCACTACAGAAAATGTGACACTGTACTGGCTGAAACATGCCAAACGCATTAAAATCCCATACATGGAAATTACCTCTCTTACTGGCAGATAATCCAGGACTCCCTAACAAGTCTTCAATCTGAAATCCAAATAGCACTCAGGAAAATGATCACATTTACTATAAATATAGCCTGTGTCTTGCACACTTTAAAGCAATTAGACTAATTTATATAAAGTTTGCAAGAAACATATGTTTTACATTAATAGCAGGGAAAGCGGTTGACTGGTTTTGACTATATTTCAGATTGTAAATTCCCTTTTGATAAACTGATTTTCTCAGTATTTGATGGATAAGCCTATATACCTTATTAAGGAACTGTGACTTAATATCCACCATTGAAGGCCCTTATCCCTTGGTCATACCGGAGACATCATTCGCTGTAGAGGACCTGTCTGTCACACTCAGGTGTGGGGGGGGGGAACCAAACCGAGCGTAGGAGGAAAAGGAGATTAGGCCTAGAAACTGAGGAAGGAATATGGACACCTCCTATAGGAAACCCTGGCTCAATTCCTGTCTGTCTACCAGTATGCCTCAAAGGTAGGCAAATTCATACACAGGAACCTAAACACCAAACTGACCCTATAGGACCCTGGAACTAATGACAGGAATGAGTCTACCTGTTCCTCCAAAAGGAAGGACGAACAGGAGTCATCCTTAGGGTTAATAACAAAACAACAGCGAAAAGTAACGAAACACACAGAAGGGAAAAGGAAACTTATCTTTCAATGAAGAAATGGAGGCTCCAGGATCTCAGCTGAGAACCAAACTACTGCTCACCACAACAACAACTGAAGCTATAAACTGCAAGGAATAGTGGGAGAAGAAGCAATAAATATGGGAGGGACAATTACCACACCAGGAAAACCTGAGAGAAAAGGGTGTGGTAAATACCAACAACAAGAAAGGAAGACATGTCAGATTATACCACGTGTTGCCAATCTGACAGACCTCCTGTTACCTGTCACAGGAACATCCATGACACTGTCCTGCATTATTTAAAAAGTTCACTGATTTGAATAGACTCTGCGTAATGCTTCATGTTCCCTGTGGAGGTGCTGCAGAAAAATTTAACACATATTTGCTGAATGCATCTGATCAGCTTATTGTCAAGGGACCTTTATTTAATTAGTAGGGACTGTCCAAAATGTAAAGGAAATGTGTCATCAGAAAATGACCTATTGCTTAAAGCGAGCTTTATGTTAAGGATATTTTAAAAGTTTTGGTAATGTTATCTTAAATTTTCCATGTCAATATCTATATTAAAAAAAATAAAATCCTGCAGTTTTGCACTGGCCTAATAATGGGCACCACTACTTGGTCTGGTTCACATTTTAGCAGTCATCTTATAATCATCACAGGCAGGATTAGAATGACAGATATTGCCAATATACAGATAAGACAGGCTCCTCCATTCACAATAGGTAACTGTCACAGATTATCTATTCTTTCCTTGTACAATGACCTCTGCACAGGTCACAGAGCATGCCTAGAAAACCCTGCCATAGAAGTCAACGAGTCCTTTCCAGGCCATTGTGCCTATGGCAAATGGCGGCTGCTGTAAAGCATATTTCTAAATGCTGTTAACAGCAGCTCAGACAAGATGGCTGCCTGCATAATCACATTTAGGAAACGGGAAAAAAATCTACTATTAGAAAATAAAAACACATTAGAAAAAAATAAATATGTGACAATATCTGTTTTTAACAGGCAGAAAAAATATAAGTAACACACTCCCTTTAACTAAATATAAAAGTAATCATCTAACCAACATTGCCAACCAGATAATATGTCGCTACCACGTGAAAACAAACTCACTATATAGTAAAACATGTTAATTGGGACATATCCAACATATTATATCATATATAGCCACACACAGCATTTTGCATTTTAGGCCAAAAAGTTTAACTTATCAGTTTCATCTGACCAGAGCCACTTCTTCCACACGTTTGCTGTGTCCCCGATGTGGCTTGTGGCAAACTGCAAATGGGACTTCTTATGGCTTGCTTTAAAAAAAATGGCTATCTTCTTGCCACTTTTACATAAAGGCTTAATTTGTGGAGTACACGACTAAGAGTTGCCCTGTGGACAGATTCTCCCACCTGTGCTGTGGATCTCTGCAGCTCCTTCATAGTGACCATGGGCCTCTTAGTTACTTCTCTTTAGCGCTCTCCTTGTCTTGGAAGGTTTGCAGTTGAGCCACACTCCTTCCATTTTCAGATGATGGATTGAACAGTGCTCCATGAGATGATCACAGTTTTGAATATTTTTTTTATAACCTAACCCTGCTTTACACTTCTCCACAACTTTATCCCTGACCTGTCTGGTGTGTTCTTTGGTTTTCATGATGCTATTTGATCACTAATATTCACTAACAAACCTCTAAGGCCTTCACAGAGCAGAACATGTATTACACACTGGTGGACTGCCTATTTACTAGGTGACTTCTGAAGGCAAGTGGTCACACTGGATTTTATTTAGGGGTATCAGAGTACATAGGAAAGAATACAAATGCACGCCACAATTTTCCTTTTTTTACTTATTAAAAATGTTGAAAACCATGTATCATTTTCTTTTCACTTCACATATACTTGCTACTTTATGTTGGTCTGTCACATAAAATCCCAATAACATACATTTCATGTTGTGGGTGCAATGTGGAAAATGTGGAAAAGTTCAAGGGGTATGAATACTTTTTCAAGGCACTGTAAATGTATTGGTATATTTAATGAAAAGAGCACATAGAAAATATTCATGAGGAAGAAGCAAAAAAACAAAATTACATATATTAATCAAGAAGAATTTTTGGTTTATTATTGAAATTCCCCATTACTTTAATATGGGCAAATACATTGATATAATTTAGAACGCTTTTGTAAAAAAATAAAGCAAGCTTACTGCAAGCTACACCCACAGCTTTGCTAGCAATACTCTGTGTCCAACAAGGTAATAAATGATACCGTACTTACATCAAACGGATGTATTTCCCTGCACTATGTTTATGAAGTTGACATGCACTATTTTCATAGAAGGATTGTTCTAGCTAAGCCTGGTAATAGGATTCTACCTCCACTTTCTATATACAGATAACTTTATATTGATTGCTACATTTGCATGAATGGATTTCACAGCGATGATGGATCTCACGATGACAATATACCACAGAACTTCCCAGACATTAGCATCATGGTTTGTGTCTGTCATTTCTTGATTCAATAAGTTTTGAGTACAATGTGTATATGAAATCACTGGAGGAGGTTTTCTGTCTCCTTGTTTGTAGACAGAAGTTATATATATATATATATATATATATATACACTCACCGGCCACTTTATTAGGTACACCATGCTAGTAACGGGTTGGACCCCCTTTTGCCTTCAGAACTGCTCAATTCTTCGTGGCATAGATTCAACAAGGTGCTGGAAGCATTCCTCAGAGATTTTGGTCCATATTGACATGATGGCATCACACAGTTGCCGCAGATTTGTCGGCTGCACATCCATGATGCGAATCTCCCGTTCCACCACATCCCAAAGATGCTCTATTGGATTGAGATCTGGTGACTGTGGAGGCCATTTGAGTACAGTGAACTCATTGTCATGTTCAAGAAACCAGTCTGAGATGATTCCAGCTTTATGACATGGCGCTTTATCCTGCTGAAAGTAGCCATCAGATGTTGGGTACATTGTGGTCATAAAGGGATGGACATGGTCAGCAACAATACTCAGGTAGGCTGTGGCGTTGCAACGATGCTCAATTGGTACCAAGGGGCCCAAAGAGTGCCAAGAAAATATTCCCCACACCATGACACCACCACCACCAGCTTGAACCGTTGATACAAGGCAGGATGGATCCATGCTTTCATGTTGTTGACGCCAAATTCTGACCCTACCATCCGAATGTCGCAGCAGAAATCGAGACTCATCAGACCAGGCAACGTTTTTCCAATCTTCTACTGTCCAATTTCGATGAGCTTGTGCAAATTGTAGCCTCAGTTTCCTGTTCTTAGCTGAAAGGAGTGGCACCCGGTGTGGTCTTCTGCTGCTGTAGCCCATCTGCCTCAAAGTTCGACGTACTGTGCGTTCAGAGATGCTCTTCTGCCTACCTTGGTTGTAACGGGTGGCAATTTGAGTCACTGTTGCCTTTCTATCAGCTCGAACCAGTCTGCCCATTCTCCTCTGACCTCTGGCATCAACAAGGCATTTCCGCCCACAGAACTGCCGCTCACTGGATGTTTTTTCTTTTTCGGACCATTCTCTGTAAACCCTAGAGATGGTTGTGCGTGAAAATCCCAGTAGATCAGCAGTTTCTGAAATACTCAGACCAGCCCTTCTGGCACCAACAACCATGCCACGTTCAAAGGCACTCAAATCACCTTTCTTCCCCATACTGATGCTCGGTTTGAACTGCAGGAGATTGTCTTGACCATGTCTACATGCCTAAATGCACTGAGTTGCCGCCATGTGATTGGCTGATTAGAAATTAAGTGTTAACGAGCAGTTGGACAGGTGTACCTAATAAAGTGGCCAGTGAGTGTATATATATATATATATTTAAGGTAAGTACAAAGGACTGAATAAAAGCACATGTTTTTCTTCCCGGAATCTATATGATGTGAAATATGCAGAGTCAAAGGACAACTGAATCCAAACACCATGACAGCTTGATAGGAGATGAAGACAGCTCATACACCAGTGAACTGCTGTAGAACGTCTTACTGTACCTATGGGTAGAGGATCCCATGAAGAAATATCTCAGATGGTTTTAGTCTTGGTATGTAGGTACGTAGCCGCAAGCAGGTTGGTGGAATTAATTAGGAAAAAATAATGTTACTTAAGGGGAAGGTCTTGAGAGACATGTAGTCCAAACCTATGGAATAATCAACATACTGTATGAGTTACAGGATATAGTTCTAGGTTTGGTATAAATAATACATTTCAACCTTGGTCCACAAAATTGGTCATGCCTTGCTGCTGAAGTATTTGGGTTGGTGGCTATATCTCCAATGCTTGTGGACCTTATTATTGTATCCCATTCATAAAGTGATCTGTTACATGATCCAGATTAATCACTGAATAATTCAAACAACTTTGCTGCCATTTTCTTTAATATGGGGCCTCCTCACAGAGCCCAACAGAGCCCATTTACTATAATAATGAATAGGATCCATCAGACATCCACGGTGTCTGGCATATGCTGATTCCAGTATTCTGTACCGATGCCTGAAGAGAATACAAATAAATAAATAAATAATAAAGCTCCAATGTGAACCAAGCCTAAAGGCTGTTGTACACTGGTCGATAATCCCTATCGAGCGTTCGCATAAACACTTGTTAGCGATCATCTTGATGTGTAATACTGCCACCGATTCCTGATTTTTAAGCATGTTTGTGCTGTCTAATAGCCATCTGCCACCAGCAAACTACTAGATAGTATGGGGACAAGTGATGGCATAGTGATCGCTCCTCCCCATGATGCGGAGGAAATCTCTGCATATAATAGCGGCGGTCTCCTACGCTAGCTAGCAAGCGATTGTCAGGAGGGAATTCTTCCCTCCCGACAATCGATTTCTGATCTGCCTGTCTAATACAGGCTTATATAATGTGTGGAAGATATAAATCAGCTGGGGCCTGGTGAAGTCAACATCTGATGATAAATATCCACAGCTCCGTTGTCCTGCTGTGTCTAATATTGTTCGATTTTATATATCCGATCCTTTGTTTGACCAGTAAATAGAGATATCTTGCAGCACCCTTTGACAATAAATTTGTATGCTGAACCATAATATTTCTTGTATTAGCACAGATAGAAGAATACATCCTCGGTCTTAAATGTCAATACAATCTGCATAATATTCTCTTCTTCCACACAGTAAATATTTTATATTGTTGAAGCGACACAATCTTTTGAAACTTCACATTCTTGTTGCTGAGAGTATCTGGAAAGGGTTGGAGAGAACTGATCGGTGGAGGCCCCTAAACAATTGCCCCAGCTACCTTTTTGTAACTTGTCACTGTCCAGGACTATTTTTGTTTTACCTATAAAAATAACTGGGATACACTAAACATAAAAGCAATCTACATGACATAGTTCTTGTGAAGTATGTCCTATACAATACGACTAATAATAGTAATAGTAACGACTTTCTCAAGCACAGCGGTCTTTGTCGTGAGATGCTTAGGAATTGGTAGAATGTCATTTGTAAACTTGTGAAAGGGAAGACAAGATATGTTAAGAGAAAGGCATTTGGTGCATATCCTGACACTGTGTCCCCTCTAGACAAGACATAAATAAGTCGAAGAGGCCGTCTGCAGTCCCCCAGTGACGTATAGTGCAGTCTAACAAAGCAGGGAAGTAGAGAACTACTTTATTTACAGTGACTACGTGACAGCCCTGACAGTGATAAAACATTATTGCTTCTTTGTGTTGAGAACTGCGAACATCACTTTTTGGCTTTGGGTAGAATGGAATTTGCCAACTTGTGGATCAAATTTCAGAAACTTAATACATAAGAAAACTACAAATGAAAGTACAATAAGAATTTTCTTGACTTCAAATATCATATTAGTCATTGACGCAGCAAATGTTGACCTGACCTGAACCAAATTAGGCTTACTAACCTGTTTAGTTTATTTTTAGGCTATTTTATCTTTATTGCTGGCACTTCAAGAACATCATGTGAATGTTTTGAACACCTTATGCTAATACTATACAGATGAACATGTACTTGCCATGATGTATTGAGCCAAAATGGAAGCTAAATAATCTTTAAGAGGGCTGGATAAGTCTTTGATGTATTTATTACTTGTCTGAATTTAGTGCAGAATTTAAAGGGCATCTATCAGCAGGCCCTGTCGAACAAAGCGCAGAGGGCTCTGCAGTTGCAGAGAGAGCTGAACCTCTAGGTGTAATGACAATGCCTCTGTTGCTCCTAGAGGCTCATTTGCATATATTAAAGCATCATTTTTCTCAGTAATGTGGACACATATTAACATTGGACTGACACAAATGTCTTCAGCTGCCACGTGCACATGTAACAGGCCAGCCAGTGTCATAGGTACATACCTGGTGACATATGCCCTTTAACATTCAGTAACCAAATAACAGTTCCTCACATAATGTAATCTAATAATACAATGAAATTAATATGTGTGGTGGCTAAAAGCTTTGGATGCCAAGTTATCTGTTTGGTATCTGTGCAGTATAACAGCTAAGGCTACTTTCACACTAGCGGCAGCACGGATCCGGCGGGTGAAGGGTCCCGCCGGATCCATGCTGCCGCAGGTGCACGTGTGGGGCCGGAGCCGCGTGTGTCAGACACTGTGTTGAGGAGGGGGGGGTTAACTTACCTGTCCCAGCAGCTCCAGATGACAAGGAGGAGGAAGATGGCGCGCACAATGGTAAGATTCCCCACAGCGCCCCCTGCTGGAGGGAGGAGGGAAAAGTGCAAGGTGACGGATCCGTCATGAACTCCATTGAAAGTCAATGGAGGACGGATCCGTTTACTATTGTGTCACACCGAACGGATCCGTCCCCATTGACTTGCATTGGGGGTCATTCCGGATCCATCTTGGTGCGGATGCCCAGACCGGAGATCAAACCACAGCATGTTGCGGTTTGCTCTCCGGTCTGGAGACTGAAGAGAACTGAACGGAATGCTTTTAGGAGCATTCCATTCTCTTCAGTTCAGTTTTGTCCCTATTGACAATGAATGGGGACAAAACTGAAGTGTTTTATTCCATTACTGAGCCCCTATGACGTAGCTCAATACCGGAATATTAAAATGCAAGTGTGAAAGTACCCTAACTAATGTATATCATCAGCTTAAAAGGGTTTTCCAGAGATCTTTTTGCTGATGACCTATCTTCTGGATAGGTCATCAGATCTGATCAGCGTTATCTGATCATCTGTTTGAGAAGGCACTGGCTCTGGCAGTAGTGTTGCACATCAAGCACAGCGCTGTCCATGGCCTAGGGAAATCTGTGAGAAGGCCGCAGCGCTACAGCAAGCACCGGTGTCTTCTCAAACAGTTGATCGGTGGGGATTATCAGTAAGAAGATCTCAGAAAACCCCTTTAAGGCTGGTCTCGATGGTAATATAAGTTGATGTATCCTAATTAGTACTGTAGTTGACATATGGGTAAAAAATGATTATTATAATTAGCAGTAGTCCTATTGACTTTATACTAGGCAACACATCATTCAAGCTCAACATTTTCTGTTTGTGTTAAATGATACAATTGATATACAAATACAAAATAAATACATATATAAAATATATGTGGGACAATACAAATAAAATAAAATTCATCAGGAGCCTAACCTGAAGAGGAGTACACAGAACTAGGTAAATAAACGCTGCCTGGTGTGGCAGCATGCCGATAGTACAGGTACCGGCGCTGTGATGGCCTGATGAAGTGTTATATTAAACACAGAAATGCGTTGAGCCGCGATTTAGGAGGGCAGGGGGTGGCAGACCTTTGAAACTTACGGCAATCCACTCCAGCTGTTGATCACTACGAGTATACAGGTTAGGGATGTGCGTAGATACCAGGAGCAATTTGTATCAATCATGTCATTTGCTCCCTGGCTCTTGTGTGTGAAGTGAGGCTAGACATATTACTCTAGGTATCGCACGCTGACGGACAATTAGGTGTGTTGTACTCTGGGTGCTTCACTCACATCATATTGGATCATACATTGTTCAGTGAGATCAGCACAGACCTGCACATTTTTCTCACTTGATCCAATGCCATATGATTTTTATGGGAAGGTTTAATCAGGGTTTTTTTCCCCCCAAGTTTATACTTACCTTGTATTCACCTTATTAAAACATTTTTTGTTTTGGTCCTTTTTAGTGTTCTTTTCACTCCTATATATTTTTTATCCTTACTTATGGCCAGCTATAGCCTTAGACCTCTTTCATACATTAGTGAATCACATATATGTGTTGTCCGTGTTCTCAAACGGACCACTGATTTATACTTTGGGGGGAATTTATCATGAGGGGAATATTTGAAGTCAGTTTTGCTTGTGTCTGTGTTGCTGTACTTTATAAAAAAATTACAGAGAAAACAAAGAAAAACATTCTGCATGATATGATAAATACCGTAAATATGCGGATATCCATGGCTACATTTATGAAAAAAATCACAGAAAACAGATAATAATGCACTAACACAATAGATGCAAACATTATATATGGACTAAGCCCTCATTCTATGATAAAATCTGAGACTCTTAGCCAATATATTTTGCTCAAAACACATCTGTGCCCCCCTACCAACGCCAAGGTGGTCTCAGGTCAGGCAGGCCCTACTCTAAACCTACCTATGCAGTATGGGCGTCTACATTCAGGAGAGCAGACCCTACACGTATAGTATGCTGCTCCTAGTTACCTCTATGTGCATCCAGCAACATATGACAGCATCCGATGACAGGAGTAGCACGCACAGCTATATGTACCACCTTAATCAAGGCCGCCTGTAGGATAGGAGGGGTACAAGTGCCCAAAAACACATTCACACTTGAAGGTGCCCCTCCCTCAAGGGTATACTACAAACTAATAAAAATCACAGAGAAAAAAAAGACAAAAACATCCTGCACAATATGATAAATAAATATGTGGAAGTTCATAGCTACATTTATGAAAAAAAGACCACTTTGGCGCTGGTAGGTGGGCACAGATTTGTTTTGATCAAAATATATTGGCTGAGAGTCTCAGATTTTATTATATTAGAGTGAGGGCTTAGTCCATATATAATTATTGCATCTATTGTGTTAGTACATTATGTTTTCTGTGATTTTATGCTGTACTTTATGCCACATTTATCAAATGGCACGTTGTTTTATAAATTTGTCTTATCCTTAGACCTAACACATTTATCTAGAGAAGCTACTCCAGTTTTCCTACTCCACCCTCCTCCTGGACTGAGATTGTGACTTTTTTTTAAAAAAAGTCTCAATGATAAATCTGGCATGACAGTAATTATATCAAGTAAACCACACTCACATTTCAAAACTGCAGTGTGTGGTGTAAAAATACAAAAAGTTGAAACATTTTTGCATGAGTGCAAATAGTTGCAAACGCCTCACTTTGCCACTTTTTCAAGCCATAGTGAAGGTATGATAAATTAGGGCCTTTGACTTTAATGTATGTTTTCACACATCAGTGGTTTTCCACTGACCATGGGTCTGTGGTGACACCTTTAAAGCATACAATATTTTTGTTCATGATCACAGATCCCTAATGCATATTATATTCTATGGGTCTGTGAAAACTAGTGAAGCAACACAGACCCATCCATCTTTGGTCTGTGGTTTTCACAAGCCATTGGTAGTAGATGCTCTGGAGACTTATTTTCAGCCTAGCAGGCTGGATGACGTAAACTCAGATCCTTCACGACATCTTCACGAAAGAACACTGACTTTCTTGTTACGGATGTCTAAAATAAACATTAAGAACCAATTTTTGTAATAGTAGCAAAAGGAATGGGGGGGTTAAGTATCAAAATGTAAGGAGGATGTAAGTATGTTTTGAACACAGTTGATTTTAGTTGAGTTTAGGGTATAATTACTGTATATAAGACTCCTAGGGTGACTTCATGTTAAAATACAGCCCTGACCCCGTCATTTTGTTGAAATCTTGTAGTCCATGTGATTGCTTGCAATGTTTTATCGCATGAGAATGAACCAGAGTCACAGTGGTGACTGTGTATGATGTAGTTGAGCAGAAAGCTTTGACTAAAACGAACACACCAGAAATATCTGCCATCTCCACCTGCAAACAGCGCAGAACCCAACCCTTCTCTGTCCATGCAAATTGTGCATGTGATGAATGAAGGTCTTGATGACCTGGCAAAATAGCGAGTCTATAGCTCGGTGATTGATTCATCCTTTGTTGAAAAGCCTGTAATTCAATTAATTTCACTGATGGTAATTACAGCAGGCAATATTTATGAAGGCCACAAAGTGAATTCAATGAACCGCATGTGAATGTCAGCATGCCCACCGTGGAATAAACTGTCCTAACCTTTTTATACTTACCTTCCTTGGCAGCTCTTCTGTAAAATAAAAAAAAACGGCCTTGTCATTCCAGAACAGAACACGCTAAAATATGTCAGTGAAAGTTATGGGACTGGATGCAGGTGCTTTGCCATCTCCATCATATCAGCTTTAGTGATACAATCTCAGATAGGAGCCAGATCTTGTTGCTTGAATTGAAATAGCCAAGCCATCTACAGACCATAAGGCTTCTTTACGAAAACTAGTGCAAAAACGTGCTAGTGCAGCCCAAGGTAACCAATGAGTTCTCAGATTTCATTTCATGGGCCCTGGTGCAAGAGTTCAGCTTGGGCCCCCCATCCCTTAGTGCTGTGTGTGTCTTCTTATGTGGCACAAGGGTCATTGGGCCCCCTCAGGCTCCTGGGCCCGGTAGCGACTGCTACCTCTGCACCCCCTATAGCTACGCCCCTGCCAATAGGCCTCATGTAGAAAAAAACAGTACTGCTAGAAGTTATACATAGTAAATAATCAGATCTAGCGCTAGACACTGAAAACTGGAGAGCTATTTAGCAATATACAGTACTGTGCAAAAATATGATAATGCTTTCAAAATTAGTTTAAAGGGGTTGTCCAGGTTCAGAGCTGGACCCGGACATACCCTTAAATTCACCCAGGTAGCCCGTCTGATATTAGCATCGGAGCTGGATCGCGCAGGGCAAGGGCTCTTCTGTTTACAATAACACACTCCTGGACAGAAGCTTCCGCCCGGCAATGTGTTCCGTGACGTCACCGGCTGTAATAGGCCGGCTTTAGCGCTGCCCTAGCCGTTTTACTGGCTAGGGCAGCGCTAAAGCCCACCCATCAGCGCCGGTGACGTCACGGGGCTCACTGCTGGGCGGAAGCCTCCGCCTGGCAGAGCCAGGTTCTTCACTGGAACTGGGCTGGGACCCGCACCTATATCGAGAACGGGGCCCCGAAAGTGAAGGAGGGCGCACCACGCATGCGTGGCCGCCCTCCATTTATTTGTATGGGGCCGCTGAAAATAGCCGAGCGCTGGCTCGGCTATTTCTGTAGGCTGTATAGAAATGAATGGGAGCCGGGCCGCGCATGCGCGTCCTTCACTTTCGGGGCCCCATTATCGATATAGGTGCTGGGACCCGCACCTATAGGACAATGGGGGCATATCCTAGCAATATGCCCCCATTGTCCAAGATGGTAAAACCCCTTTAAGAACTATCTTCAGTGTAAAGGACAAGGAGCAGTGTTGAGCGAGCACCTTTGTGCTCGTATGCTCGGGTGCTCTGGCCGAGCACTAGTGGTTGCTCGAGTGCTCGGCTCCTGGAAGTGGTGATATGGCCCCACATAGACCTGATCTCAACATTGAGTCTGTATGGGATTACATGGAGAGAGAATAATTGAGCAAGCCTACATCCACATCTGTGGTAAGAAGTTTAGAACAACCTCCCTGCCAAGTTCCTTCAAAAACAATGTGCAAGTATACCTAGAAGAACTGATGAAGTTTTGAAGGCAAAGGCTGGTCACACCAAATATTGATGGAATTTAGATTTCTGTTTTGTTGATTCAATTTTTATTTTGTTAATTGATAAAAAGAAACAATGAACACTTCTATTTTTGAAAGTGTTCTTACTTTGCAGCCGTATTGTGCAACTTTTACGCAATACTATATATGATGCCAATTATCAAGGATGATATTCCAAGTGTTGATAGTGCCCATTAGTATCAGATTTACGTTGGCCATAAAGATTATATTGATGTGGGCCGAACCCGCTGACCATCTAATCTCTATGGGGGTGTCCTGACTGAAAGAAGGATTGAGGAGTTGGGTTTCCACTAGAGATGAGCGAATCAAGCTGCGTACAAATCATACGTTATTATGTGGTGTTTTGCAAACATTTGCGCACTAATAACGAACGTACAGTTGTTAAAGGTACGCAACTTATGTGAACACGTATGCATGAGCTTACAAATTGCGTACGGAAATTACGGGCTTTGCTGGAGCGGAAGGAAAGCTCTGAGTCTGACCCCTGGCTACATGATACTGTATCAGCAGATGACAGCAGATTATCTGGCTGTGATTGAGATGAGTGTGCTATCCACTCCACTATCTCATCCACTTTATTCTCCACTACAATTTTGCGCCTTGGTGGGTTAGCCTGGTGGAACAGTGGCCAACTATTACGAATTCTACAAGTAGAAGCTCCGGCTACAGGTCCTTTGGCACTGCTGCCCTTTGCCACCTTCTCCTTTTTTTTGGAGCTTGAGGTCTGGCTGGCACTGGACCCCTTTTGCTTTTCCATGCCAGACATTTTTCACTTGACTGTGGCCCTGCAGCTGGTCTTTGTCTCTCCCTGTCTCTCTCCCTGCCTGATTAATTACTAGCCCTGCACTTGCCCTGCAGTATCCCTGATATGTGCAATATGGATTCCCAGAACAATTACACCCCAATTTTAACAAAACAGTTCTCTGTCTCTCAGAACTTCACAGACAGTGCTTCTGCTCTTCTCAGCAGTCGCAGCACAACTGATGCGTCACTGGCTTACCGAGCCTGAGCCAATCAGAGAAAGCCCTTTCCACTAGGTCAGGTGACTGCTTTCTTCCCAGGCTTTATGTCGCACGAATAATGAACAGTAAAAGTTCGCTAATTAACTGAATTCGTACGCATCAGCGTATAAAGTAACTTATACATAACATTAGCGTACAATTTATTGGACAAGTACCTAGAGAATGCGTAGAAAGCTTTAAAAACATTTTCTAATCTAACAAAGCAAATCTCAAAGATTCCGGATTTGCTTTGCAGCGGAAAATGTCCAAGATTCGTATCGAATCTACGAAGCGGCGAATAGATTCGATCATCTCTAGTTTCCACACACTAATTCCTATTGTTCCAGAGAGTGATAAGCCACCACCAGAGGTGTCTTGCACCAAGTTTCTCCACTCTCCCTATTTAGGACACATGCATGTTCAGTATCAGAGAAATAGCTGTCAAATGAGCATTCGGCTTACAGCTAAAGTGTATGCCCACCTTAGGTCTTCATAAGTGGTTTTGTTCATCTATTTAAATTAACGGTTTCATATTTGACAGCATTGATGTGCCTACTAAAAGATCAGCAGTCACTATGGACCACATAAGAGTCATGAGCAGGGGCGGATTGGCCATAGACCTTACAGGGAAATTTCCCGGTGGGCTGATGCCCTGGGGGCCGCCTGGGCCATCCTCATGGCCGACCAATGGAAGTTTTTTGGGATGTATTTTGTGCTGCTGTCAGTATTTTGTGGTGGACTGTGGTATTTGGCTCTGTTGGGGTGGTATAATGTTCATCAATATGGTATTGCTGGCTTTGCCTTCCATCAGTTTGAACCCAACTACAAAACAGGGCCACTTTTAGCATTTTTTTTTCAGGGCCATTTTAAGTTCCCAGTCTGCCCCTGGTCATGAGGGCTGTTTGGTGAATTAATTCTAATAGCTCAGAAGGGTGACTCAGTCAGGGACGGTTTGGGAACCTAAAGTGTCCCTGAAAAAAATACATAAAAAGTGGCCCATGTTGTAGGAGGGTCTAAATTAACAGACGGCGTGGGCAACAAAAGTAAAGTTAATACCATAACGCAAAATACTATGTACCACAGTGCCGCTCAATATACTGCCCCAAAAACTGTCCCTCTGAGTTGGCCATGAATAGCCGCTATATTCTGTCCTCCTCCTCCAGGTGTCTCGGATTAAGATATGGAGAAGGGGGTTTAGGAGATGAGATGCGGGCCATAGTTGAATTCAGGAGGGCTTGTTAGTGGCTGGGTACAGGAGTACCTGACTCTCAAAGTGTTAATTACCACCAGCCAGTGGCAGTGATGGGGTTTGGGTGGCCCCCTGGGAAATTTCCCTGTAAAGTCTAATACAGGGTAAACTAATACAGGGTAAATATACATATTACATAGAATCTATACATATGTGCCGGCAGAGCATGGGCAGATCTATAGATGTAATAATACAAAACTACCAGGAGGGTATCTTGATCATTGATATAGACATTTTTATGTTAGTAAAATAGTACAAAAGCTTTATAGACCTAATAATCTTTTCTTCAATGGTGGGTTATCATTCTGTATTTAAAACTATTTTGCCATTGCTGTATTAGAAATTGACTCTCAGTCCACGGACGTCCTGGTTGGCTTGAGACAGACTTGTGTTTATAAGCTGCAGCCAATAAGAAGAGGCTGAACTACAGTGGGAGGGATGGACCAGCAGCCTGAACCAATGATGAGACAAAAGGTGGATTTCAGACTACCCCTGTCTCCCGGTAGGCACTGTAGATAAGGTGAAGTCAGCTATGACAGCTCTGCCCTAACGAAAATTACCTAAAAAAATCAAGCAGCAAGCACTTACATAATTAGCAATTACAGCTCATCTATAGGTACTGACTTACATGCAGTCTAGTTCATGTTGGTTACTCACTTTAAAGCTTTAATGGAAATTTAAATCCATGCTGTTGAGGACTGGTCTAAGATGTGACGATCCTCCAACTGTTAAAATAGGAAATGCATAAAAATGGTTCTGGTTATAACCAGAAGAATGATGCTGTTGGGTTCAAATTCTGTCTTCACGTGCATGGATATAAATGCAACATCTTTGAATTAATTCATTCAAAGTTTGGGCTAAAGGGTTTGGTAAAAGTGAGCCTTTCTTAAGGTTGTGTACAGCTAAAGTTACCATTGATCAGAATTCATTGATGATGTCAAGACTTTGCTAGTTGATCGGAAAGGTCATAGATGAAAGGATTAAGAAAATGATCATTTGTAATCTAACTTGCACGGGGCAAGGGGCTTATGTTTGCACTCGTCCTTGAAGTTTGAAACAAAAGAAGTCTTTCATTGACGTCTACCCCTTCTTTTAAGTCAGTGAGGGAGGTTTACTCTTTTTCACCTCTGTAGATATTTACTTTAGTATTAGTCATATTAATCGATATTCATTTTCCAATTAACTGGAAGAACTTTCTACTTCTAGATCATATCTGCAAATATGGTGAGTAGATATAATTAAGAATGGCCAAATTGAAATGCTATACAAATACATATAAATACATTATACATAGAGATGAGCGAATCATTAAAAAAAATTTTCGCTGAACATTCGCCGAACTTTTCCTAAGATTCGTATATTCGACGAATAGATTCTTTGTATTTGCGTACAAAATATACGTTATTATGAGCTATAAGCGAACATTTGCGCACTAATAATGAACGTTCATTTAAAAAATGTACCCAACTTCTTAGAAGACGTACGTATGAGCGTACAAATAGTGTACGAATCCTCAGCGTACTATTGTCTACGCGATTACGTAATACACAGGCGTGCACTCAGAGGCAGAGCGAATATTCAAAAATGGCATCCAGGCAATCCTCATCATTTAGCTCTGAAGAGCTGAAATTCCTGATCCGGGTGATGGACAGAGAGGATTACGATGGCACACACCGCCATCCAAACCAGCATAAGAAGGAGGTGATCCAGCAGGTGATCCAAGGCCTGCGCCATCGTTTCCACACCGTGCGGACCCCGGGCCAGATCCAGCGGAAATGGTCCAGTCTGAAATTCAAATGCCCAGAGTGGCTTAACGAGATCTGTGGAGAGATATGGCCGGGTGAATAACAAAATATTTGATAAGTAAAAACATGTAAAAAAATTAGTGTACTGTATTGTATATATACCAGCAGTCACTGCGAATAATGAAAAAAGTATAGAAGGACAATGTGGTTGTGTGTAGTTCGCTGCAGTAATTTTGTTTCATGCTAGGCAACGCCTCTAACTCTCGACCCAAACAACTTAAGTGAAGGTATTCTAGTCATTATTGTTAAAGGGAACCTGTCATCACCGAAACACCCCCTTAACTAGAGTAAGCGGTGTATAGTGTAAGTGATGCTGAATCCGAATATGTAAGTTTTATCTTCATACTCACTTCCATTCTGACGCTGTGCTCCCACAAACCAGCAGTAAAATGCACTCAGTGGACTCTTCTTTGAGTCCTCTCCATTATGTGAGTGAGCACCGGAGTCCAGTGAGTGCATTTTACTGCTGGTTTGTGGGAGCACAAGATCAGAAGGGAAGTGAGTCTGAAGATAAAACTTACATATTCGGATTCAGCATCACTTACACTATACACCGCTTACTCTAGTTCAGGGGGTGTTTCGGAGATGACAGGTTCCCTTTAATGGTGCTGGCTGTTCTCCCGTTTGTGTCAGGCAAATGCACTAGTTCGAAAGAAAGTACCCTTATATGCCCCTTCATAGTTAGCTGCATGAGCGTGAGAGTCTTTTCCAGCACAAATATTATTGAAATTATGTCGTTCTCACCGCAGCTGTCCCTGCTGACCAATTTGGTGGCTTCTTCTAAGTGTCTTAGAACAGTGCAGCCACCTCGGACCAGCCTCCACTGCCGGAAATCAAAGCCACACCTGCTCCCTATGCTGGAAGATTCTGGCTGCTGCTGGACAAAATCGCCCACTGCTCTACACTGCTCTAGGAGTCGCTGCAACATATGAACAGTGGAATTCCACCGGGTCGCCACGTCACCTATTAAGCGGTGTGGCGGAAGACCGTTTTGCCGCTGCAGTTCCACCAGAGCGTGGCGAGATACATATGAATGGCTGAAATGAGTGCAAAGCTTCTGCGACTTTACCAGCACTGTGCGCAGGCCAGTGAATGTTTTTAGAAATCTTTGCACCACTAGATTTAGGACATGTGCCATACAGGGAGCATGCGTGAATTGACCCAGGTTCAGTGCTGCCACTATATTTGTCCCATTGTCACTCACTACCTTGCCCACTTCCAGCTGCCGTGCAGTCAGCCAGCGCTCTATTTGCTGCTTCATGTAATGCAGCAAGCGCTGGTCTGTGTGGCTGCACTGCCAAGACAAACTAAGTCTAACACTGCATGGCAGCATTTCACCTGGCACATGTGATATGAAGGAGCGGGGGTAACTCGCTGCCCTGATGCTCCAGCAGGCGGACTGCCCGTGAAGGTGGAAGCGGATAGTTGTTGGGTTGTCTGCTGCAATCCTGGCTGGAAAGCACGTGGAGGTGCCAACAGCAATTGACCCGGTTTCTGGGGGGTTCCTGCCTCGCTGCCACTAAATACATTCAGCCAGTGCGCAGTAAAGGACATGTATTGCCCCTGGCCGTAAGCACTGCTGCAGGTGTCTAACGTTACGTGCACCGTGCTGCAGAGAGACAGCTGCAGGGAGCGTCCAATATTGTCAGCCACGTGGGAGTAAAGGGCAGGGATAGCTTTGTTGGAGAAGTAATGCCGGCTAGGGACCTGCCAGCTTGGCTGAGCGCAAGCCATTATCTCCCTAAAAGCTGGGCAGTCAACCAGCTGGTACGGCAGAGACTCCACAGCCAGCAACTTTGTCAGGTGACCATTCAGTTTGCGCACGTCGGATTACTTGTGGCGTAAAACTGCTTCCTGGCCACGTATTTGGCAATGGACTGCTGCCAAATGAGAGAAGGTGGAGAAATGCACGCACTGGCCGACGATGAGGTGGATGTACTAGTTACACCTCGGGATGCGGGCTGAGCTATGGCCCTGGATGCGGCCTGCCTGACAGAAGGGACCCCAGGAGAAGTAACCAGCTCTTTAGTATTAATGGGCTGCTCTAAATTGCCGGCATGACGCTGCTTAAAATGGTACCACAGAGCGGTGGTCCCAACATTTGTGGCTTTGCCACGGCTCAATTTCTGTTTACACAAATTACACGTGGCCATACTGCTATCCCCCGGCAGAGTGGTAAAATACTTCCACACACCCGACGTGCGCCCTCCACAGGTGGCCAAGCTTGTAGCCCTTGCATGCTTATACCCTGGTGCCGGCCCCACTATATTTGGGGTCTCGCTAGTTCCCAGGGAAGCACTAGCCCTGGGCCTAACTCGCCTCTGCCCTCTGTTGCTGCCACTACTAGTACCACCCTCCTCCTCTGAGCTCAAATCCTCCTCACCAGTCCGATCCGCTTCCCAGGTCCTCCGGTCTAACACATCAGATTCATCATCAGACTCCTCCACAACACATTTTTCGGAATGCAAATTAGGCTGTTCCCCACCAACTGACAATTCCGGGCAGTCCAAACTCTGACTGCCCTCTAAGAAATCCTCAGGGAGGCTGTCCTCTATATCCGCCGGATTATAAGGTGGGCTTCGGTGGCTTTTTTTTATAGAAATTGCAGAAGGGATACCACTAGGAGGGAACACTGAAACCCGAGAGGTGGCAGAAAATGACGGGGTTTGCTTGAGTGGAATGGTGGAGCAGGACGAGTCTGACCCCTGGCTACATATGGATACTGTATCAGCAGATGACAGCAGATCATCCGGCTGAGACTGAGATGAGTGTGCAATCCACTCCACTACCTCATCCACTTTCTCCACCACTACAATTTTGTGCCTCGGTGTGTTAGCCTGGTGAAACAACCGACAAGTATTGCGAATACTACTAGTAGATGCTCCAGCTACAGGTCCTTTGGCACTGCTGCCCTGTGCCACCTTCTCATTTTTTTAGAGCTCAAAGTCTGGCTGGAACTGGACCCCTTTTGCTTATCCATTCCAGACATTTTTCAATTCACTCTGTGACCCTGCAGCTGATCTTTGTCCCTGTTTCTCCCTGTATCTCCCTGTCTCTACCTATCTCTCTCTGTCTCTCTCTCCCTGCTTGATTAAATACTAGCCCTGAACTGGCCCTGCAATTGCCCTGCAGTATCCCTGATATGTTTAATATGGATTCCCAGAGCTATTATATCAAATTTTCACAAAACAGGTCTCAGAACTTCACACTCAGTGCTTCTGCTCGTCTCAGCAGTCGCAGCAGAAGTGATGCGTCACTGGCTTACCGAGTCTGAGCCAATCAGAGCAAGCCCTGCCCACTAGGTCAGGTGACCGCTTTCTTCCCGGGCTTTTGTGCATGATAAACAAACTAACAGTAAAAGTTCGCTAATGAATTGAATTTGTACGCAACAGCGTATACAGTAACTTATACGTAGCAATAGCGTATAATTTATAGGACAAACTACGTAGCGAATGCGTACAAAGCCGAAGCGAATCACCTAATATTCGGATTCGCTTCGCAGCTAAAAATTCCCAAGATTCGATACGAATCGACGAATCGATTCGCTCATCTCTAATTATACATTTGTTTACCATTTAACATTTGTTTATACATTTAACTTCCAGTGCCGAACAGTAATGCCATTGTATACACAGGTACGCCGATTCGTGCACTGGCAGAGGAAAGTAGAACAATCCAGACCTGAATCCCCAGTGAATATAAGTTCAACAAACTCTACCTAGGAAGGCTGGGTGACCACCAATATGGCCTTTATTAGCTGTTAATCCAAATTTTTCATACTTTCATCACAACCTCAGATTAGACCTACAAACCTCATCAGACCTCAGATTAGACCCCCAATCTTCACCAGACCCACAATGTTAATCAGGTCTCAGATCAGACCCCTAATCTTCATCAGATCTTAGATCAGACTCCCAATCTTCACCAGTCCCCCGACATCAGACCCCCCCCAACGTTAATCAGACCTCAGATCAAATCCCAAACTTTATCGGACCTCAGATCAGACTCCCAATCTTCACCTGAACCACAAAATAGGACCTTCAATATTAATCACATCACAGCAATGTAAACTGTCAGGACACAGCAGAGCAGGTGCCCAGCAGATGGCCAGGGAGCGATAAATAATACTAGTGATAGCAGAGCTACATTCACTGCTCCTCCCAACTCCTGTGTACTAATCACTCTATAAGATGTGCTGCCTTTCTCCACCTCCCCCCACACACACACACTTTTGGGGGGAAAAGTGCATCTTATAAAGCAAATAATATCATATATAGAGAGCTTGTTAAGAGCTCAATGGTATGCCTTCTTCCCAGAATTTCAGAGGAGCATATAAGATGGCCTATAAGACTCCTCACTCTCCATAAGGAGGTATTGTATTCCCCAAATCCTGACTTCGTCTCTCACCCAGTTAAACCAGCACTCTCTACTCTGCACTGATGAGGGAAAATCCCTGTCTGCAGATGAGATGCTGGCTTCCTTTCACTATAATGGGGACCGGCAGAGATCCGGCCCTAATCTAATCTTTGCTGGGTTGGGGCTGGCGGGTGTCAGCTAGTATCTAGCGGTACTGAATCCAGGGGCGGACTGGGAATTCAAAGTGGCCCTGGAACAAATACTAAAAGTGGCCCCGTCTTGTAGTTGGGTCCAAATTGATGGAAGGCAGGGCAAGCAATACCATATTGCGGCACATTATATCACCCCAACAGAGCCAAATGCCACAGTCCATCACAAAATACTGCCAACAGGACAAAATACATCCTCAAAAATTTCTACTGGCCGGTCGTGAGGAGGGTACAGGCGGCCCCCTCCGCATCGGTCCACCGGGAAATTTCCCTGTAAGGTCTATGGCCAACCCACCCCTGGCTGGATCCAGACATGTCCAGCAGGCTGCTCCCTGCCAGAACAACCTGCTGGAGATGTCTAACGCTAGTGTGAAACTAGCCTTAATTATTGTCCAAGTCATGTCTCAAGGCTTCTTAAAAGGTTGAACATTGACTTATAGGATAGCTGCCTTACACCTGGTGGCATTAGAGGCAGAGCTAGTGAAGAGCTCATTTGCATACCTTCTTCTGAAATAAGATTATATATATATATATATATATATATATATATATAATTCAAGCACCAACCCAAAACAAAAAAATCGAAGGAGGGTGCTAGTGTTATCAGACCCCAATGTGTGATCTGTTGCTTCTAAAAAAAAAAGAAGAAATCCTCAGCACTCCTGGATGATGGATAAAGTATATTTTCTTCATCATCCAGGAGTGGGGAGAGACAGAGCATGGATTATATGTGGACACCCTCTATAAGGTCATAAGACTGAAATTCATATTAGGGTACATGGGCATTTAAGAGAGACCTCATCAGTACTCCACCTATAAGCCAGAGGAGACATTGGCTAGGTTAGATCAGTTTCTACTACTTTGGGAGATTTATCCTGTCACAGTTGGCCATTCATTTGAGTATATAATATTATATATAAAGCTGATGTCAATGAAATGTTTGGCCAAATGTAGCGATAACAATTGATGGGATTCGTGGTGATCAGCAGTGTTGCACTCCTTGAGTCCACCAAAGGAAATTATTCTTGGGCCCAACCCTCATATCATCAATAAAATCTAAGTCAAAAGAAATAGACCCAAGTGGCAAATGTTTTGTTACCTGCACCTCTGGGACCCACTATGGTATCAGAGCCTTGGCCTACTGGAAAATCCTTTGGTACTCTGACAGGCCTGTCCAACCCTTGTCTTTTTCCAAGGACACGAGCCACATTCTGGGTGTAAGGAAAGAAAAAGGTTCTTCCTGGCTGGAGGGTGTTATTTAGGCTAGGTTCACATCTGCAGCAGAGGTTCCAGCAGGAACCTCTACCGCAGATCTCAGCAAAAAAAAAAAAAAACTAGCAGTGTGCTGGAAAAACAAAAATCCCAGCAGTGTGTGGGATATGCTAGGACTCCTTTTGTATGCCAGAATTTGGGCACATATGTGAACTTAGTCTTACAAATTCTGAAGGTCAGATAGTCCTTTCAGCTTGGTGGGTTGCTTCTTCCGTCTACACTAAATATACACAATGCATTCGGAAAATCTTGAGACACTTTCACTTTTTGTTATGTTGTGGCCTTGGACTAAAATAAAGACAACTTTTCCTTATCATTCTGGACTAAATACCCCATTATGAGAAATTGAAAACAGAATTTTAGAAATGTGTGCAGTTATTAAACGTGAAAAATTTGCCTAATCCGGCTTTCAATGATCTGCGTTTGGTCCTGAAGAAAACCGGGTCAACAAGTCTGCAAAGACATTTTTAATACTGCTGTGAAAGTCTGTATCTTGTAAGTAGCAATATTTCACCATTTCAGTGATTTGTCTTTTGACTGGAAGTCACAGGTTTAAGGGGTTGTCCCCATGAAAAATATCCTGCAGTTTTAAAACCTAAATACTTTTGTCATTGCTGAAATTAAAAATTTAGTATAGCCAGTGAGTTATTCAATAAATTTATCAGTATAGTGCCACTTGCTGTTTGTTCTTTGTATTTCCCTGTCCTGCTCACTCAGATGGCCACACATGCTCAGATTCATCCTTCAACTGCCTCCTGAGCTGTGATAGGCAGAGCATGGACACGCCCCCTTAGCTGCAGCAGAAAAACCACTCCCCTTGAGCTGTCAGCTTGATATAAATCTAGCAGAGCAATAAACGGGGGAGATCTCCAGATCCATGCGAGGTGCAGGGTTGGTTTTAACTTTTGTAGAAAGCTTGTCATGTACTGATTTTCATTTTTTTACATTAGTCATGAGATAACCCCTTTAAGTGCCACTGACTAGGAGAAATAACACCAGTTATGACTGAAAAGGTAGCAAGATCGAGGAGAGCAGTGAAGATCCATGTTCTGGACGGAAACGAACAGATGCCTCCAAAGCAAGAAAAAGTATCTTCTCCATGGTTACTTTCTGGAAACTGTGGTGGTGCAGATCTGGTAATGTAAATTATATGCAAATCAAATATTACATTAATTAACTCACGAGGGAAAGAAAAAAAATTCTCTGGTATTAATATCAGACCAAAACCCATACTAAGCACAGCCGCTCTGCTACATACAGCACTGCGCTTGGAGAGCTGCTGGGAACACAGCAGCTCACTGAAACAGCTGATCGGCGGGGTGCCACAGCTCCTGAGGATAGATTATCCATTCCTGGATAACCCCTTTCATTTTTCTACGCTGAACCCTGAAAACAAAGGCCAAATTGTGTTTTTCATGCTGTCGCCTTAAAGGGGTTGTCTCACTTCAGTAAGTGTCATTTATCATGTAGAGAAAGTTAAAGAGGACCTTTCACCACTCCTGACATGTCTGTTTTAATAGCTCCATGCATTCCCCACGTACAAACAATTCTGGAACATCTATTCTTATGGCTCTATGTTGTGCCATTCCTTTATTATTTGCACTAGAAGTTATGCATAAATTGCTATTTGCTATTCAGTAAAGGAACAGAGGGGAGGTGGCCAGTTGGGGGTGTGTACCTGCACAGACTGACTCTAGCCAATCAGTGCTGTCATGTTCAGACTGTGCAGGTACACACCCCCAACTGGTTACCTCCCCTCTGTTCCCTTACTGAAGACAAATAGCAATTCATTCATAACTTCTAGTGCAAATAATAAAGTAATGGCACAACATAGAGCCATAAGAATAGATGTTCCAGACTTGTTATTACATGGGGAATGCATGAAGCTATTAAAACAGGCATGTCAGGAGTGGTGAAAGGTCCTCTTTAAAGGGGTTGTCCGGGTTCAGAGCTGAACCCGGACATACCTTTCAATTCACCCAGGCAGCCCGTCTGAACAGGGCATCGGAGCATCCGATGCCCTCCTTTGCCCTGCGCTAATTAGCGCAGGGCAAAGGAATTTAGCCCGGTTCCGGTGACGTACCGGGCTCTGCAAGGCGGAGGCTTCTGCCCGGCAGTGAGCCCGGTGACGTCATCTGCGCTGATGGGCGGGCTTTAGCGCTGCCCTAGCCATTCAAAGGAAGCCTCCGCCCGGCAGTGAATGTTTACAAACAAAAGAGCCCTTGCCCTGCCCAATCCAGCGCAGGGCAAGGGAGGGCATTGGAGCATGAGATGCTCCGATGCCTTGTTCAGGAGGGCTGCCGGAGTCAAAACCTGGGTATGTCCGGGTTCAGCTCTGAACCCGGACAACCCCTTTAATACAAGTCACTTACTAATATATACCTCCCAACTTTGGAAATGAAGAGAGAGGGATAAATTCTGCAAATATCTTCAAACCCTTACATGAAAAATAAGCCAAAATGTACCAAAGTATAAAAAAAAGTCTTAAATACTGATATGAATAAAAAACATAATAAAAAGTCCACTGAATCCAAAGACAAGTAAGACAGAAGAAAAGCAGCCTCCAAAGATCACACCAGGACACATGGGGTAAAAAAAAAAAAAAAAAAAAAAGAATCATTGATAAAAAAAAAATGTTATCTGGATGTAACTGCATAAAGGAAAAGTTTCCATAAATCACACATGATACCTGAACATGCTAGCTATATACCAGATAAAGATGGCAAGTAACAAATAATACTATTAAGTTAAACTCATCTGTGCGCTAGTGTGATCGATGGAGGAAGCAACCCCAATGCGCGTTTTGTGTGCGGGCTTTGGTCAATTTTTTTGGCACTAGGCCACGCCTCTAACTCTGCCCAAAATGTAACTATACATCTAATCCCACCCAGTCCCCTTACTGCCCCACATAGTATCTCCCCAGTTATGTTCCCCCCAGTAATGTTGTGCCCCCCTGTAATATGCCCATATTGTGCTACAGAAAGTTAAAAAAAATAAACACCAAATACTTACCTTCTTCCTTGCAGCAGCATCACAGTCTGCTCTAGTCTGGAGGGGCGGAGCCAAGGTTGACTGTCAGCCATCTCCGCCCCCAAACCAGACCAAAGGAATGGAGAGCCAGCAGGGGGTATATGAGGGATGTTGGATTAGGCAGTGAGCCGATGCCGGCTCTCTGCTTTATCACCATACAGGCAACTGTCAACAGCTGCCAGAAACTGGGACATGGCTCCCCCGTACCAGGACAGCCACTGCAATCTGGGACTGTCCCACTGGATCCGGGACAGTTGGAAAGTATGCTAATATATTATCCATATTGCTTCCTTTGCTGGCTGGATTCATTCCCCTTCCCCCCATATTACACTGTTTCCATGGTTACAGACCACCCTGCAATCCATCAGTGGTGGTTGTGCTTGCACACTATATACATGGGTGTGCTCCCATGGTCCTGGCCACCAGAGGCTGATGCTTTTTCCTATAGTGTGCAAGCACAACCACCACTGATGTGTCTACCTGGGTGGGAGGAGCTATAAACTGGGCATTGTTAGCAGCAGTGCTGGAGCTGTGGCAGAGAAAGAAATGAATCATGGTTTGGTTGGATACCACAACAGGAAGTGCCACATTTGATTTGTTTACATGGTGAGAACTGTAACAAGAGCCCAGATGGGACGATACAGCAGGCACTTGTCAGTAAGGCTAGGGCTACACGGCAACAGTTGTTGCGCAACACTTGTTGCAGCCAGGATCCCCGAGTAGCAGGGATCCCATAGAGATGAATGGGTTGGATTTCTTGCGACTGCCGTGGCGATCCCATTCATCTCTATGGGATCCCCGCTACTCAGGGATCCTGGCTGCGACGGATGTCGCGCGACAACTGTCACCGTGTAGCCCTAGCCTAAGGGAGCATTCCTTCCCAGCAGTCACCAGCAGAGGAGACTGCTGCATTTACATGCAGTGATCTCCTCCACAGTATGGGGAGGAGCAATTGCCTATGCCATCACTTGCACATTAGTGTTTTTTGTGGAACCATCATGTATCTGCAAAAAACGCTTCCGTTACAATACAGCCAGATGCATCCATCATGAACAGACCCAGTTGTATTATGTCTTATATAGCCATGACAGATCAGTCATGAACACCATTGTAAGTCAATAGGGGATGGATCGTTTTCTATTGTGTTAGAGAAAACGGATCAGTCCCTATTGACTTACATTGGGAGTCAGGACGTTCGCAGCGTCATTGTCAGCGATGGGAGAGCAACCAAACAGGACGGAATGCATTCTTTGCAGTTTTGTCCCCATTGAAAAAAAAAAAAAAAAATTCCAGGAAACCCCTTCCAGGTATTCTTCTGAAGGGAGCTTCTGCCATTATATGTTAGGCTAAGGGCATAGAATCAGTGTGCACTTGAAGGGGTTCCTAGAATGTGACCAGGACTGGTTGCCTCCACTTGCAGAGCTGCCTAGGGGGAGTGAGTGCCTCAGTACACAGTATGCACTGGCACTTGAATATAGTATATAATAGTGTTCCTGTCAGGCTGCTCAGCCATGTCATATAGGCAGAATCACATTACCATCTATTGTAGATCAGTATAGTGAAGCTCGGATCTGTCTTGGGTATGTTAAAGATACAACCATACCCGTTCATAACAGATGCAGATGGTTGAATTATCATTAACAAGCTTTTTTTGCTGACCCCTGCCAGATCCAGCAAAGACACTAGTGTAGAAGTAGTCTAATGTTTAACAGATTGCATAAAAAAAAAAAAAAAAAAAAAGCAGTACACAAGTGAATTATGTAAAAGAAAAACTTTCGTTTTAATTAGTGACATAAACACATCTTGTCGAATAAAATCATTGAATAAAAAAGGTCCATTAAGAATATTAAAACTTACATAGAGTTAAACATTTATGTACATAAGAGCCATGGGGCTGTGGATAGAAGCAAATCAGATCTTCCTCTCAATAAGGTTGTAAGGAACACCAGACGCCTCATACAGTCCACTAGTCAAAAACTTGGTATTTCCTGGGAATTCTCATTGTCGTTTACATTCGGACCATTCACAGAGATGTCGTCTTCTCCCAGGATCTCTAGCTTCAGTGCAAGTGGCAAGAGCAGACTCGAGAAGTTAAAAGCATTGTTGGCGGAGGCCGCAGTGAAAAGGTCATTCCCAGTTTCAGCATCTGATTCTGAAGGAGAAAGTGACCCACTTCCAGCATTACTTCCCGTTCCCCAACGGTCTGGAGGTGGGGCGTGCTTAAACAGGCAGTGGACACCATATGGGCAGACACCAAGTGCTGCATAGTGGCGGCAGATGTCGCGAACAGCGTGTGGGTGCTGGAAGAGGCAATTTGATCCGTAAGGACAACCTGCAGGTGAGCGCCATAGGCGGCATTGCTTTTTGCTGTAGAAAGGCAGTGGGCGACGCTGTCTGAGACTGATTGTATCCGGTACTTCCCTCCTCTCGCTATGACTATGTATGAATAGGCAGCGAGGACCATAACTGCACGTGCCAAGGATGTGAAAGGAACGGCAGAGTTCAGTCTTGTACTTTGGGTGCTGGAATGGCGGGCGGAGATCGCTCAAGCCATGGGCAAATTGGCAGCGGTTTCTGTAAGCACAAAAGCCAGTCTCAGCATATCGGTTGCAAAGCTCAGTCTTGTATCGCAAGGAGGATCCTGTGCCTTTAGGTGCAGTGTAGGGGGAATCAAGTGGCGTTTCACCTAAAGGTGGACTGATGGAAGAGAAGATGTCCATACTGTTTGAGAGCTCCAGTAACATCTGAAAGAGAAATAGAGTTCTTAGAAAAGTGAACAAGTGTGCATTAAGACAGGATTGTAGGAGACTCTACATTAACCCCTTTCATGCTGCTGAGTGGGCTACATATTGCCAGCAGTGGTCACATTTATGCCAGAAGTGGAGCAGCTCTACTGAATCCAACAACCAAGTGTAATTATGCATCTTTTCCACCCCCAACAGAAATCTGACCCATCAGGGATAATGTAGAGCTAGTTAAAGGGCATCCATCAGCAGATTTGTACCTATGAAACTAGCTGACCTGTTGTCTTCAGCTGCCAAGCACACACACATCAGTGTTGGTCCCATGTTGATATGTTCCCATATTGCTGAGAAAAATGATCATTTAATAGATGCAAATGAGCCTCTAGGAGCAACGGGTTGTTGCAGTTAGAGCAGAGCCTCTAGGTGTAATGGAAACTGCCGCACCCTCTGCTCTGATTGCCAGAGCCAGGCAGTGTAAATATCACGGTTGTGGATTTGTATGTAGTGGCTCACCAGGACAGAGATATGAATAAAGGTGCTCACACCCTAGACTTAACCCAAAAGTCTTTAGTAAAATATCGATAATCTGCTGTATGGGTAGGCACACTTTCAATTGGTTGTATGGTGTAAATATCACACCTGATCCTATCAAAGTACAGAGGCTGCGCCAGTTCTCAGCAATGTGGACACATATGAACATGGGACCAACACAGATGTCTTCAGCTGCCAAGAGCACATGTAACAGGTCAGCCAGTGTCATAGGTACACACCTGGTGACTGATGCCCTTTAGGCTCCATTCACACGTCCTGTTTTTCTTTCCTGATTCGATCCTAAACCATTCATTTCAATGGGTCCTGAAAAAAAATCAGGATCGAATCAGGAAAGAAAAACAGGACGTGTGAATGGAGCCTTAGTGAGCATCACAGCTCTCCACTAGGGATGAGCGAATAGACTTCGGATGAAACAGCCGAAGTCAATTCGCAAAAAAAAACTTTGTTCTAATACTGTACGGAGCGGGAGATCTGTACAGTATTAGAATATATTGGCTCAGATGAGCCGAAGCTATTATTTCACAAAGTGTCGCAAGACTTTGCATAATAACTTCATAAATTGATTTTTACTGTAAAAAACATTTCCAGGTTTGGTTCCAAGTGGCATAATGTATAGTATGCATGGGGTGCAAGTTTATTTTACAACTCAAACATGATGTGGAATGAGGCAAACCCAACCAAAGTTGACCAGCATGCCCCGAACCAGGTCTTGGTCCACTGCATCAGGTAGGCCTGCACACAGACTCTGCTGTAGTGAGTGAAGGAGACTAGGGGTTGTAATTAAATTAAACAGCCAGAAGGAAGGCGGCAACAAAGACATTGGAGGGCGCAGTGCTCGCACCAGTGCCACAACCCTTCCAGCTGATCTGATATTGATAACCTAGCTGGAGGATGGGTCATCAGAAAGTTACCCATGTAAATAATATGTTTAATATACTTAAATTTTTTTTTTATGTTATTTTTTAATTTTCAATGTTGATAAAACAATCCTGCAGTTTCCACACTGTCCACTATGGCTAATAGGCACCACTAGGTCTGTCCAGATCACTTTATTGCAGTTACCTGCTTATCTATACACATAGGTGATATCATTACAAGCAAGATTAGAAGGGTAGATAAGACAGGATCCCCATTCACAGTAGGTGATATCACAGCTCATCAGCTCCCTTCTGACCTCTGCCCACAGCATGCCTAGAAAAAGTCTTCCATAGAAGTCAGTGAGGTCCCCTCCTGGCTATTGTGTCTATGGACAATGGTGCTGCCATAAAGCAGCTCTCAATGCTTTTCTAAATACTGTTAAGAACAAGTCAGGCAAGATGGCCACCCCCATAATCATGTTCAGAAGATTGTAGATAGAATTTTTTTTTTTTTTATTAGAAAATAAAAGATTAGATAAAAAAAAAAAAAAAAAAAATTAAAGCACGTGTTACAATCTGGCAGAAGAGAGTTTTGGTGACATTTCCTTTAAAGCAGACAACCCCTAGAGTTGCTCCAAGTAGCAGCCCATGTGATCCAGCTGAACCAGTCTGTATGGCTGGGAAACTCCACACCAGTATGGCAATGACTCGCTTAGAAGCCTTGTACATAAAGCACATAGTGGATGCTTTACTATGACATACACAAAGGGGGAGATTTATCAAAACTGCTGTAAAGGCTTAGTAGCCCATCAGATCCCACCTTTCATTTTCCAGCAGAGCTGTGAAAAATGAAAGATGGACTGATTGGTTGTTATGGGCAACTAAGCCAGTTTTACTTTACACCAGTTTGATAAATCTCCCCCAAAGCCTACACCACAGATGTGCCATCATATACAAGTAATACATAGGCCGCACATCTCACCTTCACCTCCTCCTGCAGGTCCATGGTGACTGAGCTTTTGATGTAACTTCACTATTCCTATCCAGCTCCCAGCAGCTATTTCATATAAACGATCAGCCAATCAATGGAAAGGGTATGGGTGTGACGTTAAAACAAACCAGTAGCTGATTGGCTGGAGTCCAGGCAGCAAATTTCATTTTCAACACCTGTGTGTGGCTGACACTGCATTGCTGCACAATACACAGGACTAGGCACAAGTGTGGTACTAATACTTTGTTGTATCATTGTGCCGATCCAAAGAATAAAACTCAACCTATCTGTGACACTGCACTACTGTCTCCTGATTCTGTGCAGTGCCATCAAATAGGTGGGAATTAACACACACCCAAGCAGGACATAAACAATGCAGGGAGATTTATCAAAACTGGTGTAAAGAAAAAGTGGCTTAGTTGCCCATAGCAACCAACCAGATTCCACCTTTCATTTTTCAGAGATCCTTTGGAAAATGAAAGGAGGAATCTGGTTGCTATGGGCAACTAAGCCAGTTTTTCTTTACACTGAACCAGGTAGCCATACTCAGATAAGCCCCATTGAATAGGCCGAGGGTTGCCTTCAAATGTTGCAGATTTTGTTGCAGAAATTTTCTGAAACTAAGGCTTCTTGCACACGGCCGTTGTTCGGCCGTTCCGTGCATTGGTGACCACAATTTACGGTCCCCAAAGCACGGGCACCATCCGTTTGGCTGCCGCTGTGATCCGTCTGCACCGCAAAAATATAGAACAAGTAATGCAGTGAGCACACTGCCAATGCCTGCACATTGTGGCCACGTTGTTTGCGGGCCGCAATATGGGCCATGGCCGGCAACAGCCGTATGCATGAGGCCTTAAAATCAGGTCCACTTATCCAAATGGGACTTGGAGAAATCCACATGCTTTGCCGCCAAAACAACCCCATTGAGATGAATGAACCTGATTTTCAGTTGCAGAAATGCAACAAAATCTGCCATGTGTGAAGGTGCCCTAATCTGCAGGTGGAATCTGTGGCAGTGTGAACTGCAGCAGAAATCTGAGAGTCAGCTTGGGGTTTTCACAGCAAAAAATACCCGCCACATTTTTCTGATGTGTATTTCTACCATGTGAACATGCCCTTATTTTTTCCAATGTGTATTTCTGCAGTGTGAACATGCCCTTAAAGTGCTGCAATACATAACTAATGCTACTATAAGTGTCCCTCACTGAAGCATCCTTAAAGGGGTTTTCCCGTTGTTAAAAGTTATCCCCTATCCGCAGCGGTTGGACCCTCACTGATCATGAGAACAGGGACCTAATACTCCTGGCCAAGACAGCGGGTAGGTGAAGGTAGGCATCCACCTCTCTACCCATAAGGGGAACGCAATTATGGCTGCATTTGCAGCCATTCAACCTCATTGGCCTTACACCACTAGACCTGAAGCCTATGTGGCAGTAGAACAGTGCAAGAGGTTGCAATGACCTCACTGCAACCTCCTATGCTGAGTCTCACGTGATCACATCATCGTGCGAGACCCGATGCAAGAGTGGTGATGTCATCAGGACCGCCTGTGTGAGGATGCGGCAACACAGGCCACAGGTCATACTGTGGCCTGCATTGCAGATGGTTGCAGGGGAATGTGAGTGAGGTAAGTGTTTTTTTTTTGTTTTGTTTTTTTAAAACTAAACGTCAGATCTACGGGCACCAAGCAAAGGGGGAGAGGAAGTATTATATAGACCTGACACTACTGGGGGCACAAAGAAAGGGGGGAGTGGGAGCATTATACCTGGCACTACTGGGAGTACCAATGAAGGGGGAAGGGGAGTATTATATATACCTGGCACTACTCAGGGCAACACAGAAGGGGGTGGGAGCAATATATAGACCTGGCAATACTAGGGGCACCAAGGAAGGGGGAGTGGGCGCATTATATATACCTGACACTACTGGGGCCAACTAGGAAGGGAGTGGGATCAATATGTAGACCTGGCGATACTGGGGTACCAAGGAAAGGGGAAGGTGGGAGCATTATCCTTACCTGGCACTACTGGGGGCACCAAGGAAGGGGGGGGCGAGCAATATATAGACCTGCTACTATTAGGGGCATTAAGGAAGGGGGGAGCATTATATATACCTGGCACTACAGAGGGGGGCATTATCTACTGGCATTACAGGGGGTATTATATACTAGCACTAGAAGTCATTATATATATACTGCCACTGCAGGGGGCATTATATATATACTGGCACTACAGAGGGCATATTTTTTTGTGGTACAGATTTATGTTTTTATTTCTACTATCTATTCTGGTACATATAACAAGTGAACCTTATTCTATGTGTCAGCACAACTGTAAAATAAAATAACAACAAAAATAATCAAAATATGTTTTTGGGTTTTTTTTGTTTTTTTTTTTGTTTTTTTTTGTTTTTTTTTTGTTTTTTTTTGTTTTTTTGTTTTTTTTTGGGGGGGGGGGAGGGGGATTTTTATCTTACAAACTTTATTAAATTTTACTGGACTTTTTTGTATCCTTGCAGGACTTGAAACATTGCTCATTTGATCACTTCTATAAATCCCTGAAATACATGGTATTTCAATGCATTATTACCTGCAAGTGTTACACTGACTGCAAACTATTGGGTCATGCCGCTGGTAAGGCTTATAGGCAGATTTTTATGGCAGAACTGGGGCAGATACAGTAAGGTATCACAGCATCCAGCATCCACTCTGAGCGGATAAGGAGGGGACAAAGGTCTGACAGAGGCAGCCCTCTGCCATTATCAAACACCTTAGATGCTGCGGTTGCTATTGACTGTGGCATCTATAGGGTTAAAAAATTGCAAACCAAGTTTATTCATCTCTGATTAGTGACTGATGGCCAAGGCTGTAAGCAAAAATGTTATAAAGTGGTCGTTAACCCCTTAAGGAATTGCACCATACATGTATGGCACAGTGTGCAAGGGGTTTACGCACTGTATTGCACATGTATTGTAATGGAAAAATTACCAATCCCTGTCCCTGTCCCTTTTTATTTCTCTCTAGGTCATGACGGAGACAAGGTCTAAAGAAATCACAGGATGCTGTCGGCATACTGAGCTGCATATGCAATATCCTAGAATAGCGTCACTGCAAAAAGGTTGATTGTTCCAATGTTAAATTGTTAAGTTGAATGTATGAATAGGTCAGGGTTAACAATCATGACTCCGTCCCTTTAGGTTGCTAGAATATGTTCCTGAGTTCCCCCTTAGGGTTCATGCAGACGTCCGTTGCCCAGCTGGGCCCGTATTGTGAACCGCGAACAGCCCTGGCCATTTGTGCACCGCATCACAGATTCAATTGAATAGGTCCGCAATCCAGAAGGTGAGAAACGGAGACACCGAACCCCACGGAAGTACTACAGAGTGTTTCCGTGGGGTTTCTCTCAGTGCCCCCCACCGTAAAAAATATTTTCTAGCGGTGCAGATGGATCACAGACCCATTAAAGTTGAATGGGTCTGCATCTGTCTGTGGAAACCGCATGGATGTTTCCCGCGCATTGCGGTCCCCAATGTATGTAACGGCCGGCTACATATGCCCTTAGTCAGTAGATTGAGTCTAGTCTAGCTATGCTTCTGAGGGCAAGTCTGCTAAGTACTAAACCTGAATCCTAGAGAACCATCATCTCTGAGACAGTTATAGTTATTCAGTGCTCAAGAGAGAAAGAGAAGGAAGATTAGAAGGTCCAGAATCTGCAAGGCCATACATTGGAGTCAGCAAGGTACTGTGCACGTTTACAGCACAGAGATTTTGCCGCTGTGAGAGGGAATATTGAAAGCGGTATCTTAAAGGGGTTGTCTGGGTTCAGAGCTGAACCCAGACATATCTCCATCTTCACCCAGGCAGCCTCCGTGAGTTGGAGCATTTTATTCTCCGTTGCTCTCCTCTGCCCTGCGCTGAATCGCACGGGTCAACAGGTTTTTCAGCAGAACTGGTGACGTACTGGGTCTCTGCTAGGCGGAGGCTTCCACCTAGCAGTGTTTCCGGTGACATCACCGGCACTAATGGGCACTAATGGGCTAGGGCAGTGCAATGCAAAACAGGCTACGGCAGTGCTAAAGCCCACCCATTAATTCCTGTGACGTCACCAGGAACACAAGCCTAGCAGTGTAAGTTTGTAAACAAAAAAGCTTGTGCTATACAGCACAGGGCAAGGGGAACATGAAATGCTCTGATGCTCCACTCCAAGGGGCTGCCTGGATGAAGAAGGGTGTTCTGCTGGTCAGGAATAATAATCCTGAATACAGTTTAATATGATCTTCAGTTGAATCATGAGGAGACACGAAGTACAAGGAGGACAGACAGGACAGACTACATACAGGTGCTGCTGCTCATTACGCACATCTCCACAATCCTGTCTTCATGTCTCCTCATGAACTCCATTCCTAGAGAGTTTCAGCTGAAGATCATATTAAACTGTATTCAGGATGATAATCCCCGACAAGCAGAGCAGAGAGGAGGATGAGGCAACTCTTTATCTCAGTGTTATGCAGTAACTTTTCCTCCTGTGTGATTAGGACAGGTTTTGTGTGTACTAATAGGATGGCGGCCATTTTATTTCTCTTAATGATGGCTCCTCAGACAAAACCAGCCATTATAACTAATGAAAAATATTTGGGGATATATTTTTAATAAAGTTACATTTAAGTATTTTCAGTAATATCATTTTCTTAATTCCTGGAGAACCCCTTTAAGGCTACTTTCACATTAGCGGCAGGGGTGTCTGGCAGGCTGTTCCGGCGACATGTTGTAATTTTAGTCCGGCCGCCTGTTGGCATGATTGCCGCGCTGTGGCCGGAACTCCGGCCGCCACCATTATAGTGATTGGGGACGGAGCGTAGTTCCGGCCGCAGACGTGCACTAGCGGCAGCTTGGATCCGGCAAGCTGTTCCTGCCACTAATGTAGGCAGGCCTAAAGCCTGTGGCTATTTTATGTATTTCAGGTTGTACCATATGTTGCACTTAGTAAAGAAGTCTTTGTTGCATTTAACTCTGTCCTCATTCTTCAGTGCTATAATCGCTTTGCGCTGATCCCCAGGGAGCAACGGCCTGAGCCAGTTTTCAGTGGTCAGTGGTGGATTATAACATGGGAAGTTTGGGTGGCTGTCTGGGACTCGAGGCTCAAAACGCTTATGCAATTTTAAATCACCACAAGTAATGCAGCATGCTTTGTGCAGTGATCCCTGACCTCAAGACATAAAGAAGAACTCCCGCAAAAATTTTTATTCTCTGACCTGTTAGAAAAGTGCATGATGTAATCTATAGTGAAGCAATCTTCTTATAAGAGACTGTATTTGTGAGTTATCCCCTCTCTTCTAATTGCAGCTGGGTCATGTGACCAACTCCCTGACCTCCAACTGACCCAGGACAGGAAGCCAGTTACTTCTCAATTCATTTCTATGAGACTCAGAGTGAGGTTTCCATAGGAATGCATAGAGAAATAGACTTCCTATCCATACATAAGATGCTGTGTTATCTAGTGAGTCTGATTGCTGGTCACATGACACAGATGAGAAGCATCAGGGAGATATAACTCACAAATACAGACACTGGTAAGAAAATGACATTCACTACAGATTACATCATGTACATTTAAAGTGGTTATCCTGGAAAAGATTATGATAACATCCTCAGGATAGGTCATCATTATTACAGTTGCGGGCTTCGAAGTCCCGGCATCCCCGCTGATCTGCTGTTTCAGGGAGCCGCTGCACTCACTGGAGCTCTGGTGAGCAATGCAGGCTCCAGGCAACTTTTCCAAGGACAGCGCCGTACATCTTATAGTGGCAGTGCTTGGTATTGCAGTTCAGCCCCATTGACTTCAATAGGGCTTAGCTGCAACTAGGCCATGTGACTGATGTACAGTGATGTCACTGGCCTAGCAAGAGGCTTCAGTACTCAAGGCCTCTTCTGACAGCTGATCAACGGGGATTCCGGGTGTCGCACCCCCCGCAGATCTGATACTGATGACCTATCCAGATGATAAGTCATAAATATCTTTTCCTGGGTAACTCATTTAAAGCACAGAGGTTTTAGCTGTGAATCGTGACAAACACAGAACCAAAACTTAATTGTGCAACTTTTTGCAAGACATGCTAAAGGACCTTCAGATGATTATATGACCTCTGATGGTATTGAAGCTACAGGAGAACCAACAGTGAGGCACAGGAGGATCTGCTGGGTATGTTTATGGGGTTTGGTGCCTGCCCCAGGTCAGTATTTTGTGGTTCATAATATATTGGGGGGAAGGGGGGGCTTCTGGTTTGGAAGTCTGTATTTATTTAGGTCTGGTTAGGGTCTGAATTTAGAGGATCTTTTTGGGGTGGATAAGAGTTAAACAAATCTCATCTACATGAGGCAGGAAAAAACCTGACCTGCAGGGTTAAAACCGAAATGGTGAAATCCATAACAAATCCACATGAAATTCATGCATGGATTTTGCAGTGGAATTATCATGAATTATCATGGATCCTCTTGCAGATCCTTGTCATAATCCTAAAAGCACAGAAAGGCAGTCTTAACTATAGTCACAGCATAAAAGGATGGCAGTGGGGAAGGAGGGCAGCCCAGGGCTTTTGGTCTACTTAAAGGGAACCTGTCATCACCGTTATGCAGCCCATACTAACGGCATTATAAAGTAGAGACAGGTGAGTTGATTTCAGCAGTCTGTCATTTATAACTTAAAAATAAGTGGTTGCCGAGAACCAACATCACAAATATTGCAGACTGGGCCTGGAAAAGAGTCAAATCTTCATGAGAAGAGTCATGATTATTCATGAATTCCTGCTCTCCCTGCCCACCTGCTGATGATTGACAGCCTTCTACCTAGTTTTCTCCCTTTCTCTCTAGGAGACAACTGCCAATCATCAGCAGATGGGTGGGGAGAGCATGGGATTATGAATAACCATGACTCTTCTCAGGTAGATTTGACTCTTTTCAAGGCCTGGTTTGCAATGATTATGATGCTGGTTCTCGGCAACCACTTACTTTTAGCTCATGAGTGACACACCGCTGAAATCAGCATTTCTGTCACTACTCTATACTGCCCTCAGTACAGTCAGCATATAGTTGATGACAGGTTCCCTTTAATTTGCCAGTGAAGGTGGTCATAATCCTTGAATAAGACCCTTTTCTGCAGAGGTGGATAATGCATATTGGAACTTTGCATACATTCTATATATTTCTCTTCTGAGGGTAGAGGTCTCCTTTAAGATGCATCTAAAGATTTTTTTAACAACATCTGTGCATGCTGATTCAGCAGATAAAGTTTCTGCCAGAGCAGGGAGCAATTCTCGGATGTCCTAAGGGCTGAGACCGGGTTAAATGCCCGCTGCGTGAGTCCTGATGAGTTCATAGCTCAATGTCATTGTTCGAAAGTGAATGGGTCACCAGTTAATAGCACAGGGCAGTGCATCAGGATCTTTTTTAGTGTTTCTCCCATCACTTATTATATGTCATTTTTCAATAGGTCCCAGTGAGACCTGTGAGAATGTCATCAGATGAAAGTGGGGGGAAAATAAACTGGACTTGTAAAGAAGAAGTCATAAAGTCTGGAGCCTTAGCCAGATTTCCTCTGCAAGGTGAGGTGTGGCTGTGCTGTGTGTGGAACTGCTTTGGAGGGGACACACGCCCTCCCCCCGGACTGGAGAACCTAAGACTGGCAAGGTTCCAAGAAGCCAGACGCCAGGCTCTGGGCTCTCAGCACTGGGAGAGGCGGCTCAGCCTGGTTATACAATGGTATTATCTCAGGCCAACCACTGCTGCAGAAACTCTCAGAGCTTCCTGTCCTCATGGTAGCTGTACAAACTGTCCAGTTTTCAGTCAGCATCTGAGACACTTACCAGCACTTGGTCGCCAGACTCCCTGTACAAACGTCTTAAACTCCCCTCTTGGGAGTCAGAGACATCATGTGCAACAAGCCATTGTGCTTCATCCCCAAGGTCACAAGCGTAACAGAGTCTCGGAGGAGAAAAAAAATCTGGCTTCTTTTACTGTTTTTTTAAAGCAAGAATTTTTCTCCTGCCCTTAAATCTAGGGAATAAGAGGTAAAGAGTTATAGCATTACAGAGTTACATATTCTGGGAAGAGGGATTGTTCTGCAAATTAGAACAAAAAAAGTTACAAAAAATAACCTGAAACAGCAGCAAAGAAGTTCAAGCCTGCGAGGTGAGCTAAACAACGTAGCACATTACAGGGGATTTCAGCTTTCTCGAAGTTATAGTCCAGTCCTTTCTCACTTTTTCTCATTCTTACTGTTGCAGAATTCTCTTACTGAATCAATTTTGGCTACATGTGGACACCCCTTTCTCAGAATGATGCCACCATGGCAATCAGCTGATTGGTGTGGCTCTGGCTTTTATTACTTGACCTATAGTCATCCTGTGAATTCCTCTGCAGCAGTCACATATCAGTTGTTCTGATTTTGAGGATACCAAATATCTATATATCATTTGCTGCTTTGTGTCATACATGCGTCTAAATGCTAGTTTCTCTGTGTATTATTAACCCTTTTGAATCTACACTCTTTAAGTTGTCAATGTGATGGTTGATTGCTTTTGCTATGTAACACCCTTTCAGTAGACAGGGTGTATGGTGGTTCACACCTCACTATGACGCAGTGCCTCCACCCAAATCTTGCTTAGAGCTCTATAAGATAGCATGAGGTTCTTCCTCTTCTGCCAGGGGCCGACTTGGGAAACCCCTGGGAACCAGCTGGGGGCTGCAGTATTCAGAAGCTTGGATGGCAATAGAGTCGGGGGCAAGATCCTTCTGGGATGAAGGCTTGGCTGTAGGGGTAATGCAGCAGCTGAGCTTTCCCTTCTCACACTGGAAACACTTGGAGTTGTCTGGCCTGTGCATAGGGTTGCAACCCAGCTAGTATGTCACCAGCCAAGCCGTTATTTAAGTGCCCCTGCTGGTAATTTTTTTCTATCGGCAATATTAATTGCTAGTATTTTCTTGTGCGGACTGTTAATTATGAATGCTTCCATTGTGCCTTTACCTCCTCAACTTGTGTTAAGAAAAACTAATCTCCTCCATTTTATCGCGCTGCAGTGAACACTCGCTGCTCACTGGAAGCTCAGGACAGGACCTGCAAGACGTCATCACGCTGGAGCGCAGGTCTTGTCCTGAGCTTCCAGTCAGCAATGAGTGTTCACCTCAGTGCGAGCAAATGGATGGGCTGAGTTTTTTTTTTTTTTTTGCAGAAGCAAAAGAAGAGAAGGGGGCACTAATGGGGGCATTACTCTTACTGGGGGGAATTATTAATTCTGGGTTGCACTAATGGGGGCATTACTCTTACTGAGGGGCACTAATGGGGGCATTATTAATTCTGAGTGCATTGATGGGGGCATTACTCTTACTGGGGGCATTATTAATTCTGGGGCACACTAATGGGAGCATTACTATTACTATGGGGCACTAATGTGGGGCATTACTATGACTGGGACGCACTAATGGGGGTTTTACTATTACTGGGGCACACTATGAATTCTGGGGGGGCACTAATGGGGGTATTACTGTTACTGAGGGGCACTATTGGGGCAGTATTAATTCTGTGAGGCACTAATGTGGGCATTAATATTATTGTGGGGCACAAATGGAGGCATTATTAATTCTGGGGGTACTAATGGGGTAATACTTTTACTGGGGACACTAATGAAAGCATTACTATTACTGAGGGCACTAATGGGGGCATTATTAATTCTGGGCGGCACTAATGCAGACATTACTATTACTGTGAGTACTAATGGGGGCATTATTAATTCGGGGGGCACTAATGGAGGCATTACTATTACTGGGGGCACTAATGGGGGCATTATTAATAATGGGGGGGAACTAATGGGGATTAATGGAGGCATTAATATTACTGGGTAGACTAATGGGGGCATTAATATTACTCGGGGCACTAATGGAGGCATTAATATTACTGGGAGCCACAGTATGACTGTGCTGTGGGGTTAATGTAGCAGCTGAGCTTTCTCTTCTTATACAGAAGCTATCAGGACTGTGCTGTGATGTCTGCACAGAAGCAGGGCACACTTCTGTCTGTGGAGATCTCTGTCTCTCTGTCTCTCCATCTTCTGCCCATGCTGCTGTCTCTAAGATAGCTGCTCTTCCTCTTCCTTCCTTAGCCTTTCCCCTGGTCCTCCTGCTATTGGCTGTAGGGAGGAGCAAGTGCTCATGGGATTTGTAGTCCACTTCATCTCTGAAGAATCAGCAGTAATGCCTGCTGCTTTGAGTCCCTGCTTGTAGCTGGCAGCAGCAGCATCTGCTAGACCAGGGATCAGCAACCTCTGAAACGCCAGTTCTTCTGAAACTACAACTCCCAGAAACCTTCTTTTACATCTATGGTAGTTACAAGAACAACCAAGTAAGTGTGCATGCTAGGATTGTAGTTTCACAACAGCTGGAGTGCCGAAGGTTGGTGACCCCTCCACTAGACCCACTGCTTTCTCTGCAGGGGTTACAACTAGAACACTGCAGCTCTCCAGGATAGGTTCTCATGCTGGCAGCTTGATCTTTCTAATCTGTCAATGAATGGAATTGATGATGTCTTTGTTATTAAAACAGCAAAAAATGGAACCATATTTCAGCACCCTGTTCCCCAAATCAAATGTAGATATAGTAAAAAACAAACAAACAAAAAAAAACCATAAACTAAAAAATAACCAAAAAAATAACCATACCTCCTCACCTTCCAGTCCTATCTTGGCTCTATCTCCTCTTAAACATAACCAGAGATATGTTGCACCATCCTGTTTTGTATGGTACCCATCACCACTCTCCAATGTACAGATGCCATACAGGTGCCAGTGGTAAGACAGCCAGGTTTAAGGGGGATGTTTGGCATTGTTATACTCAAGGATGAATAAAGGGATTATATTCTGTGGTCAATTGTATTAACTAAATATTGTATAAAGTGAAAGGACAGCTGAATTTTTCATTTTCCCTTTCTAATACAAACAAATTGAACAGATAGTGATTCCTTTTTTAGGATAAAAGAAAGGCTAATACATCAAAATATGTGTAGACTATATAAACCTAAAAAACCAAGAAGTGTTGGCCAAACTTGCCGTTCTCTATGGGTTCAGTTGACAATACACTAATGATTTCAGATTTTTTTAAGTATTCTTATTGACATGGAAAATGAAAAAAAAAAAAACTTTCTAAAAATACATTTTACATAAAAACTTGATTTAAACAGTAGGTCATTTCTGGACGCTATACTTTGTTTTCCAGCGCTGTATATGAGCATGTACTCAATCTGTTTACGACCACACGCCATGCATTTGTGGTGCATAGTGCTGAGCTTGGTGTGTGGTGCTGGGATTTAATTTTATATCCTGTGTTTTTACTATATGAAGGGGATAGTGAGGCATGGAGCAACCCAATGGAAAATAAGCCCAGACTGGCAGAGTCTCTCCTACTAAATACTGGTCCCTTCCTGCAGACATCTAGGGTTCTGACTGCTCTGCCAATGGCCCTAGTCAACGGGCAGGTGACCTAGTATCTATTCCCTTCTTAGCATCTTCTCCTTGTCACTTGTGTGGTTGGGCAGAGTCTCGCCTACTAGACACTGATCCTTTTTTGCAGACAACTAGGGGATCTGACTGCTCTGCTTTTATACAGTTTTTAACTGATCTACAACCTTCTAGTGGGGGAGGTGAAGCTGGAGAAGCAGCGCCTAACAGAAAAAATGTTGCAGTTCAAGGCTGCCATAGATGTGTATTGGGCCTCAATACAAGTCAATGGGAATGGCCAAGCAGTTTGCAGTCCTAAACAGCAGTCAGACCGCACTAAACCAGACAGTCAGAAGTTCACTATGTCTGGCTTTTCCCTCCAAAACCTTCCCACTCTGCACTGTCCTTTACAAAAGCAGTAGAAAAAGTACTGGCTTCTAACTGCACAGGTATGAACTCTTGGTATGAACTGACTGTGCATTAACATAAAACACATCACAAAAAGGATTGGATTTTGGTAGCCCTAGAAATGAAATTGTTAGGGCAGATAATCCACCATGAGCGCTAAACCACAAAACCGTTCTGGTCATGAATGCCTTTTCAGCCTAGTTATTAGGAGGTTAATTCATAAAAGTGAATAAGGGAAGATAAAAAAAGGGTTAATGTGCACATTTTAAGTCTCCAGTCACCAGCCTCTAGTTTACACCAAAACAGAGAAGCTTTTAATTGAAAACTGGTGGACAGGGGTGTTTCCCAGATCATAAATAAGCCATACTCCTAGATTTGATCTGCTCTTTTTAACATGGTAAGATACATATTCCTATCCCATGACCTTTCAACTATAGAAGCATATGAGCTGATGAGTCTGGTTGTGTACCTATTGTTATAACATTTTCGTATATATCAGTAGTATATGTGAATGCATGAAACTTTGTAATATAACATATTAAGATAAAGTGCCATCTTTCTCACCCTCCTGCGGCCTATAGATACAGTTTCACTGCCTGGAGACTCTCTGTAAATGTTTCGAAATCTCCTATTCACCAAAAAAATACATAGAGTAAAATAGTAACTTGAAGAGAGAGAGGAGGAAGGGGATGCAGCTGCAGATTCTCATTCAGCAGTACACTGAACAATGTGAGGGAGAGAGGAGATTGGAGCTGCAAGAGCGAGAAATCTAATTCACTCAGAGGCAGAACATACTGTACAATCGAGCATTTACATTCAACCAGGAAAAGCCTGTCAGTAGGTGCAGAGACCACCTTATCAATGGTGTTCCTTTTGAAGTGTTAAGTGGCATTGTTGCTCTGACAATGATGGCTCTGTCCCCTTAAGTGCCAGCTCAGAGAAGATTGAGAATGCTAGCCCAGCTTACCAATGACCAAGCGGTGATGCATCTACGCAAAAGATCCAATACATGAGTAGACAACAAGGCTGGTCCAGTGTGATGAGCAGTCATGCTTACAGAGGAAGCCTAACCTGTAACCTAATGGCTCTACATCATCCTTGTTCCAAACTCATATTGTGCTTTGGACTATAGATGTGTAATCATCAAATGTATATGCCTACTGCAAACACTAGGCATACTGTGCCCTTCAAGATACTGTAACTGTCAAAGTTTATGTGCCCTCATATTATGTGATCACATCCGTTAGACTCTGTATACTATGAATATTTATGCAATGATTCAAGTGTGAGCACCTTCTTGTGGAGTGACCATGAGTATATTATATACAGTACAAATATGTATTTGTTGTGGCAAACAGCTGTCTGTAGATGGATATATGGCTTGGCTATTTTTAGTTGTCAAGTTCCAAGGCTTTTTGGACATTTGAACATTGACTTGTAGGCATCCACTTCCTGTAAGTGGCAATAGTGAGATGGTTTTCTTTCTCTGGGAGATACCACTTTGCATATTATTTTCCCATGGAGCACTGTCACTAAGTCTCCACACACTGCTGCTCTCCTCAAGAAGAGCCAGTACCTCCTCTAAACTGTGTTTGATGCAGAAAATGTATGTGCCTCCACTTGCCTTTTTTCTACACCATCCAAAGAACTTGTCATATGCACCACCCGCTCACTATAAAACTCAGCAGTATTTACAAGAACTGAGAGAGGGAAGCCAGAAGACCCAAAAGTTGAAGCTTGGATTTCACTCCTAACTGCACTTCATGTAATACACCCATCTATATCATACAGAGGTAATCAGATATCCTTTACCCAATATAATAATATGGCACTGTGTAAGATTGAGTACACTAGTATTTAACTCTCTCCAGCATCTACTGAACTTCTATTCAGACAGATCTTGTGTAAAGGAATTTAAAAGACAGGCAGTATGCAAGCATACATACTTACAGGTCAGCAAATTACTATTTAATGCAGATAACAGCAGTGAAAGGGCTCACTCATGGAAATAACAGTAGTCAAATTATGCATAAAATAATATACTGTAGTCCCCCCCTAAAGTGTACCCCAATAGTAATAATGCCCAACTAGAGTGCCCTCAGGGGCTTAGCTAAAGGCTCATGGGTCCTGGTGGAAGAGTCCAGCTTGGTCCCCCTTTCCTCAATGCTTTGCGGCCAGGGGCAGGGGAACACATAGACTTCCTGCTGCCTGAGGCAAAAATTGAACAGCCCCTTGCACCATGCCAAATCCTTGACTTAACCCCTTCACTCTAGCCAGAGGACTAACTTGAACATTTTGGGCCCCAGTGCAAAATGTATAACAGAACCCTATCAGCATGCGTTTCTATAATACCTCTCGATTTCGCGCCAGGCCTTCAAGCAAGATGACAGTGCCTGGCCCCTGGTGAGCAAATGGAACAGGTAAGTTCTTTTTTTTTAAATTTAATACTGGATTATTGCTATCAGATACTGCGATCATGTATGAATGCAGCATCTGAGGGATACAATGACGGGGGACAGCGCAATAGCCACTCCCAGTCATTGCACTACTTACAAAGAAATGTGCTTCGGGACGATATAATTTGTCAACAAGCAGATTTTTTTGTAAACTTTGGTGAAAAGTTCGCTCATCTCTGATCAGAAGCTTTAGAATCAAAACATTAGGGCACATGCAAAGAGATGTACACTCACCGGCCACTTTATTAGGTACACCTGTCCAACTGCTCTTTAATAGAGATGAGCGAGTAGTGAAATATTCGAAAGTTCGAAATTCGATTCGAATAGACCGCGAAATTCGACTATTCGACCGAATTTCGAATCCCATTAAAGTCTATGGGAAAAAAATGCTCGCCACTTGGAAATCTCAATTCGACCACTTGGAGGTCACCAAGTCCACCCTGAAACCTCAGAAAAGGATGCCAACACTGCTGGAATGCAACTGGGACAGCAGGGGAAGCATGTCTGGGTGCATATAACGCGCCCAAGTCGCACTATTACGCCACTATCACAGCCTCTCAACAATACACTCCAAAGACAATGTAACCTCTCTGTAAAGTGAGACCATACAAGGAAACCTTCTTTCCTCTACATTGCCATGGACCCCAAGCCAAACTAGACAAAAAAGAAGATAAAATTCTGCACCCCTTAAAATCACGTTGCCTATCACAACCACAGATGGCATAGGCAAGGGGGAAAGCAAATAGACCCCACCCCTAATTGTCATTGTGTGTGTGAGATGTGGTCAGACATGTCTTCTTTAAAATGTAAAAACAACTCAAACACATGCAGAAGCCTTAAAATGCCCAAATTGTTGGCGCTTGAGATGTCAGTCACCCGACCTGGCCCAGTGTCATGTCTAGCAGGTAAAGCAGTGGGGATGTTGAGGGATGCGTAGGACCGCAAAAGGCAGGAAGAGGCCGTGGGCTGGCCAGAGGCTCATGGAAAATTTTGTGGAGGCCCAAGAGGTGAGACGTCTTAAAAATTGTGTGGAGGCTAAAGAGGTGAGACCTCTTAAAAATTATGTGGAGGCCCAAGAGCTGAGACCTCTTAAAAATTATGTGGAGGCCCAAGAGGTGAGACCTCTTAAAAATTATGTGGAGGCCCAAGAGGTGAGACGTCTTAAAAATTGTGTGGAGGCTAAAGAGGTGAGACCTCTTAAAAATTATGTGGAGGCCCAAGAGGTGAGACCTCTTAAAAATTATGTGGAGGCCCAAGAGGTGACACCTCTTAAACATTTTGTGGAGGCCCAAGAGGTGAGACCTCTTAAAAATTATGTGGAGGCCCAAGAGGTGAGACCTCTTAAAGATTTTGTGCAGGCCCAAGAGGTGAGACCGGTTAAAAATTATGTGGAGGCCCAAGAGGTGAGACCTCTTAAACATTTTGTGCAGGACCAAGAGGTGAGACCTCTTAAAAATTATGTGGAGGCCCAAGAGGTGAGACCTCTTAAAAATTTTGTGGAGGCCCAAGAGGTGAGACCTCTTAAAAATTATGTGGAGGCCCAAGAGGTGAGACTTGTTAAAAATTATGTGGAGGCCCAAGAGGTGAGACGTGTTAAAAATTATGTGGAGGCCCAAGAGGTGAGACGTGTTAAAAATTATGTGGAGGCCCAAGAGGTGAGACGTGTTAAAAATTATGTGGAGGCCCAAGAGGTGAGACCTGTTAAACATTTTGTGAAAGCCCAAGAGGTGAGACCTGTTAAACATTTTGTGGAGGCCCAAGAGGTGAGACCTGTTAAACATTTTGTGGAGGCCCAAGAGGTGAGACCTGTTAAACATTTTGTGGAGGCCCAAGAGGTGAGACCTGTTAAACATTTTGTGGAAGCCCAAGAGGTGAGACCTGTTAAACATTTTGTGGAGGCCCAAGAGGTGAGACCTGTTAAACATTTGTGGAGGCCCAAGAGGTGAGACCTGTTAAACATTTTGTGGAAGCCCAAGAGGTGAGACCTGTTAAACATTGTGTGGAGGCCCAAGAGGTGAGACCTGTTAAACATTTTGTGGAGGCCCAAGAGGTGAGACCTGTTAAACATTTTGTGGAGGCCCAAGAGGTGAGACCTGTTAAACATTTTGTGGAAGCCCAAGAGGTGAGACCTGTTAAACATTTTGTGGAGGCCCAAGAGGTGAGACCTGTTAAACATTTTGTGGAGGCCCAAGAGGTGAGACCTGTTAAACATTTTGTGGAGGCCCAAGAGGTGAGACCTGTTAAACATTTTGTGGAGGCCCAAGAGGTGAGACCTCTTAAAAATTATGTGGAGGCCCAAGAGGTGAGACGTGTTAAAAATTATGTGGAGGCCCAAGAGGTGAGACGTGTTAAAAATTATGTGGAGGCCCAAGAGGTGAGACGTGTTAAAAATTATGTGGAGGCCCAAGAGGTGAGACCTGTTAAACATTTTGTGAAAGCCCAAGAGGTGAGACCTGTTAAACATTTTGTGGAGGCCCAAGAGGTGAGACCTGTTAAACATTTTGTGGAGGCCCAAGAGGTGAGACCTGTTAAACATTTTGTGGAGGCCCAAGAGGTGAGACCTGTTAAACATTTTGTGGAAGCCCAAGAGGTGAGACCTGTTAAACATTTTGTGGAGGCCCAAGAGGTGAGACCTGTTAAACATTTTGTGGAGGCCCAAGAGGTGAGACCTGTTAAACATTTTGTGGAAGCCCAAGAGGTGAGACCTGTTAAACATTGTGTGGAGGCCCAAGAGGTGAGACCTGTTAAACATTTTGTGGAGGCCCAAGAGGTGAGACCTGTTAAACATTTTGTGGAGGCCCAAGAGGTGAGACCTGTTAAACATTTTGTGGAAGCCCAAGAGGTGAGACCTGTTAAACATTTTGTGGAGGCCCAAGAGGTGAGACCTGTTAAACATTTTGTGGAGGCCCAAGAGGTGAGACCTGTTAAACATTTTGTGGAGGCCCAAGAGGTGAGACCTGTTAAACATTTTGTGGAAGCCCAAGAGGTGAGACCTGTTAAACATTTTGTGGAGGCCCAAGAGGTGAGACCTGTTAAACATTTTGTGGAGGCCCAAGAGGTGAGACCTGTTAAACATTTTGTGGAGGCCCAAGAGGTGAGACCTGTTAAACATTTTGTGGAGGCCCAAGAGGTGAGACCTGTTAAACATTTTGTGGAAGCCCAAGAGGTGAGACCTGTTAAACATTGTGTGGAGGCCCAAGAGGTGAGACCTGTTAAACATTTTGTGGAGGCCCAAGAGGTGAGACCTGTGTTAAACATTTTGTGGAGGCCCAAGAGGTGAGACGTATTAAAAATTATGTGGAGGCCCAAGAGGTGACACCTCTTAAACATTTTGTGCAGGCCCAAGAGGTGAGACCTCTTAAAAATTATGTGGAGGCCCAAGAGGTGAGACCTGTTAAAAATTATGAGGAGGCCCAAGAGGTGAGACCTCTTAAAAATTATGTGGAGGCCCAAGAGGTGAGACCTCTTAAACATTTTGTGCAGGCCCAAGAGGTGAGACCGGTTAAAAATTATGTGGAGGCCCAAGAGGTGAGACCTCTTAAACATTTTGTGCAGGCCCAAGAGGTGAGACCGTTTAAAAATTATGTGGAGGCCCAAGAGGTGAGACCTGTTAAAAATTACGAGGAGGCCCAAGAGGTGAGACCTCTTAAACATTTTATGGAGGCCCAAGAGGTGAGCCATAAACATATACATTTTTCTTATTTCCGGAGCAATTCTACGGCGGTTAAGGAGGAGGAGGAGGAGGAGGTGGAGGAGGAAATGGCACTTCATACAGATGGCACTTCACTTTTGGCTGCTTTCCACGGTTGGAGAAGCAAAGTCCGGGTCAATCCACTTGCTGTTCATTTTGATTAGCGTCAGCCTGTCGGCACTGTCGGTTGACAGGCGGCTGCGCTTATCGGTTATAATGCCCCCGGCTGCGCTGAACACCCTTTCTGATAGCACGCTGGCGGCAGGGCAGGCAAGCACCTCCAAGGCGTACAGGGACAGTTCCAGCCACGTGTCCAACTTGGAGACCCAGTAAGTGTAGGACGCCGAGGGATCGGGGAGGACAGGGTTACGGTCTGCCAGGTACTCCCGCAACATCCGCCGATACTTGTCCCTCCTGCTGATAGCGGGCCCCGCAGTGATGGAAGTTGCACGAGGGGGTGCCATGAACGTGTCCCACACCTTGGAGAGTGTTCCCCTGGTGGCTGTGGGCCTGATGGATGTTGTGGGACTCTGGGAGACCCTCTCCTCTCTGCCGCCAGCGATGGTGGGTGGGAAAATCTCCATCATGTTCTGCACGAGTTCCCTCTGGTATTCCAGCAATTGATTTGTCCTCTCCTCTACCGGAATAAAAGAGGAGACGTTATCTTTATACCGGGGGTCCAGGAGTGCGAAGACCCAGTACAGTTTGTTCTCCACTATCCGGACAACACGTGTGTCCCGGGAAAAGCAGCCCAGCATGAAGTCAGCCATGTGTGCCAGACTCTGAATAGGCATGACCTCACTGCCCCCACCAGAAGGATCACTTGCCATTTCCTCCTCTTCCTCTTCCGCCTCCTCTCCGCCCCATCCGCGCTGAACCAATGGGACGCACACAGCCTGACTGCTACCCTCGCCGCCAGCATCCTCCTCCTCTTCCACAGCCACCTCCACGTCGTCCTCCTCCTCATCCTCCTCCTCCTGCAACTGCCACCGTGAAGCAGACAAAAGTGTGGTCTGACTATGTGAGGGATTCTTTAAGGACGCCTAGGAGCGGGATGGTTACGCTCACTATAGCGTCCTCGCTGCTGACCTTCTTGGTGGACTCCTCAAAGATACGCAGTACATCGCATATGTCTGCCATCCATGGCCACTCGTGGTTGGCAAACTGAGGGAGCTGAGTTGGAGGCACGCGTGGATTCATAATCTGGTACTCCATCAATGCTCTCTGCTGCTCACACACCCTGGCCAACATGGAATAGGTGGAATTCCAGCGAGTGGGCAGGTCGCACAACAGCCGATGTTCAGGCAAATGGAGGCGTTGCTGGAGTTTTTTTAAGCTAGCAGCAGCTACAGTTGACTTACGAAAGTGAGCGCACAAGCGCCGCACTTTCACCAGTAGCTCTGCCAGGTTGGGGTAAGTCTTTAGAAATTTTTGGACTACCAGATTAAAAACGTGGGCCAGGCATGGTACGTGATTGAGTTCGGCAAGCTCCAGAGCCGCCACCAGGTTACGGCCGTTATCGCACACGACCATGCCTGGTCCTAGCTGCAGCGGCGACAGCCACATCTCCGTCTGCTGCAATATGGCGTCCCTCACCTCTGGGGCGCTGTGCTTCCTGTCGCCCAAGCTGATGAGCTTTAGCACCGCCTGCTGACGTCTCCCCGCGCCAGTGCTGCAACGCTTCCAGCTAGCGGCTGAGGGAGATGTTAAGGCACAGGAGGAGGAGGAGGAGGAGGGGGGTTTATCAGAACCCATGCTGGCAATCTTGGGCGGGGGTGGTAGGTAGGCCGTCTCTGTTTGCGACCCCGTCCCCGCTTCCACTACATTCACCCAGTGTGCCGTCAAAGAGATGTAGCGTCCCTGGCCGCAAGCGCTTGTCCACGAGTCGGTGGTCAAGTGGACCTTTGCGCTGACTGCGTACCTCAGGGCCCGCCTGATGTTACGCGACACGTGCTGGTGCAGGGCGGGGACGGCACTCCGGGAAAAGTAGTGGCGGCTGGGGACGGAATAGCGAGGTGCGGCAGCCGCCATCAGGTCGCGGAAGGCCTGCGTCTCCACAAGCCTAAACGGCAACATCTCCAGGGCCAGCAGTTTGGAGATGTGGCAGTTTAAGGCTTGGGCTTGGGGGTGACTCGAGGCGTACTTCCGCCTGCGGTCGAACGCCTGCGAGATGGACAGTTGTTGGGACGAGGAGTGTGAGGGTGCAGGCGAAGAGGCGGGGGAAGGGGAGGCTGAAGGAGAAGGCCCCAAAGTAGCCGAGGCAGAGGCAGATGTGGAGGTGTCCTGGCTGGAGGTCTGGACCGCAGTGGCAGCACACAACAAAGGGGAAGAGGCAGTGGCAGCAGGACCGGGCGCAGTTTGTATTGCGTTTGCTCTCTCCCACTCAGCCCAGTGCTTGACTTCCAAGTGACGCCGCATGCCTGAGGTGGTCAGATTGCTCTTCTCAGAGCCCCTACTCAGTTTTGAGTGGCAGAGTGTGCAAACCGCGCTCAGTTTGTCATCCGCACAAACATTAAAAAATCTCCACACCACAGAAGTACGAGGCCTCGATGGGGGAGCTTCGCGCGACTGCCCGCTGCCGGGAACAGCTTCGGCCGTGCTGGCTGTGGCCTCACTACTTTGTCTGGACTGTCCTCTGCCTCTGGACATCCCTCTGCCTGTGGACATCCCTCTGCCTGTGGACATCCCTCTGCCTCTGGACATCCCTCTGCCTCTTGCTGCCTTTTTCGGTGCTGCGCAGACCACCACCTCTCCACTGCTTTCCCCGCTGGACATCACCCCTGGCCAAGTGGGGTCGGTCATTTCGTCATCCACCACCTCCTCTTCCTCACTCTGCTCCTCCTCCTGCCCACTGGACATTCCAACAGCCTCCCTTGATGGCAACTGCGTCTCATCATCATCATCGCTCATGATAACAGATGCTGGTTCAGGGTCCACATCAGCAGGAGATGGCGAAAACTCAAGGGTTTGGGCATCACTACAAACAAATTCCTCTCCTAGCTCCTGGGATTCTTCCGGCACATCTGAAAAAGGACCCGAAAAGAGCTCCTGGGAGGGGTCAAGGGTGGGATGACTCTGTTGGCCAGGTGTGGAGGAAGGAGGGTCAGAGTGAGACTGTGTGGATGACTGGCTGGTGGACAACTGTGTGGAAGCGCTATCGGCTATCCATTGCACCACCTGTTCAACCTGCTCAGGCCTCAACAGCGGTGTAACCCGCCCCCTGCTTAACTGTCCCATAAAGGCAGGGATTCTGGATGAGCGGGATCCTGGCTGACCCTCACCAGCACGCATTGTATCCCCACTGGCTTCAACAAGGCCCCCAACAGCATTTCCGCGCCCCCGTCCTCGTCCACGTCCTATTCCGCTAGCCCCCCGCCGCATTTTTTATTTTTTTTTTTACAATATTTTGCCTTCACAGCCGTGAAATTAGTTTGAAAGAGAACGCACAGTACAGTTGCCAATTATAATGGCTATATATTGTATTTTTCAAGGTACACAGCCGTGTACTAAGTGATCAGACGGTGTGTATGAACACCATGTATGAGAAATTACTTTGCAAGAGAACGCACAGTACAGTTGCCAATTATAATGCCTATATATTGTATTTTTCAAGGTACACAGCCGTGTACTAAGTGATCAGACGGTGTGTATGAACACCAGGTATGAGAAATTACTTTGCAAGAGAACGCACAGTACAGTTGCCAATTGAAAGGCCTATATATTGTATTTTTCAAGGTACACAGCCGTGTACTAAGTGATCAGACGGTGTGTATGAACACCAGGTATGAGAAATTACTTTGCAAGAGAACGCACATTACAGTTGCCAATTATAATGCCTATATATTGTATTTTTCAAGGTACACAGCCGTGTACTAAGTGATCAGACGGTGTGTATGAACACCAGGTATGAGAAATTACTTTGCAAGAGAACGCACAGTACAGTTGCCAATTATAATGCCTATATATAGTATTTTTCAAGGTACACAGCCGTGTACTAAGTGATCAGACGGTGTGTATGAACACCATGTATGAGAAATTACTTTGCAAGAGAACGCACAGTACAGTTGCCAATTGAAAGGCCTATATATTGTATTTTTCAAGGTACACAGCCGTGTACTAAGTGATCAGACGGTGTGTATGAACACCAGGTATGAGAAATTACTTTGCAAGAGAACGTACAGTACAGTTGCCAATTATAATGCCTATATATTGTATTTTTCAAGGTACACAGCCGTGTACTAAGTGATCAGACGGTGTGTATGAACACCAGGTATGAGAAATTACTTTGCAAGAGAACGCACAGTACAGTTGCCAATGAAAAGGCCTATATATTGTATTTTTCAAGGTACACAGCCGTGTACTAAGTGATCAGACGGTGTGTATGAACACCAGGTATGAGAAATTACTTTGCAAGAGAACGCACAGTACAGTTGCCAATGAAAAGGCCTATATATTGTATTTTTCAAGGTACACAGCCGTGTACTAAGTGATCAGACGGTGTGTATGAACACCAGGTGTGAGAAATTACTTTGCAAGAGAACACACAGTACAGTTGTCAATTATAAGGCCTATATATTTTATAGTTCAAGGTACACAGCAGTAGTGCCAAATATAGTTTGGTATGTAGCAGAGCACCTAATACACCACTAATGCCTCTCTCTGTCCCTACTCCAGCAGCTATCCCTGAATACAGCAGACGTTCTCTGCAGAGTGTATATTGTAGTAAAGCTATCACTGCACTGTAGTAGCCCTGATAAGGGCTTTTAATCACGCTCCTGCCTGTCCAACAGCTAAAACCTATCTCTCCCTTCTCCAGCCTCTGTCCCTGACTAAGTTCACGCAGCATATGCGTACGAGCAGGAAGAGCTGAGTTTTTAATATTCGAGGTCACATGGTTTTTCCAGCCAATGCATGTAGACGCCGTTTTCGCGCTGCCAGCGTGCTCAGCGTGCCTGTCATACCCCCCCTGCATGGTGATTGGTGGAAAAAGAGCGCCAGGGAAAGTGGGAGGGGAAACAAATTCTAAGTGCGCCATCGCCGTTATACTCGAAAGAAATCGAGCACGCCGAATATCGTAGTATTCGATCGAATACCAGCTCGATCGAACACTACTCGCTCATCTCTACTCTTTAACACTTAATTTCTAATCAGCCAATCACATGGCGGCAACTCAGTGCATTTAGGCATGTAGACATGGTCAAGACAATCTCCTGCAGTTCAAACCGAGCATCAGTATGGGGAAGAAAGGTGATTTGAGTGCCTTTGAACGTGGCATGGTTGTTGGTGCCAGAAGGGCTGGTCTGAGTATTTCAGAAACTGCTGATCTACTGGGATTTTCACGCACAACCATCTCTAGGGTTTACAGAGAATGGTCCGAAAAAGAAAAAACATCCAGTGAGCGGCAGTTCTGTGGGCGGAAATGCCTTGTTGATGCCAGAGGTCAGAGGAGAATGGGCAGACTGGTTCGAGCTGATAGAAAGGCAACAGTGACTCAAATTGCCACCCGTTACAACCAAGGTAGGCAGAAGAGCATCTCTGAACGCACAGTATGTCAAACTTTGAGGCAGATGGGCTACAGCAGCAGAAGACCACACCGGGTGCCACTCCTTTCAGCTAAGAACAGGAAACTGAGGCTACAATTTGCACAAGCTCATCGAAATTGGACAGTAGAAGATTGGAAAAACTTTGCCTGGTCTGATGAGTCTCGATTTCTGCTGCGACATTCGGATGGTAGGATCAGAATTTGGCGTCAACAACATGAAAGCATGGATCCATCCTGCCTTGTATCAACGGTTCAAGCTGGTGGTGGTGGTGTCATGGTGTGGGGAATATTTTCTTGGCACTCTTTGGGCCCCTTGGTACCAATTGAGCATCGTTGCAACGCCACAGCCTACCTGAGTATTGTTGCTGACCATGTCCATCCCTTTATGACCACAATGTACCCAACATCTGATGGCTACTTTCAGCAGGATAATGCGCCATGTCATAAAGCTGGAATCATCTCAGACTGGTTTCTTGAACATGACAATGAGTTCACTGTACTCAAATGGCCTCCACAGTCACCAGATCTCAATCCAATAGAGCATCTTTGGGATGTGGTGGAACGGGAGATTCGCATCATGGAAGTGCAGCCGACAAATCTGCGGCAACTGTGTGATGCCATCATGTCAATATGGACCAAAATGTCTGAGGAATGCTTCCAGCACCTTGTTGAATCTATGCCACGAAGAATTGAGGCAGTTCTGAAGGCAAAAGGGGGTCCAACCCGTTACTAGCATGGTGTACCTAATAAAGTGGCCGGTGAGTGTATTATGGCACATTATGGCGGTGTACAGCCTCTGTATACCATCCTTCTGTTTGGCTCTAATTGCAGGCTGGATTTTTTTCTCTTGGATTTGCTATAAATGTCCCTTGCTGACACTGTCAGGGAACAACTCTGTTCTATCGATGACAGCATGCATCTAATATAATCTAATAATACTGTCAGGAGCAAAATGCCTATCCTGATCAACTAACTTTGTTAATAAAACGTTACTGTTTGGAGCAGTACTCACACACTAAGGGGGCGGCCATATATGACTTATGTGCTGCAGATTCTCTGCCGATTCATTGCATTAGGAAATTATGCCATGTTTACAGTAGAAGCAAGGTGCATTAAATAAAGAAAAATCTCTTCCAAGTGCTTTGGAAAGTATCTGCAATAAAATCTGCCTCTATATTGAAAAATGACAAAAAAAAATAATGTGTACAAATATGAGAGCAGTTGACATTGAGTTAGTTTTTTAATATACTGTATATGCTAAATGATATTATTTAATCGATGGGAACCAGTGACAAAGTCAGCATTTGCTTGGGTCATGTGAAAGGTTGCCCTGGGTTATATTCTGTGATTGAAACACTCCTGTCTGAAAAAGCGGAAGGGCAGATCTAGTTTAACATGAACTTGTCTAGTATTCAAAAATTGCCAAAAAAAAAATCTAACTTTACATGACCTTTTCTGTGACCATTATATCTACAGTTCTCGAAAATGTTAGTCATCTGCATCAAAAATGCATTTTCTCAGGCAATTGTTATGACAAGAGTATGGTTGACAACAGATGGGAAATACAGGAAGAGGAAACAGATACCACTATGTCAGATGCTGGATACCAGTACAAGTAAATGTGCAATAAATTGCCAATTGCCAAGATAAATTGACTAAATTGTCTATATCGTTTTATTGGACACATCTTGAAGGGGTTTTCCAGCTTTTTTTTTATTTTCACCCCAGCCTATGGAAAATCCATACTCATTTGCTCTCTGTTCCAGCTCCCTAGCTCTCTTCACTGGTCTTCTGTTCCTAACCTGTAAACTTCCAGATGGACGTGGTCATGTGTGCTGCTGTCCATCTCAGGCACTTGCACCTATCTATAGAATGAGGCCCCAAAGTAAAGGAGAGCACACCACACAAGCGTGGCCACCCTCAATTTACTTCTATGGGATTGCCAAAAATAGATGAGCGCCATATGTATGTTTAATAGATTTTTGGCTTTTATTACTTTTTGATCACTTTTTATTCAATATTTGGGGGGAGTTGAAGTAACCACAACCAAAACAGCAAATCATCCATTTTGATTCTTTTTTTTTCTGTTACACCATTCACCATAAGGTATAAATTATTTTATATTTTAATAGTTTGGGTTGCGGTGATAGCAATCATCTTAATTTTTTATTGATTATATTTATTTGTAAAATGGGAAAGGAGGTTATTTAAATTTATATATTTATATTTTTCTAATCCACTTATGGGACTTTAATATGTGATCATCTTATTGCTTAACTCATAGACAGTCTATGGCAGAATCACTGAATCCCAATCAAGCCCTGGCTTTGGCAGGACCTGATAGGAACCTTACTATGGCAGGCTTCAGAGCCTTCAAAAGGTCTGAGGCTGCCACAGCAGCTGAACAGCTCCTTTAATATTCCCGCTGGGAGACTGTTCAGTCAGTGGAATCACAGCGCTCCTGGTAATTGACTGCACAGATACCTTGGTCACAAACTGACCACAGCATTTGACGGGTTAAAAGTCCGTGATCAGACAGTAGTCACTCCTTGACCATCTTTAAAAAAGGTGATTTATGGCACATGTCGAGAAGGGTTTACATATACCTTTAACAGATAATGGAAGACCACATAAAAATTGTGGGTAAAATGTTAACACTGTAAGAATTCTGTGCACAATAATATCCTTCAGATGAAGAAAAACAGGGGAAGCTTTAAATTCTGTGTTTGCTGTGGAGCATAACTGGTTTAGAAAATGATGGAAGGTATCTGACTGGATTTCCTTAGAATACTTTCACAAATCACAAGTACCCCTAATGTAAGGTCCAGTAGCATATACAAAACAAAAATAGTAAAAATTTGGGGATATGGGCATGAAATAGTTTATGTTTAACAACCATGCAGTGAATGATAAGTATTCTATATAAACAGGTCTTCAATATTCTCCTTTACTCACATGCTCTTGAGTATATAAGATGTCTCATTCTTACAGCTGTTTGCAGAAAAGTCTTATGCTTAATACTAATCAGTCCTCAAAACAATGAATATGACAATACTTGCACAATCCCCAGGTCTACCTTATTGTAGAAATGTTCTCATAATTGATTTTTACCATCAACTGACTTTTGATTTTTGCTAAAGTTGTATGAACAATAGTACTTTTCTAACCAGTGAATCATCTAGACAACACCCCGTTTCAAAGAGTTTTCCAAGACTTGTTGAGCTATCCTCTGGGTAGGTCATCAGTAGCTGATCAGTGGAGGTCTGACACCCAGGAACCCCTTCCTCCCCTGATCAACTGTTTGAGAAGGCACTGGCGCTCCTGTGAGTGCAGTGGTCTTCTCTCTGCTGACCAAGCACAGCGTCATACATTGTATAGTGGCTGTGCTCGGTATTGTGTTCAACCAAATTAACTTCTATGGGGCTGAGCTGTGCCTAGGCCATGTGAATGATAAATGTGTTAGCACTGGCCTAGGAAAAGCTGAGAGAAGGTCAGGCCCTACTACCACTACGAGCGCTGCTGCCTTCTAAAACAGCTGATCAGCAGGGGTCCCGGTTGTGGGACCCCCACAATCAGTTACTGATGACCTATCTGATGGCAGCGTCCCAACCAATACCATCCAGTCTGTACCCCTTAATGATGGCCATCTTCATCTTTTGCAGGCTTTACTTCCAAATCATCCTTCAAAGTCTCCAAGTCCTAGAAAAGTCTGCAAGATGCAGAGAGAGGAAGAGCAATAGATGATGTGAAAAAGGAAGAAAAGCAGATGGCAGAAGGGCTGTCACCTGTAGGGCAGGAAAGCACTGGGGTTGTAGAAGTGGATATACCAGCGCTGATTTATAATCTGTGTTTACTGTCAAATAACCTGCAGGAGATTTAAGGCAAGAACAGCAATAATATGAATATTGTTCCCCCCACCTAACCAGCCTATACCCGGGTATAGTACTGGGTATACCTGACTTATAGCGATTCATAACAAATTAATTTGTAACAAATTAAATTTCTTGGCCATCTTTGGCTAATTGAATTTGCCTAATTGAATTTTTCAAAACTTCGCTCAAATTTCTGGAAATTTGTTTTAGGTCCAATTCTAATAAATCAATCAATAAATATGATTCAGGTCCAAATTAATTCTAACCTAATCAAAAGTTTTCCACTTGGCCTAAAAATGGGTATAATGCATTCTGAGGTCTCCTAGGACCTATGTCTCTCTTATCTTTCTTTCCTAAAAACATTTTGCCCCCCCTTAACCTCTTTAAGCTCTTAAAGGTGTATATAGGTAATAGTTGCATGTGGCAGCAATAATAGCGGTAGCAGTAGCAGCACAACCTGAAACAGACAAGGTAGTAGATGTGTGTGTGGCTGTGTAGTAGTAGTGGCTGTGTAGGGGTAATGGTAGTGGACTTTTTGTACACTTTTTTTTTCTGAGGATAGGTCATCAATATTAAAAGCCCGGACAACCCATTTAATGCAACATCATAATCTGTTGAACTGGTATATTAATGAACGCTTGAAGCTTGAATTTTTTTAAAGGCTGGCCAGCTTCTAAAAAGTTATGTTTCTGCAGACACTGCAGGATTTTGGCCATTGCAGTGTGAAACTTCCCATTTACAGCAGCTGCCCTCGATATAAAGCACACACAGGACTCTGAGTGAGCCTATACTTTTCCTGTCTGATAAATCCCTGACTTTTCTACCTATTCTACCTATTGATTCATTCTGCCTAACTAAATATGTCCCTAAGGTGTCCCTACAACATTCTAAGATGGTAATCTTGTGTCTATAATTGCTTTTTGCCAGACACATCCAACACATTTCCTCTCACATAGCATGCCGTGCTCATAATTGTGTCTGAGGCTTATGAGCAAGCCCACAGACTCAAGAACCTGCCAAAATCCTGCCCCCTGATTGGCTCACAGACAACCGCTAAGCCAATCAGGGCAAGTCCATCTGAATAATCCTTTCCCTTTTCCCACTAATTTTCACAGTAAACTGAGGCGGGTGCTATTTTGCACGATTCATCTTAAGTGAATTGCCGAAACTTTGGATTCATTTAGTGAAATTCATAACTAATCCACTTTGTTCAGAATCAATTCGCTTATCTCTAAAATGTAGCTTTCGAACTCTCACCAGATGAAGGCTGATGGAACCCACTCTTGTAGACCTAGTCTATCCATGTATACATGTATTTCATAGCTGCCTATTTATTTGCATGTTTAGGATGTAATTCTACATTTCCAGTGCAAAATGAATAGCCATAAAATAACTTAAGATCCAGGATCAGATAGGTGAGCCAGCCCTTAATGATCAACCCCTAAAGTTAGATATCATCTTCTATACTTTTCTAATGGCAAGGGTAAACTCAGCAAAGAAAATACTATTATGTTTGTTCAGTTTCTATCATATACATTTGCAACAAAAGTGAGTGAACCTTTGGGATTTACCAGGATTTATGTATTGATTTATAATAAAATATGGTCTGATTATAATCTAAGCCATAATTATAAACACAATATAACTACAGTAGCCACACACAAACACTTGTATCATTCATGTCTTTTATTGAGCGCATTAAGTAAATGTCCACATTACAGAGAGAAAAAGTAAATGAACCCCTAAATTTAATAACCTGTAGATTGTCCTTAAGCAGTAATAATCTCCAACAAGTGTTTTCTGTAGCTACAAATACGAGTTTCACAGCTTTAAGCATGAATTTTTGGAACATTTCTCCCTGGAGATGTGTCTCAGTTCATCGATATTTCTGGAATTCCCTCTTCAGGTAATTCCACAACATATTGAAAGGGTAAAGGTAAGGACTGTAACTTGTCCATTCCAAAACGGAAATCTACTTTTTCAATCACTCTTTAGTTCATATACTTGTGTGATTTACCTTGTTGCATCACCCAATGTCTATTTGGCTGCCTTTACATTCTCCTGCAAAATGTTTTCATACACCTTAGAATTCAGGTCCTGAGGAAGCAAAGCAGACCCAAACCATGATGCTCCCCTCACTATGCATCACAGCTGGGGCAAGGTTTTATTTTTGACGTGCATTTTTTTCCCCCTCCAAACATATCATTCTGCCTTCACTTTTGACTCTTCGTTCATAGACCATTTTCTCAGAAGCATTGCACAACATCCAAATGGTCTTGAGTAAATCTGAGATTTCCTGCATTCGACAGCAGTGGCTTCCTTTGTGATATCCTTCCATGAAAACCATCCTTGTTCAGTGTTTTTGCAGTGAACACATGAATTTTTTACATTTTGAAGTCTTATGTAGGCTTTTGCTATAACTCTTGTGTTTTTTCGCACCTCTTTCAGGATTGCCTGTTGTGCTCATGGAGTGATATTAACAGTATTTCCACCCCTAGGAAGAGTAGCAAAAGACCTCCATTTACAGAGAGTTTGTCTAACTGTGGCTTGTATTACACTCAAGACTTTCTTTACAAATGCTGTTTTTTTTAGCATTTTCCTGTTCTATGCATCTTTATAACACATTTCTGATGTCTATGTCTGAGATGTTTGCAGTAGAACAAGGTTGACTCTCACCAGTCTTTCACGAGAAGAAAAGATTTGTCAGTAACCAGACTTTGTGTGCCTTTATTTATAGGGTAAGGCATTTGGGAAACCCATACTTTCAATCTTATCTCCTTAACTGGAGCACCTATTGCCAATGATCTTTTGTAGAAGATTCTCCCTGCCATCTGGATGTTTAATCAATCTGCTCAATAAAAGGATGAACTGCATAACTATATATGCGTTATTTGTTTAGTTCGATTGTGTTTGTTCATAATTGTGACTTAGATATCAATCAGAATACATTTTATTACTAATCAATGCAGAAATGCAGGTAATTCCAAAAAGTTCAATTACCTTTTTCTTGCAGCTGTATATAATAGAAATTTAAATTAACACATTCACTGGCAATGAAAGTGTTAACAGATGTATACTAAGAGACATTAGGATACATGCAGTTTCCTTTTCTTTCCAGAACTGCAGGAGCCTACAAGACCATAGGGAAAAGTTCATAGGAACTATACTCTGTATGTGACTTGGACTTCAGGAACCAAGAGAAAATGGACTGTAGGAAACTTGTTTTAATTGGCCTTTTGTGCTACAGTGAGTCTCAAAAGCGATGCTGGGAAAGTAAAATGTTATCCGTGTACAGCCATGAAGAGGACAACGAGCAGTAGCACACACGTTATCTCTCAGTGATCTAGTCTAAGTCAGGTCTCCTGACTCTTTTTACTCAGTTGAATTTGGTAATTGTTTAGGGTGTAACTTTATGTCATGAGAGATAGGAAATCACTAATCTTGGGAATTCCAAGAGACCATCCAAATAGATATTTATAATGTTCCCCTTCAAACATAGATACTAAATTACTTTACTTTCCATGCCTTAAAGTATGTGCATACCTTTTAACTTTTGGGAAGGACATAGAGGGACATTTAAAGGTAACCTTAAAGGCAGCATTGCATAAAGCAGGAAGAGCTAAGCAGATTGATATATAGTTTATGGAAAAAGATTCATCAAAACTAATCTCTGCTTATTTTGAGCTCAGCCGCCATGTGGGCTGTCCTACCAGTATCTGACAAATGTCAGGTCACCGATAAGACCACCGACATGGCTACTGAGTTCAGAAAGAGCAGAGATTTAAATGTATAAATTACAAGCCTTGCTAAATCTTTACCCATAAAAGAAGATATCAGTCTGCTCAGCTCCTCCTGTTCTATAACATGTTGCCTCACATTTTTGTAAATATTTTATTATATCATTTCATGGGACAACACTGAAGATAGTCACTGTACAGCTTGTATAACAGTGTAAGTTTGCTGTGCCCTCAAAATAACTCAACATACAGCCATTAATGTCTAAACTACTGGCAGCAAAGGTGAGTACACCCCTAAGTAAAAATGGCCAAATTGTGCCCAAAGTGTGGGTCGTTATCATGTTGGAATACTGCCCTGTGGCCCAGTTTCTGAAGGGAGGGGATCATGCTCTGCTTCAGTATGTCACAGTCATGGATCCCTCAATGAACTGTAGCTCCCCACAACCGGCAGCACTCATGCAGCCCCAAACCATGACACTCCCACCACCATGCTTGACTGTAGGCACTTGTATTTGTACTCCTCACCTGATTGCCATCACACACGCTTGACACCATCTGAACCAAATAAGTTTATCTCGGTCTCATCAGACCACAGGACATGGTTCCAGTAGTCCATGTCCTTACTCTACTTGTCTTCAGCAAACAGTTTGCGGTCTTTCTTGTGGATGATCTTCAGAATAGGCTTCCTTCTGGGACAACAGCCATGCAGACCAATGTGATGCAGTGTGTGGCGTATGGGCTGACCCCCCCCCCCCCCACCCCTTTAGCATCTGCAGCAATGCTGGGAGCACTCATACAACCTCTGGATATGACACTGAGCACGTGCACTCAGCTTCTTTGGTCGACCATGGTGAGGCCTGTTTTGAGTAAAACCTGTCTTGTTAAACCGCTGTATGGTCTTGGCCACCGTGCTGCAGCTCAGTTTCAGGGTACTGGCAATCTTCTTATAGCCTAGGCCATCTTTATGTAGAGCAACAATTCTTTTTTTCAGATCCTCAGAGAGTTCTTTGCCATGAAGTGCCATGTTGAACTTCCAGTGACCAGAATGAGAGAGTGTGAGAGCGATAACACCAGATTTAACACACCTTCCCCCTTTAGATGGGCCTGATTATCTCGCCAGCTAAATCCCCTTTTAGACCTTTTGTAGTTATTGAGCTACACTAGATATTAAAAGGAACAAAGACTATTAACTGTGACTGATCTGATTTTGACATGATCTGATTTTGATTTTGATATGACATACTTGGAGCCACTAATGCATAATAATTCTAATGCAATATTTAGAGATGCCACCAAGTGGGGAGCCACAAGCAGTTGGACCGTATAGTTACTGGTGGCTTTTGAGCCACTGGTTGAAGAACATTAGTTGGATAATGACCCTGTTAAGCCCAATCTGAAATTCCCCACAGTTGACCTGTAGAGTTCTGCTTCTGATTGTAGAGGTAGAAGTAGTTACACTATGGTTATATTATGGTGATAAATGTTTTTGTTAATGTGGCTCCAAAGGCATTACTATTTTAACTGTGATTTTTCATAAATCATGTTGATTTTTCCGTGGATAGCCATCCACTTTCCTTAATGCCTGGGAACAGAAGTGACCTTCCTATCCGTCTGATCAAACAAAAGGAGAAAGAATCAGGATAACCTACATCTAAACATACATACCATTACCTTATTTTTTCCCCAAGAAATTTTTTAAGATTTATTAGACAGTTTGTCTGCTAAATCTAGGGTGTGTTCTTTGTGGGGGCCCAGCTAAATCAACAAAGCTATAGATAGCACAACATGATTTACTTAGCAGCTGATACTAATGCGTCCATAGCTGTTCCACAGATGAGAAGCAAAGGAAACATTTAACTTCCTTATTCAACCGTTGTGAATCTTTGGATAAGCCATAATGATCTATCATGGAATGGAGAACTATTAATAAACACCTCAAGGAACTTTTCACTCGTTCTTGTGATAAGAGATTATTTTAGAGTGTGATCATTCATTTCATATTTTATCAGTGGCCTCAAAATCCTGCACACCAACAAGATTAAGAAAAAAATTGCATCTGCACATCCTGGCCAGGAACACCCTCCTTGGTGTTTAAGGTTAAACCCTTGTGATTGAGTAAAACTGACAAGAATGTAGATAAAGTTACCACTGTATATCACAATTGGAAGAGATATGATGGATAAATGAGCTAAGGTTAAATATATTTGGGTTATGACTAGAAGACATAATTACATTGATTTGTATTCAACAGGAAATTAAAAAAAGAAACTAAATTAATATTGAGGGGAAATTTATCAATCCCTACATACATTCAAAAAGTAGGGGTTTTGTGACTTTTTGGGGTCAATTTTGTAATTTTTTAAGCACTGTGCCTTCCAGTGTCACCTACAGATTTACCGTGAAAATTTGGACAGTAGAAATAAGAATTTTTTTTAAGTCACAAAGTAATTACAACTCCACACCAAACATCCCCCAGGCATACTTTTACTGAAATAGAGGCAACCACATGGCACTTATGTCAAGTTTATTATTACTGTGTGCCATTTTAATAAATTTTGCGTGGGCGAGTATACCAATGCCATTGTAAAAACTAACCTCAAATACACCTACAATGATAAATTCCCCCCCTGTGTTTTTTAGCTTTTGGTAGAATATTGTTATATTTTAGTAACACAGTGACAAAATATTTAGGAACTAGTTCCTTTTTTCCCTTACAACTAAAAATGTGTTGTTTTAGACTACTTTCACACTAGCGGCAGCACGGATCCGGCATCTAAAGGGTGCCGATGGATCCGTACTGCCGCTGATACATGTGTGGAGCCGGAGCAGCACTCCGGCCCCACACATGTACCACACACATTGGAACAAGACATACAGACATACATACATACACACATACATACTCACATACTCCAGGGACGCCTTCAAAACGTCTTCACGCGCCTCCTGCGCGCAGTGATGACGATTCCCCACAGCGCCCTCTGCTGGGCGCAGTGGGGAAACGTCATAGTTGCGCGCAGGAGGCGCATGAAGACGTTTTGAAGGCGTCCCTGGAGTATGTGAGTATGTATGTATGTATGTCTGTATGTATGTATCTATCTATGTAGCCGGATCCGGAATGACCCCCCATTGCAAATCAATGGAGGACAGATCCGGATTACTGGTGTGTCCACACCAAACTGATCCGTCCCCACTGACTTGCATTGGGGGTCATTCCGGATCCGTCTTGGTGCGGATACCTGGACCGGAGAGCAAACCGCAGCATGCTGCGGTTTGTTCTCCGGTCTGAAGACGGAACGGAATGCTTTCAGGAGCATTCCATTGTCTTCAGTTCAGTTTGGTCCCCATTGACAATGAATGGGGACAAAACTGAAGCGTTTTTTTCCGGTATTGAGCCCCTATGACGGAACTCAATACCGGAATTTAAAAACGCTAGTGTGAAAGTAGCCTTAGAGACAGGTGTCAGTGTGTCATATTGCATAACTTATTCAGGCTGCCTCAGGGAAGCTGGTTTTGTCAGCCATTTGCACTGTTTGTGCCAGTGTGCAGTTTTTAACCCTTTCCTGACATTTGACGTACTAGCACGTCATAGCAGGAAGTTACTTCCTGCAATTTTGACATTCAAGTACCGGACCAGTGCGTGCCCGATCAGTGCAGGGGCCCGACAGTCCCTGACAGCCAAGCCCCTGCTGTATCCGCTGGCATGGCTATAAAGGCCAATTGCGGCGGATTAACCCCTTCTATGCCTCAGCCAGCACTGACCATGACCTAGAAGGTGTTTGCGGTCGGTAAGGATCTCCATCGGGTTCCCACCCTGGAGCAACAGGGACCCGATGGGTGAGAAGGCAGCCGATGCCTTGCACAGGCATTGAGGCTTGCCTTCTACTGAAGCCTAGAAGATCCAGCCCCGTAGGCAAAAAATTAGCCCCTATATAAGACAATGGCCCAAAAAAATATATGGCTTTCAGAAAAAGTAAACACTAAAACATGATTTTTTTTCAAAAATGCTTTTACTGTGTAAAAATGAAATAAGTAGACATATTAGGAATTGCCGCATCCATAACAACCTGCTCTATAAAAATATCACATAATCTACCCCCTAAGGTGAATGCCCTAAAAAAACTAAAAAAAAAAAAATTGCTAAAACAACCAATTTTTTGTCACCTTGCCGCACAAAGTATAATATTGAGTCATCAAAAAAAATCATATGTACCCAAAAATCGTACCAATAAAAATGTCAACCCTTCCCGCCAAAAATGAACCGCTACACAAGACGATTGGCAGAAAGATAAAAAAAAATATGGCTTTCAGAATATGGGGACACAAAAGCATGATTAAAAAAATGCTTTATTATGTAAAACTGAAACAAAAAATAAAAGTAGACATATTTGATATTGTCACGTCATTAACTTGCTCTATAATAATAGCATGTGATCTAACCTATCAGGTGAACATTGTAAAATGCAAAAAATAAAACTATGCCAGAACAGCCATTTTCTGGATACCTTGCCTCATAAAAAGAGTAAAATAGACTGATCAAAAACCATATGTACCCCAAAATAGTACCAACAAAACTTTCACCTTATCCCATAGTTTCCAAAATGGGGTCACTTTTTAATTATTACTACTGTAGGGGTGCATCAGGGGGTCATCAAATGGAACATGGTGGCTATAAACCAGTACAGCAAAACTTGCCCTCCAAAAACCATATGGCTCTCCTTTCCTTCTGCGCCCTGCTGTGTGCCCATACAGCAGTTTACAACTACGTATGGGGAGTTTCTGTACACTGCAGAATCAGGGTAATAAAAAGTGGGTTTTGGAAATTTTCTTATAAGAATTGCTTCTAAAATTCTAAGCCTTCTAACGTCCTAAAAAATAAAATGACATTTACAAAATGATGTCAACATAAACCAGCTATTTGGGAAATGTAAAGTAATAACTATTTTATAATGTATCACTATCTGTTTTAAAAGCAGAAAAAATGTAATTTTGAAAATTGATAATTTTCCCACATTTTTGGTAAATGTTGGATTTTTTTTTTTTTTATAAATAAAGACGAAATATACAGACTCAAATATACCACTGTCATGAAGTACGATGTTTCATGAGAAACCATTTTCAGAGTGGTTTGGATAAGTAAAAGTGTTCCAAAGCTATTACCACATAAAGTGGCAGGAAGGTGAAAACTGGCCGGGGTAGAAGGGGTTAAAGCTATACTACTCAATTTATTATCATTTTGAATCAGCCCAATCTTCATCACATAACTCACAATCACAGATAGTGTGGCAGCCTCAGGGACACCTGCAACCATAACATTAGTTAAAGGGACACTATCGCGAAGAAAAAAATTTTGATATGTTTTACAACATAACAAAAGCAGGTTTTAACATAATGTATTTTTCAAATTGTCTAAATGTTTTTTTTTTATTCAGTTTTCTTGCCTTACATGGGGGCTGCCATGTTGGAAGTAAAGTGTGACAGTCTGGGTTTACAACACAATGGCACCTCACCTACGGCAGGCATGTACATAGGTTTCCTCAGTCGCTGCCGACCCTATAGAGAATGAATGGAAGACGTGAGCCCACCCCTGTGATGACACCAGTAACACACAGCCAGGTCCTCCCTCCTTGCTGCTGGGGGAAGCCCACTGTGCCTGCTCCTCACTCCTGCAGCAGCGTCCTTGTCTTCATTAGGCTGCCTGTTCTAAATTCTATGGCAGCTCACCCCAGCAGTGCAGACAATTTTTGCTGAGTGTACTGCTGGGGTGAATGGCCCAGGACTCAGAAACAGAGTAGATGGAGGTTCTTGGGGCTGTAGGACCTTAGTGATGTAATCGGCCATGTGACCAGTGGGGGAGGAGCCTGAGGAGCAGAGATCTGTGTTTTTGTAACAAAGCCATTCTCTCATCTTATCTTGCTGAAGCAGTGATGTCACCTCTGAAGGTGTGAATTGGTGATGTCATTGGTACCACCCACTTTTTTGCAGCATGCCTACTTACAGGTTGCTCAAAGCTTCATTTGGCCAGCAGAGCTCCCCCTGGTGACCAAAGATGATAAATATGGTCAAATCTAATATTTATTTATAATATTTCACACATTGGAATTTTTATTTATTTATTTATTATTTCTTACAAATATATAATAGATTTTTTTAGCATAAATAAAATATAGAACAGGTTTTTGTGATAGATTCCCTTTAAAGTAGCATTTAAAGATATACAACTTAATTTATTATTATTGTGAATCCCCATCACATGATTCTGACGTGTTGGTGTGTGTCACAGTTACTGAGTATATGTTGCAGTGGACTCTGTCCAACTGACCTCAATATTTCAACGTTTATTAAACAATCAGCTGATCACAGACTGGTGTCCCTGCACATTTCCTGCCTTGTTCATTGTGTTCCATACTGTGCTGCTGCTAATACTAGCCCTGCACACACACACACACATTTCCTGCCTTGTCCATTATGTTCCATACAATGCTGCCGCTGCTGCTGCTAATACTACCCCTACACTGCCGCACTTCTCCTACCTTGTCCATTATGTTCCATACTTTGCTGCTGTTGCCGCTAATACTACCCATACACAACCGCTCCTCTCCTACCTTGTCCATTATGTTCCATACTGTGCTGCTGCTAATACTACCCCTACACACACACACACACATTTTCTGCCTTGTCCATTATGTTCCATACAATGCTGCTGCTGCTGCTGCTAATACTACCCCTACACCGCCGCACTTCTCCTACCTTGTCCATTATGTTCCATACTTTGCTGCTGTTGCCGCTAATACTATCCCTACACAGCCGCTCGTCTCCTACCTTGTACATTATGTTCCATACTGTGCTACTGACGCTAATACTAGCCCTACACAGCCGCACCTCTCCTGCCTTGTCCATTATGTTCCATACTGCGCTGCTGTTGCTGGGAACCCTATCCTGTACATCTGAATCCTGGTCAATTTTAAATTTGGTTATAAAGCCCCATAACACCTTTAATAGTTTCTCTCCTTTTACGATTCATTCATGATTTTTGCATAAACCATATCAAAAGCCTACAAGTGTATCTATACCCTAATGAAGGAGAAAAAGATTTAACACTTAGTACAGTTCTGGATTCTTATTCAGTTGAATAGGTACTCCCATCATAGATATTTATGGCATATCCAGAAGATTTGCCATAAATATGTGATTGGTGCAGGTCCCACCCATGTCCAGAACCCCACTGGGTTGATGAGGAGGCCCCCACACTAAGACTACTGATGTAGTTTAGGCAGTTCATAAACAGAGACACTGGTTCAGACTGTCCGGAGGACACGCACAATACATCCAAAGCTGAACATAGGATAACCGGCAGAAAGATGCAGGAAGAGTCTCTCTTTTTATCCAAATGAATTTCCAAGTTGACCAAATGGGTGCACATTCACAATATTGTACTACAACCCACAGAGAGTTGTAGATCCTCCAACGGGTAGCTAATCCATTTTAAAAACATGGTGGGCATCTGAGGTGATGTACCCTTTCCATTAGCAGTAAGGCCTAATGCCAAAAAAGAGCGATTGCATTTACTATAAGAAAATTACAAGAAAATTTAGACTAGCACATCCAAAGTCGCAGGTGCACATCCATATAGCTAAAGCCTGTATTACACCAATTTTTCAGCAGATGATTGCTAACGAGCGTTTGTATGAACGCGCGTTAGCGATTTTCTGGCAGTCTAATACTGCCGCTGATTCCTGATGAACGAGCATACATTGTTCATAAATCAATCCAAATCTTTTGACAGGTTAAAAAATAATCGTTTGCAGACGGCAGATCGTGGTGTCTAACCACCTGCTGCTGCTGGCAAACTATTCAGTATATGGAAGAGGGATAGCATAATGATCGCTCCTTCCTATTCTGAGGAGGAGATCACTGCATGTAATAGCATCAGTCTCCTCCAGTGACAAGCAGACAAGAATCGCCTGTTAAATGGGGCTGCCATGTCCTTGAGGCCATCCTGTATTTCCCTCACTTCCCATAAGCCTTTGCCATCCTCACATGAACTAGCAGGACCAATCACAATGCAGATAACCTCCCCCACTACCCCACAGCAGTGTGTATCCTCTCACATACAGCTATAAAGAGTCAAGCCCTGCAATTACATGAAATCAGTAAGCATTTGTTTTAGCCTCTTAATAGTCACCTGTCAGCTCTGCAGATGCTCCTTCATTCTCCTCCACACTGACAAGGAGGGGGGGCTGCTTTAGCTGCTCATATCTCTGGTTTGGTACCAGCTAGAGATATGACATTCCAAGCTTTCAGACAATACAAGAATAACGGCATTATCTTCACTACATAGGAAGATATCACTGTTAGAAACCAGGATGCAGTGAATGAAGCTGAAAGTGAAAGTAAAAGCTATTTTTACCCGCGATTATTACCGACTTGATTTCTAACAGTGATATCTCCTGCTTATCTTAGGCTAATGCTGTCATTTTTGTCCTGTATGAAAGCCTGGAATGCCAGCTTTCAAACAAGACCAGGATTTCAGACAATATGAGAATGACAGCGATATGTTCAGTACAGGGGGAGATATCACTGATAGAAATCAGGATGCTGTGAATTAAGATGAAAGTGCAAATAAAAGCAGGTTTTACCCAACATTATTCCCAACTCGATTTCTAACAGTGATTTCTCCTCTGTTGCTTAGACTGTTGTCTATGAAAGCCTGGAATGTCAGATTTCAAACAAGACCAGTTGCATGTTTCTATCTGCTACCATTCAGGAGAAAGCAGCATCTAAAGCAGCCCTCCACCTCCACTTTCTGCCAGAGCCCAGGCACTCGGGGCTGTGCTCCTCCTCCCAGTGCTCTCCCGTCTCTTGTTTATAATATAGAGGAGTCGGCCTGCACATGACAACGCTGTGAGAAGAGGCTGCAGAATAGGAAAGTAGCACACATTTTTGGGTGTTATTATCAGGTAAAACTGAAAATGATAAAATTTTAAAGCACAAAAGCATTTATACAGCAGAGGGACCTATACCATTGGGGTCTAAAAAATTAAACGGAAGTTACACTTTAGCATGCAAACAATATACGTATGGCAGCACACTGTTATACACGCAAACAATATAACTAAGGATTAGAGATTATTCTAGATTACAGTGGTACTATACCTTCTATACATGTGTCACGTACATTTTTGATCAAACGTGTGTCGGACCCATCGACCAACGTCAAAGTGGTTTCTGCAGATGGGTACCTAATAGAGATGAGCGAGTAGTGTTCGATCGAGCCGGTATTCGATCGAATACTACGCTATTCGGCATACTCGATTTCAATCGAGTATAACGGCGATGGCGCACTTAGAATTCGTTTCCCCTCCCACCTTCCCTGGCGCTCTTTTTCCACCAATCAACATGCAGGGGGGGTATGACAGGCACGCTGAGCACGCTGGCAGCGCGAAAACAGCGTCTACATGGATTGGCTGGAAAAACCATGTGACCTCGAATATTAAAAACTCAGCTCTTCCTGCTCGTACGCATATGCTGCGTGAACTTAGTCAGGGACAGAGGCTGGAGAAGGGACAGACAGGTTTTAGCAGTTGGACAGGCAGGAGCGTGATTAAAAGCCCTTATCAGGGCTACTATAGTGCACTACAGTGATAGCTTTACTACAAGATACACTTTACAGAGAACGGCTGCCGTATTCAGGGATAGCTGCTGGAGTAGGGACAGAGAGAGGCATTAGTGGTGTATTAGGTGCTCTGCTACATACCAAACTATATTTGGCACTACTGTTCAGCGTTCTTTTTGGCTGAAAAACCCTGTTATATAACTAGTGTGTATATGCACCATCTGATCTGGCAGTATACGGCTGTGAATTTTATTTTATTTTTTTAAATACAGTTTATTTGGCTCTAGTGTTCTGGGTTCTGTGTGCCTGCAATACCCTTTTTGTATACCAGGTGTAAATACCCACCGTCTGTTAAGTTAGTAAACGGCTGTGTACCTTGAAATATACAATATCTAGGCCATTTAATAGGCCACTGTACTGTGCGTTCTCTTGTTAAATTATTTCACATACCTGGTGTAAATACCCACCGTCTGTTCAGTTACTACACGGCTGTGTACCTTGAAATATACAATATCTAGGCATTTTAATAGGCCACTGTACTGTGCGTTCTCTTGCTAAATTATCTCACATACCTGGTGTAAATACCCACCGTCTGTTCTGTTACTACAACGGCTGTGTACCTTGAAATATACAATATCTAGGCATTTTAATAGGCCACTGTACTGTGCGTTCTCTTGCTAAATTATCTCACATACCTGGTGTAAATACCCACCGTCTGTTCAGTTACTACACGGCTGTGTACCTTGAAATATACAATATCTAGGCATTTTAATAGGCCACTGTACTGTGCGTTCTCTTGTTAAATTATCTCACATACCTGGTGTAAATACCCACCGTCTGTTCTGTTACTACACGGCTGTGTACCTTGAAATATACAATATCTAGGCATTTTAATAGGCCACTGTACTGTGCGTTCTCTTGCTAAATTATCTCACATACCTGGTGTAAATACCCACCGTCTGTTCAGTTACTACACGGCTGTGTACCTTGAAATATACAATATCTAGGCATTTTAATAGGCCACTGTACTGTGCGTTCTCTTGCTAAATTATCTCACATACCTGGTGTAAATACCCACCGTCTGTTCTGTTACTACACGGCTGTGTACCTTGAAATATACAATATCTAGGCCATTTAATAGGCCACTGTACTGTGCGTTCTCTTGCTAAATTATCTCACATACCTGGTGTAAATACCCACCGTCTGTTCAGTTACTACACGGCTGTGTACCTTGAAATATACAATATCTAGGCATTTTAATAGGCCACTGTACTGTGCGTTCTCTTGCTAAATTATCTCACATACCTGGTGTAAATACCCACCGTCTGTTCAGTTACTACACGGCTGTGTACCTTGAAATATACAATATCTAGGCCATTTTAATAGGCCACTGTACTGTGCGTTCTCTTGCTAAATTATCTCACATACCTGGTGTAAATACCCACCGTCTGTTCAGTTACTACACGGCTGTGTACCTTGAAATATACAATATCTAGGCATTTTAATAGGCCACTGTACTGTGCGTTCTCTTGCTAAATTATCTCACATACCTGGTGTAAATACCCACCGTCTGTTCAGTTACTACACGGCTGTGTACCTTGAAATATACAATATCTAGGCATTTAATAGGCCACTGTACTGTGCGTTCTCTTGCTAAATTATCTCACATACCTGGTGTAAATACCCACCGTCTGTTCAGTTACTACACGGCTGTGTACCTTGAAATATACAATATCTAGGCCATTTTAATAGGCCACTGTACTGTGCGTTCTCTTGCTAAATTATCTCACATACCTGGTGTAAATACCCACCGTCTGTTCAGTTACTACACGGCTGTGTACCTTGAAATATACAATATCTAGGCATTTTAATAGGCCACTGTACTGTGCGTTCTCTTGCTAAATTATCTCACATACCTGGTGTAAATACCCACCGTCTGTTCAGTTACTACACGGCTGTGTACCTTGAAATATACAATATCTAGGCATTTTAATAGGCCACTGTACTGTGCGTTCTCTTGCTAAATTATCTCACATACCTGGTGTAAATACCCACCGTCTGTTCAGTTACTACACGGCTGTGTACCTTGAAATATACAATATCTAGGCCATTTTAATAGGCCACTGTACTGTGCGTTCTCTTGCTAAATTATCTCACATACCTGGTGTAAATACCCACCGTCTGTTCAGTTACTACACGGCTGTGTACCTTGAAATATACAATATCTAGGCATTTTAATAGGCCACTGTACTGTGCGTTCTCTTGCTAAATTATCTCACATACCTGGTGTAAATACCCACCGTCTGTTCAGTTACTACACGGCTGTGTACCTTGAAATATACAATATCTAGGCCATTTTAATAGGCCACTGTACTGTGCGTTCTCTTGCTAAATTATCTCACATACCTGGTGTAAATACCCACCGTCTGTTCAGTTACTACACGGCTGTGTACCTTGAAATATACAATATCTAGGCCATTTAATAGGCCACTGTACTGTGCGTTCTCTTGCTAAATTATCTCACATACCTGGTGTAAATACCCACCGTCTGTTCTGTTACTACACGGCTGTGTACCTTGAAATATACAATATCTAGGCATTTAATAGGCCACTGTACTGTGCGTTCTCTTGCTAAATTATCTCACATACCTGGTGTAAATACCCACCGTCTGTTCAGTTACTACACGGCTGTGTACCTTGAAATATACAATATCTAGGCATTTTAATAGGCCACTGTACTGTGCGTTCTCTTGCTAAATTATCTCACATACCTGGTGTAAATACCCACCGTCTGTTCTGTTACTACACGGCTGTGTACCTTGAAATATACAATATCTAGGCCATTTAATAGGCCACTGTACTGTGCGTTCTCTTGCTAAATTATCTCACATACCTGGTGTAAATACCCACCGTCTGTTCAGTTACTACACGGCTGTGTACCTTGAAATATACAATATCTAGGCATTTTAATAGGCCACTGTACTGTGCGTTCTCTTGCTAAATTATCTCACATACCTGGTGTAAATACCCACCGTCTGTTCAGTTACTACACGGCTGTGTACCTTGAAATATACAATATCTAGGCCATTTAATAGGCCACTGTACTGTGCGTTCTCTTGCTAAATTATCTCACATACCTGGTGTAAATACCCACCGTCTGTTCAGTTACTACACGGCTGTGTACCTTGAAATATACAATATCTAGGCATTTTAATAGGCCACTGTACTGTGCGTTCTCTTGCTAAATTATCTCACATACCTGGTGTAAATACCCACCGTCTGTTCAGTTACTACACGGCTGTGTACCTTGAAATATACAATATCTAGGCCATTTAATAGGCCACTGTACTGTGCGTTCTCTTGCTAAATTATCTCACATACCTGGTGTAAATACCCACCGTCTGTTCTGTTACTACACGGCTGTGTACCTTGAAATATACAATATCTAGGCATTTAATAGGCCACTGTACTGTGCGTTCTCTTGCTAAATTATCTCACATACCTGGTGTAAATACCCACCGTCTGTTCTGTTACTACACGGCTGTGTACCTTGAAATATACAATATCTAGGCCATTTTAATAGGCCACTGTACTGTGCGTTCTCTTGCTAAATTATCTCACATACCTGGTGTAAATACCCACCGTCTGTTCAGTTACTACACGGCTGTGTACCTTGAAATATACAATATCTAGGCCATTTAATAGGCCACTGTACTGTGCGTTCTCTTGCTAAATTATCTCACATACCTGGTGTAAATACCCACCGTCTGTTCAGTTACTACACGGCTGTGTACCTTGAAATATACAATATCTAGGCCATTTAATAGGCCACTGTACTGTGCGTTCTCTTGCTAAATTATCTCACATACCTGGTGTAAATACCCACCGTCTGTTCAGTTACTACACGGCTGTGTACCTTGAAATATACAATATCTAGGCATTTTAATAGGCCACTGTACTGTGCGTTCTCTTGCTAAATTATCTCACATACCTGGTGTAAATACCCACCGTCTGTTCAGTTACTACACGGCTGTGTACTTGAAATATACAATATCTAGGCCATTTAATAGGCCACTGTACTGTGCGTTCTCTTGCTAAATTATCTCACATACCTGGTGTAAATACCCACCGTCTGTTCAGTTACTACACGGCTGTGTACCTTGAAATATACAATATCTAGGCCATTTAATAGGCCACTGTACTGTGCGTTCTCTTGCTAAATTATCTCACATACCTGGTGTAAATACCCACCGTCTGTTCAGTTACTACACGGCTGTGTACCTTGAAATATACAATATCTAGGCATTTTAATAGGCCACTGTACTGTGCGTTCTCTTGCTAAATTATCTCACATACCTGGTGTTAAATACCCACCGTCTGTTCAGTTACTACACGGCTGTGTACCTTGAAATATACAATATCTAGGATTTAATAGGCCACTGTACTGTGCGTTCTCTAGCTAAATTATCTCACATACCTGGTGTAAATACCCACCGTCTGTTCAGTTACTACACGGCTGTGTACTTGAAATAATACATATCTAGGCATTTTAATAGGCCACTGTACTGTGCGTTCTCTGCTAAATTATCTCACATACCTGGTGTAAATACCCACCGTCTGTTCAGTTACTACACGGCTGTGTACCTTGAAATATACATATCTAGGCATTTAATAGGCCACTGTACTGTGCGTTCTCTTGTTAAATTATCTCACATACCTGGTGTAAATACCCACCGTCTGGTTCTGTTACTACACGGCTGTGTGACCTTGAAATATACAATATCTAGGCATTTAATAGGCCACTGTACTGTGCGTTCTCTTGCTAAATTATCTCACATACCTGGTGTAAATTACCCACACGTCTTGTTCAGTTTACTACACGGCTGTGTTACCTTGAAATATAAATATCTAGGCCATTTAATTAGGCCACTGTAACTGTGCCGTTCTCTTGTTAAAATTATCTCAGCAATACCTGGTGTAAATACCCACCGTCTGTTCTGTTACTAACAACGGCTGTGTACCTTGAAATAATACAATATCTAGGGCCATTTTAATAGGCCCACTGTACTGTGCGTTCCTCTAGCCTAAATTATAATCCACATAACCTGGTGTAAAATACCCACCGTCTGTTTCTGTTACTACACGCTGGTACCTTGAAATATACAATATCTAG